>WBNO01009305.1:117382-150034 GCA_013400575.1 Peucedramus taeniatus
AATTCAGCGCTACCATGGGCACGGCGTGCAGGCCCGGCGGGACGGGGCTGGGGCTGGGGCTAGCAGCGGGCTCCGATGGGGCCGGGGCCGTGGCCATGGTTGTGCCGCACTCCGAACTTCCCCTTCCCGGCACTTTCGCTTCCCGGCTCGCCCCGCCTCTCCCCCGCCCCCGCTGGGCTCTCTCTGCCCGCCCGCCCTCTCTCCCTCACGGCGCGGGGCCGGGCGGCATCGGGATGGGTCCACTGTGCTCCGCACTTCGAGTGCTGTGTCCGGCTCTGGGCTCGAGTCAGGAAGGGCATTCAGGGACTGGAGCGGGTCCAGAGAAGGGAATGGAGCTGGGNTGGCACAGCTGCTCCAGCCTTCAGAGCATCCGACAACAAAGAGGAGGTCACTCCATAACCTGGAAAGGGCTCTTCTTCTCGAACGGGATTTTTTCTTACACCTCACCTCCGCGGACAGAGCAGCGACACGAACAGGAAAGACGAACAGGAAAGACCAACGCGAAGAGCAAGGAGCAATATGAACAGAAAACCCAACACGAGCAGCATCCCTTCACTCCCCAGGCATCAAGGAGGGCAGGCTCCGGGATTCCCCGGGATTCCCCGGNATGCTCTTACACATCCTGTGAGGAGTGGCCGAGCTGGGGGTGTTTAGCCTGGAGAAAAGGAGGCCCAGAGGATACATTACCATTTTAAAACTCCCTCATGCAGGTTGTAGACAGGTGTGGGCTGGCCTCTTCTCCCAGGCAATAAATGATAGGGCAAAATGACAGAGTCTTAAATTGTACTGGGTAAGTTTAGGTTGGAGATCAGGAAGAATTTTTTCACAGAAAGNCCTGGGCTATTCCTCCCTTCCCAGCTCCTCACCCACGCTGCCGGCCAGGTCCGTCAGGACATCGTCGCGACCCAAGCGGCGCAGCACATCGAGGAGCTGCCCCACGGTGGCCCCGCCGGGGCAGCGTCCCGGCCATTCCTCCAGCAGCGTGGCCGTGGGGTCGGGCAGCCGCTCCAGCCGCCGGATCTCCAGNAATGATTACATTGGAATGGGCTTCCTCAGAGAGGTGGAATCACCATCCCTGGAGATGTCTGAGAAAAGACTGGATGCAGCACTCAGTTGAGATGGTGATGCTGGGTCACAGGTTGATGATCTCAGAGGACTTTTCCAACCTAATTGATTCTGGGATTCTTCTGCTAGGCTTTGTCCAAATTTAGTGCCCTGCCCTCTGGAGTGGCCTGGACAGGGATCTGTGCTGTGTGTCAGGAGACATTTATGCCAGAGAGAACATTGCTGTCATCAAAGCTGTTTCACTCTATTCCTCCCAAATCACCCCCTGATGGCCACATTCCTGCCCAGGAAATGATAAAATACAACAAATGGTAGAATTGTTAATGTGGCCCTGACAGGGCTTATGTTCAAAATCACTTGGTTTTTCTGCTTTTGGCAGAACAACTTGCTCTTGTGTTCAATGTCTGTTTATTTCTCACCAAGACCTGATCCCATCAACCCAGAGCATTCAGAGATTTTACAGTGTTGCAGATATTCTTTACAGAACAGGCCCAGTGGGTCTCTAGTAGCAATAAATCCAGAACCACATCCCATCTTTGATGGTCAAAGTATGCAGATTTGGGCTCCCCTCAGATGACAATGCTCCATGACACCACAAATATGGCCATCTCCAAACTCCCAAACTCTTCCAGCAAGTACAACATTCTGCATAAAACTAAAATCCTAAAACTGGTTAGGGATCCATTTCAAACTGTTTTTGATGCTGAGTACAAAACACAATTCTTGGCTATGAACTGAACATTTTTCAGCTTCCAGGATGGTACCAAAAACAACAGGGTACTGCAAAGAAATTTTCAGGAGGAACACACTGCTTCTCCAAAATACTGCAGGAGAGACAGTAAAAGAACATCCTCTGCAGTCTCTATCTATGGAGCTCTGTGGAAATGAGGAAGATAAAATATTCCAGTAGCAAAACTTTTAATTGCAAAATGATTGGTGAGTTTAAAACTTTAAAACATGAAAAATTAGCATAAGAAGTTTCAGTTCTGACTGAACAGCTGCCACAGAAACCACTGGCTCCAGACAGTAAGGAGAGGTGCTAATACACAACCTCCAAACACCCACACCCAGCAAGTGTCCCTGGGAACACCAGACAGGCACATCCTCTGTTATTTTACCATGCCAAACCTGTATCTTTGGCTTGTTCAAGGTGATTAACCATTATCCAGGCACTCTCTGCAGCAAAACCTCCTGCTGAGCACTCCTTCAGCCTTCAGCAAGCATCTTTCTTGCGAGAGAAGTAAAAATCTATCCCTCTGTCCTTGTGCTGCACTGGTCCCCTCCTGCCCCTGGGATGGGGACTTCCTCCCTGTGGCAAATGACAAGGAACAGAGAGATATTTACTGATGCTGCAGAGTGGATTTGCTCACAAAGCAGTGCTGACATCCAGGAGAAAGTGCACATGGAACTTCTGCCTCCCAAGTTCACCCAAAAAGGCAGGAAGGCCTGACAGGCACTGCTCTAGGCTGGGATTTAGGATACCAGGGTTTCTGGTAAGGTGAGTTGGGAAAGTTTGAAATTCTGCCTGATGGAGAAGCTTTTTGGCTTCAAGTTTCATCACTGCCTCAAACTGGCTCACTAAGGTGCTCCTACAGAGTCCTTTCTCTCATCCCAGGAGGTTACCAATCCAAGCCCTCCAACAGCATGGGTGAAGCAGAAGGCTTTGTTTCCACAAAACTTTCCACTCATGGCAAAGATATCTAGCTTAAAAATTTGGTAGTGCACCTTGGGATTAAAGCCAAGGAATGCTCCTGAAATGGGAGCATGCTTCATTCTCCACTGACTTGATGCAATACCAAAATGTGAGCCTCCACAAAGTATCCTCACTCAGGAGAAGGGAGGTTAGATGTATGGGGGAAAGGCAAAATGCTGAACACTCTTATGATACACAACCCTTGGTTACACCCATTTCCTTCCATACCCATCTCCTCCAAGAACAGCATCCCAGGCAGCAGATAAAAGCCTTGACATGTTGCAGGATCAACAACTCATTCTGCCCCCATTCTAAAGGGAAGATAACACTCAAAAAGCAAAGTGCAAGGAGCAGTTCCCATATTTACAGGTCTTGCTGACTCCAGTTTGCATGCACTCAAGCAGGAAGTTGTTGTTTTTACTTCCACCCCTTGAACAGAAAGGACACTGGGTTGTTTCTCTTGTGTCCACCTCTATCAGGGGATGGTCACACCAGTGGAGGCTTGGAGAAACCCCATCCCTCTGGTGGGGCTGCCAGGGCATGGAAGAAGCCCTGCTGACTATACAAGGGACAGAGAAGCAGCAAAGATGTACATCCTTCACCAGTGGGTAGGACAGACAGGTAAATAACCCTGGCTGCACAGTCCCTGCTGTGATGTAATGTCAGCTTGCATTAAAACAACTTTTTTTCCCTTTACACCTGAGAAAGAAGAGCAGAGCTCACAGAGACTGATGCAGAGCAGCCCCTGGAGCCCTCCCACCCCATCCCAGCCCTCCCAGTACTCACAGGCCTCTGGTGGATGTGTCGGCTCCACTCTGGGGCTGTCACCACTGGCTGTGGGTAGGTCTCTCCTAGAGTTACTCCTGCCTGGGAGAGAGCAGCACTGCTCAGTGCCCAGGGGGTGTGGATGTCTGCTCCCTTTATGCCCTGCAGTTCTGGCACCCACAGCCTGACATAATCCCCCTGCAAACAGAACCAATGGACAGGATCCATTCAGTGACAATCTGTAAGTGCTTCCCAGCAAGGCTCTTCCTCAATGGGAAAGAGAGGAGCCAGATTTCCATGTAGAGAAGCTGGTGCTGTACAGCATCATTTACTTCTGACAAGACTTAGCCCCTCTTGCTAAATCCTCCACCCAGAATTATTGCCTAAAGAGAGACCTGGATGCTGGAGCTCTTCTCCCATGCTCACACTGCAGGCACAGGAGGGAGGCAGAGGTGTATTTTTAGCACTGTTCACTTGTCCTGTTTAGGACATCCTGAAATGAAGTCACCCCCAAGAAGTTTCCTGTGACTGAAGGAAAATAGGATGGCTAGCTCAGCTGCACACTCTTGTGTTCCTGAATCTTTCCTATTAACTCTGCTGCTGTGTCCTCCACTAGGGCTAATTTCTGATTTCTTGTTAAATCCTGCCAGCTACAGTGCCAAAGGCAACAGCACAGCCTGACGTGAAGCTAAGGAATAGTGTGGAAACAGGTAATGCAGTTTGTGAATACTGGCTAAGCACATGGAAAGGGCAATTTATCTGCAATTTCAGAGAGGACAGTCAGAGGAATCACAGGTTTAATCTACTCTTCAGCACCTCTCAAGGAATGGTTCTGTCTCCCAGGTAACTCCTGAGTTCTCCAAGAAGCTGCTCTGTGCTCAGGGAAGCATCTGTGTGAGGTACTGATGGGATGTGGTTGTGACTTGGAGGAAATGGTGATGAAACACTTAACACACTGACCAGGGAGGGTGTGGGGAGCTCCAGCCTCCCTGGGGGCAGCAGCAGGTTGTTAAAATTACAAAATTACACACCAAAGAACCTGCCCGACTGCTGGCCAGGAGACACAAGAACTGGTTTGGTGTCCACACAGCACATTGATCTCCTCTGCTCCCTAAAACACCACATGTCCTTCCCTGCACTCATCCCTGTAAAACAGCCACACAGGACTTACATTCCCATCATAATCCAGGCCTTGTTTGATCATGTTGAACTTCCTGTTGTCCCGTGGGTCGTTGCCAATGCCAGCGCTGTATAACCAGTTGCCATAATTGCTACAAACATCATAATCCACCTTGAGAACAGAGGGAGAAAATTGTCAGAAGAGCTGGGCTGGCCCTTGGTCAATCTTCTCATCCATCCTTTAGCTCAGGGGGAAAATTCCCTGAATGGGATTCACTCCAGCCAGACTGGGGTGGTCAGAGCTCCCCCCTGTTGGTACAGGCATCTGGCTCAGGAAAGGACCTGCATGGCTGCAATTTAGTCTGGGATCAGCTTCCCAGACTACTTCAGTTCATGATCCTTAGGTCAGAAAACAGATGAAAATCCAACCGAAGTCTTTCTCAGTTTTCTTCCTTTTAAAGGAAAATTCTTCTCTTTCTGTCATCATTTGGCAGACTTCACAAGTAGCCCTAACATTTGAATGCTCATATTCCAAAAGAAAGTATTCAAATATGAGAGAAAATTCTTTCTGACCAGTTATCCAGACACCACACACTGCCAAATCATCTCTGCAGATCCTACTAGACAGTTTGGAGAGAAGTCTAACTCAGACTGTGCAGACAAACCACACAGTGTATATGAGGATGCAAACAATACAAACACTGCAGTTTTTCCCCTTGTCAAGTTATTCCTTCTCTAAACAAATAAAAAGCTCTCAAGGATGCTTATATAAAATGGAGCTGGGCTTTTGGAACAAGCACAAATGAGAGCAGAACATGATCCATCTGAGTGCTCTTCAGCTGGGCAGGGTGGCTTAAATCCAACACCAGAAGTTTTCCCGTTGTAGGACAATTCAAACCCTGTTCAGGAGGGGAGTGGAAGTGACAGCAGGGAGGGTTTGGGATCCCTGAGCATTCCTAGGGATGTCTGTGCTGCAAAAGCAGCAGCTGTGGCAGAAAGAGCTGGTTCAGTGTCATTCTCTTCCCCCTTTACTGCAGCCACAGCAAAAAGCAGCCCACAAAGAGATGTTTCCAAGATCTCAGCCACTCCTTGGGGTGAGGAGCTCAGTGCTCCAGGATGGCAGAAGGCTCAGGGAATGGGCTCTGCCCAGCTGCCCTTTCTCTGCAGAGCCAGTGAGTGCTGGGGTCAGGGTGAGCAGCAGCCAGCTCTGCTCCCTGTGCACCAGGCTTCCCCTTCCCAGCTCACTTCCTCCAGCTGCTGAGATAAGGAGGGAAGAAAGATGCCATTGGAGGCCTGATTGTGGGATTAACATGCAGGAAAGCCTGTGTGGGAGGTGAGGGCAAATCCAAGGGGGCCTGAAGGAGGCAGGCTCATTTCCCCCTCAGCCTTGCCCCTTCCTGGCATTCTCTTCTGTTTGTTTCTCTGCCTTTCCTTGGGGCCTGACCCTGGGAATGAAATCAATGCAGTCAGAGCTGAGATATTCTCAGTTCAGGACACCAGTCAGTGGTCTCTGGCCTCTCCCCTGGCTCCAGCAGGTTGCAGAGAGCTTGTGCCTCAGTTTCCCTGCCTGTCTGGTGTGGATGGCACACACAAGCACTTGGTGGGCCTTTGCTGGCAGTATTGGAGATGAAATAGGCATTGCTTTCCTTTTTCTAGAGGCAAGTGAGACCAGTTTTAGTTCTGTACTGGCCCCTACCCTTCTACAGCCATGTCTTCCCCACCAAGCTGATGTCTCCTGTGTGCTGCTCTGGGGATGTCACCAGGTTACAGTAAAAGAGCTGTGTGACACAAGATGGGACCAAAGGACACAAGGATCAGCCTGTGCCACACCAATCTACAGTGGCCATCAGCTTCTGGGGCTTTCCTTGGTGAAAGGGCCAGTGCAGTGTGCTAAATTCTGCTTCCAGCAAGGTATTCATGTCCTTAGGAATAAATGTAGATAACACAGGCAGCATCTTTCTAGTGTGAGACCTTCCAGGTCTTCCTCACTTGTGGAACAGGACACATTTGTGGAAGGCTCTTGCTCTTATCTGGAAATGCATCACTGCGTGGAGCTCCCAAAATCCCTTTCTGGAGGACCCTGAAGTCCTGCACTGTGTTGCTGTCCAAGCCCAGTGCTGCTCACAGCATTGGCATGGGACAGCACCCAGATTTTCCTCCTGCAGCCAAAGCCATGTCAGAGCCCAGCTCCAAGGAAGTTAAAAAAAAATACATTCACAAATCTTTTAATTGCAGATATTGGCAAGGCAACTGGGCTTTCTCTGCCCATCCAGCACTCCAAGTGAGTGGAAAGTTTTCTGATTGCCAGTTGCCTCCTGTACCCCACAGATAAGATATTTAATGTGAGGCTGATGTGAGTATTTGGCCCTTTTCAGTCAGTACCATGAGAACACATGGGGACTGAGGTCAGAAAAGTGACCCAGCTATTTAACTGAGCTCACACAGCTGCTGATTGATATATGAGAGAGGAACTGGTGCTCCAGTTGGCAGGGAGGCCTGTAACACCCCAGAATGAAGAAGGATGCCTCCAGCCAGGGTGGAGCTCCATGGAAGCTGATCCAGCCATTGTCCCTACTTGCCTGTGCTTGACTAGCTGGCTTCCCAGTCCAGAACCATCAATGCACAGACACTGTGCCAGCACACACTTCTTTTTATGTTCTATTTCTGGGCTGCCCTCCTCCCCAGCCTCTGGGGTGAGCAAATCAGAGCACTGTTAGCATGATTCATGCTTGAAAGTTTTCTCAAGTGTGCTGGATGTCTGGCTAAAACCCTGCACAGAGGATCAATGCTTACTGTAAAACTTCCTAGCTGCATCTTTGTTGGTGGCAGCTCCACTGTGGCAAAATTCCTTTTACTTAAGTGAGCTTTGGGAAGCTCACACCCTGCAAAAAGGATCTACACGGTCTTGTACCAGCCTGAGAATTACTGATCATCACCTGTACCCTTTCTTATAAATCAGAGCTGTCCTCCTGCCTGTCATTTAACTCCAGGCACACAAAGGACCCAGTCTTACCAGCAGGTATTCAAACCATTCTGCCCCCATCCTCCAGTCCAGCCCCAGGTCCTTGGTGAGGAAGCTGGCGACGTTCTGCCGCCCTCTGTTCGACATGAAGCCCGTGGCACTCAGCTCCCTCATGTTGGCATCCACAAAAGGAACCCCAGTTTTGCCCTCTGCAGAGACAAAACACAGCCCTGGGGTATCAGGATGTTTTTGGGCACTCATAAACCAGCCTGTGGTCATGTATTCACAGCCATTTCCAAGACAGTGCCAGCGCACAGCAGCAGAGAGAGATTTCAATGTTGTTTAGCTGGAGTGCAGCCACTAAGATCCACTGGAAATTAAATAGGATATCATGTTGAAAATTAAGCTGGGGAGAAGTTTTGGCAAGAAGGAAAAAAATGCAGAAAAATCTCAGACTGGAAAAACAATCAGGTCTGTTGCAGGGAATTTTGCATCGTAAAATAAATATGCAGACAATTGTGAGATGGGCCAAGAACAGAAAGACTCTTGACAGGTGACTAACAGAGGGATGTAATGGACAAATCCCCCAGGGTTAGTACCTGAAAAGTAGAATTTGTCAGTTGTTAAGGAAAAGATTAACTGTGCCTGGATGATTTATTTTATCCTGTGTGCAAATGGGTACACGTGGCATTAACACGAGAAAAGATACAGAGGTGTGTATTGCACTAATTCTAATACTTTAATCTGTTTGTCCCTCCAAGTTTTGAGATATTATGCTTGCTATTCATGTTACAACAACAAAGTTGTAACATCTTAAGGAAAGGCTGTGGGATTACAAAATATGTGATTTAGTCTCAATCTGTTGTAACCTTGTAACCAAAAGCAAACAGAACCAAACATAGCAGGCATGGCAATCTTAATACTGATAAGAAGGGCTGGTCAGCCTCTGTGTGACTAAACAGAAGGGACCAGCAAGTCACAAACACTCCTTCCTTGGCAGGAAAATCTACCTGCAGTGCACCTCAGAAAGCAGAGTAACCCTGAGGGCCACTCCTGTATGGCCTCAGAGTGGGAAGGGAAGCCACACACATTCATACCCTGGTGATGCCAGTTTAAATGCCAGCCCTGACCATGCTGGCAGCTCCCCCACAGAGACCTGAGCCAGTGTTAGGGCACGTGTGAGCCCCAACAGACACGTGGAGAACAAAACACAGCCAGCCAAACCTGCGGCTCCTACTGACCTTTCCAACAGCTGAAGAGCTGAAGGTCCTTTTTCCAGGGGATCTCTTTACTTTGAAGCCCTGTGGAGGAAAATAATGACCTGCTGATGAAGAAATACTGACACAGGCAGTTACTCAGACCACAACACAGCCAGGGGAGTTTGGTTGACACAAGGATGAAACTTGGCCTCCCAGTGCCATTACAAACAAACCTGCACAGGTTTAGAGATGATCCATTCCTCCCCTCAAGTGTTGCAAAGAGGTGTCTTTTGCACACAGAGGGTGCTCAAGCCCTAATGGATTTTGTCTATTTGTTTTACTGATGTTTGCTTTTTTTTCTCTTTTTTAATTAAAAAACCTCAGACCTCACAAGTGGACAGAGATGTGCTCTGGCCCACGCTGGTATTTTCTTTTTCAGCTTTACTCCAGGACAAAATTTATGTGAAATCTGTTTCTGCAGGAGGTACTACACCCAGAATTACCTGGCAGAAGCCCCAGGTAACACTTTGTCCCTGCAAATGGGACAGGAACAGATGAGTGGGATGATTTCATGTTTGCAGGATCCAGAGGCAATTACAGCCTCCTGTGCAATGGAGCAGAGGCAGCAGGGACAACTCAGCTCTAGCTACAAACATTCAAGATCAGGCCCATCCATTGCCATCAGAACAGCCACACAGGCCTGGCAGATGTGACACAGGCCCTGAGGGACACGTGTCCCTCTGCAGCCACAGCTGGATGCCAGCCAGGCTGCCCTGGAGCCTCTAAGCCAGTGCTGCATCCCCTGCAGAGCAGCTCACCCAGCCCAGGCATCGCCTGCAGGGTCTCCTGGCACATGGACTGGGTATCTGTTGTTGCACAGAGTGTTCAGACCCCATTTCACATGCACACTCCTGTCACTGGGGCTGGAGCCAAATTTCACTCTGATTCCTGTGCAGTGCAATATCTGGTTTCTTGGGATTCACCCTGCTGGGTCAGCTCCTGCTCTGACCCAGGTCCTCTGGAGAACTCAGGCAAGCCTGAAGCCTGGATTCTGCTGAAAGGTGGAATGCCTCTGGAAACAGCATCTTCATTCTCCTTGTGCTGCTGTTTCCCACAGACATGTGTCAATAACACCCCCTGTATCTAATCAGGTTTGGGGATCAGCGTCCAGCACCGTGGTGCTGAGGCACTTCTGTGCTAACAGAGAGTTCCCAGCAGCATCCCAGGGGGGTGACACAAGCACCACGAGAAGAAGATTTGTACAACTTAATGCCAACAGCCTCTTCTCTTACTTTCCCTGTTGTAAGAGAGTACCTGTCCCCCCTAAATGTGGTGATCCATACACACCTCTTAATGAGAAAATCCTTCTGCCGTACTTCAGGGCCACAAACCGAAAGTAATCCCTCCACAGCAGCTCAAACAGGACCCTGAAACACAAAACCACCTCAGTATTTCACTGTGGCTCAGATATCATTACTGAAATAGGATTCTGCTTCCATACAACCCATCATTAACACCGTGAAGTTTATTCACAATGAGGGATTTCAGGGACCTCCCCCGTGACACCAGTTCCTTCCCCAAGCCTGCTTACCCAGCTCACAGGGAAAGCAAACTCTGCATGAATCACTTGGGAAGCTTTCCTTAGCTCATGTGCAGGGGCAGTTTCAGGAAACATGTTCCTCCTCCATCCCTGCTGGGATGTAATTCTCCACAGAGCAGGGCGAGGGCCTGACTGAGCTTCACACTTCCGCAGAAACGAGCACATCAGCACATTCCTGAGAGCTTTGTGTTGATTTATTTGTGTTGGTTTAAGCAATAACCTTTGCAAGGGACTCTAAGACACCTTTCAAAACTGGTTTACAGTGCTCCAGCCCATTAGATCAGGTGCTAGGCCCACAGAAAAAAGGACAGTTTTATATAAAAGCTTTTATATAAAAAGAGCTTATTATAAAATGATGGCACATCAGCCTCAGAGACCTGCTTCAACTGTATGCCATATGGGAAGCACTCTGCTCAGCTGATTTTTAGGCTGACAAGATCCTTCTGGATAATGTGGTTACAGAGCAGAATCACAGAATTAGGGAATCAGTTAGGTTGGAAAAGACCTCTGAGACCATTCAGGCCCATCTATGATCAAACACCACGGTGTCAAACAGACCATGGCACTGAGTCCAGTCTTTCCTTAAATACCTTCAGGAACAGGGACTCCACCACCTCCCTGGGAAATCCACTCCCATGTCTAATCACTCTTTCAGTGAAGAAATTCCTCCTAATGTCCAACCTGAACAGGACACTGTCCAAATCCTAAAAAGCAGTGTCCTAACACTGAGGTTCAGTGAGTCCCTTATGTGCAGCCACCATGACCTGTAATTCATTGTATAATTGACTTCCTGGGAGCTTGACAGCTTCATTTTTATAATTACTGAACACTTTAAAATGCTAAAATCACCATGGCATGCCAGCTGCCAGCAGGCTGGCTGACTGTTAGATGGAAAAGAGGAGTATGTTCATTTCTTGAAATCTTTCCTCTCTTAATTGTCTTTGAAATAAAAAAAAAAAATCCCAAACATGCACTCCATGGGTGTTGATATTTTATCTGTCATTTGAATTTTAATGAAACTGAGCATTTTGGCTAGAGTGGTTGGCAGTGATCTGCCTGTTCCTCACCAACCACTGTGCTGTTTGACATGTTGCAAATGTAACAAACCAAAATGAATATTTAGTTCTGGAGTTTGCACAGACGTTATGGTTTGGGATTTTCCCCATCCAGGTCTAGCGTTAGGCCAGGCTCTAACATGACCCTGTTTCTCTAGCAGAGCTTCAGGTTCTGATTCAGTGTCTGGGCAGAGCTGAACAAGTTCAAGGCCAGCCCAGGGATGGATAAACTGAGAGGCGAGGAAGAGCATGGGTGACAAGATGGGATGAACTAAACCCAATTCCCAGTGCCCTCTTCCCCTCTGCTCTGACGTGGTGGCCATGGCCAGGCAGCTGAGCAAACACAGAGCCACTTGCTGGACTTGTGGCCATGGGACCTTCAAAGGTCCCACAAAACCTTGTGCATGAGGTTTGCACGAGTCACACAGTCACTGAGACTTTTGGGCTCATATCCTCAGTCTGAGAAACCCTTTGGCTTTTATTTGTAAACTATTCCTCCTTCTCATTTAGCCCATAAGAACACAGAGATGGATGGTGCTGATTTGCTGAGATTGTTTTCAAAAATCATGAGCCACCGTTCCCCAGCAATAATAATGACAACTGGCATTCATAATCTTTACTTACAAAAGTGCCTAAAGCCCCTGGGTGTCAAAGACAGACTAATAAATCTGTACTGAAAGAGAACTACAGTGCAACCCAGAGGAACCAGCCAGCAGGCACAAGAAAAACAAACATTAATTACAAAGAGAGTTAACAAATCACTCTCCTGTGCACAAAATGCCAGGTTCCTTTTCAGAGAAAATAAACCATGCTGATGGTGCAAAGACATACCAGTATGTGCTCTGATTTGCTGTTCTCTCTCTCTCATACTTCTGGATCTGCTCATAGATGTATCGAGGTGAGATGCAGCCCAGTGCCAGCCTGAAAGCAGAGGAATGATGTTCTGAGTGCCATGCAGGACTGACAGCTTGATGTCAGCTCAGAGGGAGGAGAGGGGCAGTTTTGTGTCCACTGTTGTTGTCTAAAAATTTTGTTCAGCTTCCAGTTCTGACCCTGACTTCCTAAATGGTTTTAGTCAAGTTGTAACTTCTCTGCAACTCTTCAAGAGAGAATTCTCTTCCAAGAATCAAAATCCTCCCCGTCCCGGGTTATGTTGTCACAGGAGTCTCCAAGCTGTGGAGATTTATCCAAGCAGATAAATCATTTTACTCAAGTTTGACAAGTTTTGCTTAAATGATTTAACAAACTCAGTGACACACCCAGAAAAGAATCTCAAATGTCAACCTCTGCATCACATATCCTACCTGTCCTCCTACCACAAACCTCCTTATCCTATGCCCAGGGCTCCTTTTCCTGCAGAACTTCAGTGGCTCATTTGAGCAACCACAGAAGGCAAGTGACTGCTGAAAATCTGAGGCCTGGCAGGAAAATTAGGGAATCAAACCCTGCTCTGGCATTTCAACCCACTGGGCTCCTTTCATTTGTTCCAAATCAGTGCTGTTGCAAGACAGGAAAGAACTTGCAGACTCCAACCCCATCATACAGGGTGATAAAGAACAGCTTTTACCTTGCTTTTACTAGAAATGCATTTTACTGCCATTTCCACTACAGCTTGTGGAAATACTGGGTGTTCTAATGAGTTGTGGAAAACAGGAAGAAAGGCTTTGAAGAGTTTTCCCTTAATTGCTGACCAGCTCTGAAGGCCAGTATGAGATGGGAATGACTGGCTGCAACCTGAACTGCTCTGATTTTGATCAGATGACAGAGGAACATTTTGGGGCAGGCAGATCAGGACTGTTTGCTCTGAGCAAATGGCCAGCTTGGAAAAACTCAAGTGGAGGCCACAAATAAACTTCGACAGAGCCAGTAGTACTGGGAACCCAAAGTGCCACCAGATGGAGCCATCCACTGCAACCATCACAGCACAAAGCTCGTTGGAAACAAGAAATCCCGACCTGTAACAGCCTCAGAAATTTGGTTCTCATTGCAATTCTGTTGGGAGAATCCAGATGCTCTCAGCTTAGGCTGAACTGGGTTCTGCTGCTGCTTCAATTCCAGTCTGGAAATTAACTCTGCCTCTTCCAGCACCAGGGACTAAAGCTCCTAATTAAAAATCAAAATATTTACCTGCACAAAAGATCCTTTCCAACAGGAATAATCAGAAGTGTCTCTTCACCCCACAGAAAGAGAATGGCAGTAAGGGGAGGTTACTTGCCTTAGACTATTCAGGAAACCAGGATTAGGCTGAGCTCTGCTACAGCCCTACCAACACACTGAAGCTGTGTTGCCTCCCTGCCTTTCCCTTTCCCCTCCCACACAAAGCAGGACGAAGCCAAAGGCAAAGGTGAGTCCCCCCTGCTCCCTGTCCACACTGTGCTCCCAGCACAAACAGCTCTCAGCACAGTTCTGCCTCACTGCACCAGTTCCAGGGAAGTGCAGCATCACAGCTGCTCTACCACAACAAAAACAGCCAAAGGAACCACACTTAGACCCCTACCCCTGCCCAGCAGCACTCAGCAGACAGGTAACATCTGTTTGGGATGGAAGCAGAAAAGGATTTTCCAGTCTCAACAAAAATCTTTACCACGGTGCGAATTTGGTTGAGTAATCCATTCCCACCAGCCCATTCCGAGTCTCCTTGTAAGAAGCAACCAGGTTCTGTGAGAGCAAAAGAACAGAAGGTTTTAATACTTTACAAGCAACCTGCTAAATGTTCTTTCCTTCTGAAGCCAGAGCAATCTGGCAGGGCTGGGCTCCCTCTCATGGCTGCCTGCAAGGATTGCAGAGCTGCCCAACTCCTGCCTCCAGCACACAGGATGAATCAGGCCAGCAGTCTTCATCACAGCTCTGGGGTGTGTGTCACAAGCTGTGCTCCCTGCTTCAGCCTAGCACGTTTCTTTCTACAAGCACTGTGCACCTGGCTGTGCTGTTCCCTGCCATCCCCATCTGATTCTGGATCAAAAACCCACTGAAAAGTACCAGTGGAACTGGCAGCTTTGTGGCTGCTTGTTTGGGGGTTACAGAACCAGTGTGAGAGCTGCAGGAACCCTGACCATTGCTGCTTCTGTGCCCCACACATTTACTGCAGGAGGCAGATCTTCCATGTTCTGAGCATTCCATGGACAATACAGAGGACACAGGGAAGACCAATCTCTCCTTGAGCACCTTCACTGCACAGGTTACAATTCCTGAAGGGCTGTTGTAGCTCACTGGGGGAGACAATATTTGCATTACAAAAAAAGAAGTAACAGGTTTTCCAGCTCTGATTATATTAATGCTTGACCAAGAGCAGAAGCTACCCATACTTGTACTCATTTTGGCTGGGATGGAGTTAATTTTCTTCATTGTAGCTAATCTGGGGTTGTTTTGGATTTGTGCTGAAACCAGTGCAGAGAGCACACCAATGTTTTCCTTACTGCTGAGCAGAGCTCACACAGCCTCAAGGCCTTTTCTGCTTCTCTCACCACCCCACCCTGAGTAGGCTGGGGGGTGCACAAGGATTTGGAAGAGGACACAGCTGGGACAGCCAACCCCAGCTGACCCAAGGGGTGTTCTAGACCACATGATGTCATGCTCAGCATATAAAGCTGGAAGTCAGGATGTTTGGAGTGATGCCATTTGTCCTCCTAAGTAACTGTGATGGAGTCCTGCTTTTCTGGGGATGGTTCAACACCTGCCCACTGCTGGGAAGAATTAAATGAATCCTTACCTTGCTTTGCCTGTGCACACAGCTTTTGCTCTCCCTATTAAATGGTCTTTAACTCAACACGTGACTTTTCTCACTCTAATCCTTCTGAATCTCTCCTCCCATCTCACTGGCAGGAACTGAGTGAGCAGCTGCTCTAGGGCTGAGCTGCCTTATGGGGTTAAACCAGGACAATGCTCCCCAAAAGCAAAGGAATGCAGGAATTTGGGAAACACAGCTGAAAGGATGCCCTGGGGGCTGTCCCAGTGAGGCACTGGGAACACCACACTTTTAACCCATCTCAGCTGGAGAGGTGCTCCCTCCTTCATCCAGAAAACTGCTTGGGGTTTGGTGCTGCTGGAAATCAGCACACTTACCTTTGAATTCAGACACGGCAAATTTAAGAGAGTTCCTCAAACTAGTCCAGAAAGAAGTTCAAAACCTGTCTGACAGAATGCAGGCAGCAGGAGCTTCACTTCACCAAAGCAAGGAAACAAATAGTAGCTGTCATTATTGGCTGCAAGATTTTAAACCAAACTACAGAAAACTCCTACTATTAATAACTGCAGGCAAAATTTGATCAGTTGTTCCTCACCCCAGTTGCAATTCCAGGCCTTCAGGCTACTTTTCACTCCTCCAAAACAGAGGAACTACATTGCTGATGATGTGGGACATGAGCATAGAAGGAGCAAATCAAGGTAAAGCAGCTAAAAAATTTTGTCCCAAGTCCCAGAAGTTAATGGAAAAAAATACTTCAGAGAGATGGCCAGTAAACTAGGTTCATAAGTATCTGGCTTACATTCCCCAGTCCCAGATGACTTCTTTTTGGTCTAGTTTGTCTCTCTGAAAAACTGAAATAATGCTAATTCCCTCCTTTGAGAAGTTTTATACGGGAGCTAAGGAAATATTACTAGGAAGTGAAATTGCAGCCTCACCCACTTGCACGGCCATGTGTACAAGGGGGGAGGATGTAGGCAAGGAAATGTAAGAGTTACCGTGTCCCAAAAATAATATTGCAGCCTCATTAAAGCCTGGCTCTCTCCTCCACTGCACGGGAAGGCTGTTCGGGGATCAGCCACAGGATCTGCCACAGAAAACACCAACACCTTGTTACCCCCTGGGAAAGCATCTCAAAGGAAGGGAGCTTAAAATCTAGGGATGCAGGGAGCTTAATATCTAAAATCAGCAGTGGGGATGTCTGCTTTAGGGGCATAAAAGATTGTGTGGTTTTCCTTTAAAATAAAGAAACATATCAAACATATTAAAAATCATTAATGATGTCTCATACCCAGGCACAGGGTAGAAAATTCCCACTCAGGGAATTGACCTGAGTTTGCAGTGTGAGTGAACTGAGGCTTAATTACAGTTTGAAGGGCAACACTGCCTCTGTGTTTTGGTTCTCAGCAAGAGAAGTATCACAGAATCACAGAATGCTTTTGGTTGGAAGGGACATTAAAGATCATCCAGATCCAACCCCCTGCCAGGGACATCTTCCACTATCCCAAGTTGCTCCAAGCCCCGTTCAGCCTGGTCTTGGACACTTCCAGGGATGGCACATCCACAGCTTCTCTGGGCAACCTGTGCCAGGGCCTCACCACCCTCACAGGGAAGAATTTCTTCCTCACATCTAATCTAAATCTACTCTCTTCTAATTTGAAGACAAATATCTGCTTAACCCTGCAACTAAAGACAGATGCTTCTACAGCACCTCCCAGACTGAAAGGGCCATGATAATCCAATCATCCTTAGGAACTACATTTGCATGTATCTCAGGCACTCATTACCTCTGCATTTTTATAAATTTTTTTTTTCTGTGACAGAATTTAATATGCACTGCAAGATGTTTGGTTTGTATTAACCATCAGAGCTCAAGTGCAGCCAGTACAGGTACCTGATTCACCCTGGCTGAACATCTGGGAATTTGGAACAGCAGGAAATTACTTACTTTGTAAACCACATTTTTCAAAACAGACCTAAGTAGGATATTTTAAAGAAAAGAATCTAAGCAGAATTTCATTAGAGCAACTTCCAAAGTAGGTTTCCTCACCCTTCTGCCCAAAATCCTCCATGGTAGGGATACTCCCTTCTTCCAGCCCTGGAGCCAGGGGCTTTAGCTGATCTGCCATCCGCAGGGTCGGCCGGACCTTGGCCCCGGATTCCAGAGCTTTTCGGAAGTGGGTGTAGACATCGGGTAACCTGCAGGGATGGGAGCAGCCAGGTCACTGCCCTGGCCCCTCCACACACCACACCCCCCTTCCTCAGGAGCAGGATCAGCATTCCAGGCTGTCCTCTCACCTTTGTGATGCCCCTTTGAACGCTGCCAGGCACAATAGGGGCAGATGCCCCCGGGGTAACAGCCAGCAGAAGCTCAGCCCAATTTCTTTCTACTTCTGATGCAAATTGTGCCTTTTCAATTTAAGGTGTGGCCGGGTGGGGAAATCCGTGAGAGCCAGATTTATCTCACCTAACTTGTGATTAACACAGCTGATGTCAGTGTAAAAATCTACATCCTCCTGGTGCCTTCTCAGTCAAAGGAGAAAAAACAGGCATTTTCATGGCCTGACTTGTCTGCCCTTATCATTTACGTTTTCTCCAGAATACCATGAATCACTCAACTCCATCGACCACACTTCAGGTGACTACTGAGGGAGCAGTGAAGAGTACACACACCAAGGGGGAGGTTGGAAGTAAATCATCTCTTAGTTCCCTTCCAACCCAAACCATTTAATGGTTCTATGAAGTTGTTTCAGGTGAAGTTTAGATTGGATATTAGGAAAAGTTTCTTCACAGAAAGGGTGGTCAGGCTGGAACAAGCTATCCAGGGAAGTGGTGGAGTTACTGTCCATGGAGGATTTAAAGATGTGTGGATGGGGCATTGAAAGACATGATTTACTGGTGGGCTTGGCTTAGTTAATGGTTTGATTTGATGATCTTAGAAGTCTTTTCCAATCCCTTAATGAATGGTGAAACACACACCTTGGCTTTATACATATAGTAGCATAAATCCTACTAGTGCAGAGGGCTGAATGTGCTGCTTCCCCTTTGTGTGCCTGAGCATGACAGCACTATTCCATAAAAGCACAAACAGATGGACTAACAGGTCCTTCCTCTGTGGAACCAGAGGCCTGGGAACCCTCCAGAGTGAGAAACAAACGGGACAGTGGAGGGGTGATACCAGAGAGCTGCTCACCTGTCAATGGGCCTGAAGGGCAGATCATCCCGATGATACAGGGTGGAGCCCCAAAAGGTCTGAATCTTCACCCCGTGCTGCCTACACACCTGGCACAGCTCCTTCTCCACATCCAGCTCCTCCTGCGTGGCCTAGGGAGAACAAGAGTGAGGCCAGGGCTGCACAAATGCAGCTCCCACGTGCACAAAGACCCTGGTCCCTGGTCTTGCCCTCCTCATTCTTCTCCACATTACCTTCCTCCCTCTGCCCCATCGAGGATTCCCACTCAGGGGAGTCCCCATCCCAGGAACAACCCAGCTCCCCCAAGGTCAACACCACCACAGCCAAGAAAGGCTCTGAACACACAGGATCTGCATCACCCCTTGGTCGTGGAAGAAACTTTCACAGCATGATTTTATCTTTTAACTGTGTCACTCGAGTATTTCCCTTACCTCTTCATGGAAAACCACAGCAGTGACAGAGCCCAGCTGAGTAATCAGATCACAGACCACATCTTCAGGCTTTCCCCTCCTCACAACCAGAGTACTAAAATACAAAATACTGGCCTGAAATAGGTTTGATGTTATTGCTATTTATGTGCACAAGAGGCCATCATCCCAGCCCAGGCAGGGATGGTGTCCTAGTATTCTATGGAGCACAAACAGTGTGTGGGGGCAGACAGAAAGGATTTGACCAGCCTGCATTTTTTAGGAGCCCCTGAACAGAGTTTGTAAGCCTCTGGGGCTTAGTTTGTGTCAAACACATTTCTGCCACTCTGGATGCCTTAGAAAGGATGACTGGGCACAAAGCCAGGCTGTTACCTAAAAGTGAATCTGTTTATCCTCACACACTAAAGAGATTCAAGGGCTGGCTGATCCACCTTGTCCAAGTTTCTCTGAGAGGTTGCCCATCCCTGGAAATATTCAAAGTAAGACTGAACAGGGCTGTGAACCTGATGTGGTTGAAGATGTCCCCTGCTCATTGCAGAGGGCTGGACTAGAGGGGCCCTTAAAGATCCCTTCCAACCCAGACTTTTCTATGACTCCATGATCTTTTGCTCTGCAGAGCCAGATATTATTGGGTAGTGGATTCTGCAGGCCCTGGTTTACCCCAATTATGATTCTAAAGGCATCATAAACAAGGATATCTGAGTCTAGAGACTGGGTTTAGTGGGACAGGACTAAGGAAATTTTACTCTCCAGTCTCAGAAGCCAGGATCCATGCTGGTCTGTCTCAAGCCAACTCCCAGGGAAATCTCTACAGGGGCAAGGAAGGCTCCTGGCCACAGTGGCTACTGTAACTGCCCACACATTCAGCTTCTGCTGTTCATGTTTCCCACTGTCAGCACTCTGAGCAAAGCACTCAAAGATGACACTCAGCATCTCAGGGGTACCTGAGAAAGCAAAACCCGTGTGGCACAGAGCCTGGGTGGCTCTTTGTCCCCAGTGCAGGTGGCCACAGCAGGGGCTACACATGGGACACCCCTGTAAATAACAGAAGGGCTGTGGCTCCCTGAAATATCTCTGAAATCAGCCACCACCAGTACAGAATACACGATCCGAGTCACAGCACAGGTATGTGTTGAAAAATAGTAGGAAAATAGAAATATACGTGTTATTTGCACGGTGCTTTCTCAACTACCTTCCTTTTTTCTTGAGCGTTTCCCTCAGGTCCTTCACACTTTCCAGCAAAAACCGGAGCCTGTGGGGCCCCGTCTTGGGCCAGCCATAGCAGTGGGTGCCCAGGTAGTGCCGCGGGTCGAAGCAGTAGAGGGGAATCACAAAATCCGCGTTGTGCTGAGCCCAGTGGAGCACCTGGAAACACAGAGAGCTGCCGGAATGGGGGAATCCCTCCCCATCCCGCCCACAGCAGGGCCGCTCCCACCCAAACCCGCGGCGCTCCCTACCTGGTTGTCGTGGGCGCGCAGGTCGCAGCGCAGCAGGCAGATGGCCGTGCCCGCTGTCCCCGACATGCTCCCTCCGTGTGGCCTCTCCCACCTCTCCCTGGCCGGCTCTGTGCCCCTGTGCCCGGCCCCTCATCCCGCCCCGCCGGGGAGGAGCCGTCCTGCTCCGGATCCCCGTGTCCGCCCCCAGCGCATCCCGTGGGACGGGCGCGTCCCGTCCCGCATCCCTGGAGGGCACCGGCACCGCGGCGAGGTCGCTTCCCCCGGTCTGCGGTTCCCCCTGCGTCTCAGCAGGGCCCTGCCCCGGCCCCGCTCTTATTGCTGCCTGATTTTTTTAAACCTCTTTATCTTTTTAAATCTCTTTCACACAACAGCATCAGGGAACCGCCTCGCTCCGCGCTGCCCCGCTGTGCCGAGGCTCAGCCGCGGTGACAGCGACCCTGTGCTGAGGTCGTGACACCGAGCCCTGCTCTGACAGTGTCGGTCCTTTAAATGCCACCGCTGCGATGGGACGGCCACCAGCACCACAGGATCCAGCTCTGCAGAGAGCTTCTCACCTGCTGACCGACAAAAGGCGAGCTGTAGGCTGCCAATATTTCAGGTACTTGGTTCTCAGCACCGACAAAAGTGGCTGAAGTGAAAAGGTTTTGCCTCATCCTGTGGCTTCCGTCAGCTGACTTTGGGCACCAGCGCTCACACATCCCTTACTCACTGAATTGTCTCTCAGGATCCTTTTTTTTTTTTTTTTTTCATTCAGCTACTCTTGTAAGAGGAAACCAGGAACTGCCTGCCCAAGGAAGCAGTGGAGTCACCATCCTTAGGGACACAGCTTAGTGGTGCATGTGGTAGTGCTGGGTTAATGGTTGGACTTGGCCTTTTCCAACTTAAATGATCCTCTGATTCTATGAAATGCTTGGTTTGTGTGTTCTCCAGCCACCTGCTTCCCTTGTGTAACTCCACTGATTGTCCTGGGATGGGAGAGCAATGGAGAAGGGGTTAACCTGTTGCAGCAAGGAGCTGGTGATGATTTATGATCCAGCTTTACAACAATGAGTTGCTGCAGCTCATTTAAGTACCTGAAATGCTGAAGTGGAGTTTTTGGTTCAGCCACACGGACTCTGACCAGCTGACCAGAGATTAAATGTGGTACCCAAACCCCAGTGTGTCCTGGGGAGTCCTGGTTCCACGTCCATCTCCTGCAGGCCTGGTGCTGCTCTGCCTGCAGCCTGGCTGTGGGGAGTGATGTGGTTCCCATGTAACCCACATGACACATCATCTCCTGATCCCCTCTCTGTGCACCAAGGGCTCCTTTTCCTGGCTCAGCAGCTGCAGCCCATTGAGAACCAGTGACTCATCCCAGAGGGCTCATGTTTGGTAAAAGAGGAGCCAAAACTTTGGCTCATGCCCAAGGAAAACACTGCTGTGGGACTGCAATGCTTAGAAGACAACATGTCTCTTTATCACATTAGAAATAATGAAAAAAACACAGTTTATAAATCTTCCCTGTTTGCCTTTGCCTTCATTTGGACGAGGACAAACAGTGCAGTTGGCTTTGCTTTTGTTTGCAGTCAGGCTTCCCCCACAGTGTCTTGGTTGACATTAAGCTGGGCCAAGTCTGGCAGTGCTGACATCCTCTTGCAGCTTACTCAGAGCAGCCACCCACGTGCTCTGCAATGCCAAGAGCCTCCTCAAAAGGCTGTGCAAAAAAGGGGTGCCCTGCTGCCTACAAAGGGGGTATTTCCCATTGGCAAGGAAGGCTGGTTTCCACTAAACACACACCTCTGCAACACAACACTGAGATCTGAAACTCTTGATGTGACAGTGAGGAAAGAAAAGTGGGTTTAACAGAGAGACTCTGCCAGCTTGCAGTTTGTGTTGATAGAAAAGGTGTGAGGTGTTCAACACTGGCAGCAAGAGCAGCACTACTGACTCTGCACCCACACAGCTGTTGGATGTGGTGATCCAGGCAGCAAGAGTGAGCAGGAAAAGCAGATGTCCATAAGGGATGGGCAGTTTGCTCAGGCCCAGAACCCAGATTTATACCCAACACCATACCCTGTCTGTCACAAGGCTGGAGGTTTGTCTGATTTCTTTTGCAGTCTTGTAGGAGACTACAAATCCTGTGGCACACTCGAGCCAGTGCTTCCTAAAACACTGCTGATCACATCTGGATTCTACCCTGAAAAAAGGACAGGTTTTTTTGGTTTTTTTTTTTTTTTTTACTTACACAGTTTCTTCTCTTCAGATTCTGCAATTACATCTACCTGGTCCCTGCTTCTGTGAGACCTTATGAAATCATCCTCTGAAAATAAGTGTAAAAGGGGTGTTTAGGAAAAGCAGTGTGGGCAGGAGTACTTTGTTCTAAAATTAGAAACCAGGAGACCTGGCATTGTGAACTGCAGGCCTGCCAGTCTCCTTGCCTGGATTTTCCATTCAGATGAACACAGTCAATGAGAACAAAAGCTTTCTTTTTTTCCCCCACTGACACCTGTCTCTTTACACCAGATTGGTGTTCCAGCTTTCCATTCTCCCTTTGGGAAGCAGGGAAGCATTGCCTGCTTGCAATGCCAGCAATCTCTATGCCAATATGGAGGGAACAAGCTGCCCACTGTCATTTTTGTTCTTCTAAGCATCCTCCAAGAACCAGCTCCTTTCCTGGAGTCCTGAAGTTAGGTAATTCATGGGACTTGGGAGGAAGTCTGTGAGCTTTGACAAAGTTACACAGGGGACTTGTAATGAAAGAATTGGATATCAATGTGAACAGCAGCATGTGAGCTCTTTGTTTCTCAGAGGAAACCCCCTGGGATACCAGGTCATGGACAGACCCCAACTTTCAAGTCAATAATCATTCAGCAGTCCTTTCCCCCTGGCTTCTTTGGGTGTCCTTTTTCCCTCATTAAAGCCATTTATGGTCTCTTGTTTATTCCTAATGTTGAGTGTGACAGTCAGAACTGTCTGTCATACCCATCCTGGATAACAGGGTCAGAGGATTGTACCTCACCACCCCTGCAGTAAGGTCACCTTTTATGGCTTTTGCTGAACAAATACAGAAATACCTTAGAAATAGAACCAGTTTTGTGACATTTCTCTTTTCCTTTCCTCTCCTTCCCTCCCCTCCCATGTTCACAAGCACCTGTGCCCAATTTCATTCACGGTGTACCCACCATCTTAATTCAGATGGTGTTTCACCTGTCAAAAGCACAAATTGGCCTGAAAATTTTCCTTTTTCATTTTGGAAGCAAATCCCAACTGTTGATCCTTTCAAGCCTCGGTGAGAACGACGCTTTTGCATTTAGCTGCTCATGCATGAAAAGTTTGACATCGTTATTTGATGTTTTACTGGTTCTCCCTCTGAGCCCTTCACAGAATCCTGAATCATGTCATCATTAGCTGTTTTCATAAAAGCATAAAAACTCTAGGATCAACACAGAGTGCAGCTCTGCTCAGGGACAGACCAGAGATTCTGTTACCAATCCTGTTGCATCCAAGCGTGTGCTCTAATGGCTCTTTGACTATGACAAGCACACTTTGAGTAGCATGATAAATCCTATCCACCAAACACCTCTCTCTTTTCCTGCATGTCTGATACTGCACCTAGACCTATCCTTCAGCTTTTTGAACCATTAGTAATGGTAACAGCCTGCTTTTAATGCCAATTTCCTTCCACAGACAATGCTTTGATGTTTTGACTGCAAAAGGTTTGGCGCTCTCTTCCCTGGTGGAAGCAGAAGGACATTGCCCTGCTCCATGGGTTCAGTTCTCTGCCTGCAGAAATGCAGCCACTCTTTCTACAGGTCAGAGGCTTTTCCCTGATGCCATTTGTCATTCTGGTTTGGAGGGGTCTTGCCATCAGGGACAGTGCAGGGACTGTCTGGCCTTGGTTCTGCTGTGATCATCAGTGTAGGAAAACACAGACACCGACTGCTCTTTGTAGTTCAGCTTGTGACCACTACTCATTAGATCTGTCATTTCCTCTTCTGCCTTTCAGCAGTGTTTCCTCCATCAGGAACCTAATGACCCTCTGCAAGCTCTCATCCACCTACAATTACTGGACCTGTGTAAGCTTTGCCAAGTGGCTTAAACACTGTTTAGTCTCCGGTGTCAGCTGCTGCTTCTGGCTGGCACACAGGTTTGCAATACACTCTCACCTGGCTTTTATTATATCCTCAAAATACTACCAAAAATATCCACCCAGGCAAAGGATCAGGCATGCACCACTGCAACTGAAGTAGCTTAATATCAGTCGAGTGTACTCACATCCTTGGCTGATGGAATTCAACAGAGCTAACCAAGGATTTACTTCAACTCTCATCTGACAAAAAAAAAAAAAATCTCTGTTGAAGAAGCTTTTAAAGTGGAAAAAGAAAAAAAAAAAGCAGCTGTGGTTTTGTGGTCACAACTAGACCTGGGAACATGATGTCTGTGTTGTGTTCTGCTCCATGCTTCTCCCTGTGTTCTTGGAAGGGATCATTTCAACCCTCTGCCTGCAGCAGAATTTCTTCTGCTGTAAAATGGATGTAACATCACTTCCCTATTGCACAGGGCAGTTTGAGTGGTGGCTGCCTTCAGACCAGACACTCAGCCCTAATGGTGCTATTAAAAGCACAGAAAATTCTAGGAAATTATACATAGAGAGGGTTACAGTCACATCATCTTAGATATTTAAAAACATCCAAAAAGTTCCTGTCCACTGGGTTAAAAATCAAGAGTCACCAGGCAATTCCAGACACGCAGGCTGTGACACATGGACAAGAACTGCAGCTCTGTGTCTGCCCAGCTCAGTGGGATGTCTACAGCAGATATGGGCACTGCCAGGGACACAGGAAGAGGTTACAGTCCTGCCATGGCTGCTGAGAATCAGCTGTCCCACACACCCTTTTCTTCTTCACACCCCCAGTGGACAGAGGGTTCATGTTGAGTTTTGTTCAAAGGGGGCAGTTGTTCAGTAGACAATATTTCTGAGAATCACATAAACACTTTTGCAGGGTAGTCATTATTAGAAGGAAATGCCATTTGAAGGTGTCACATCTATTGGAATTTTCTCTTGGAGACAAACCCCAAGGGGATCAGGGTCCTGCATCCATCTTCTCCTTGCCCTGCAGAAAGTGAGGCTCTTTGCTGGAGATGGGAAGAACCAACACTGAGCAGTGAAACACTGGCCTGCAGGCTCAGTGTGGAGAGCTTAGTGCTGCTCCTGCAGGTGACACTGGAATTAGGGTTTGGCCATGGAGAATGGCAAAGGAGTGGAAACAAAAAAAAAAAAAAAGACTTGAAAAAAAAGCCTTCACTTTCTCCACTCCTCCCCAATTCATATTTACTGTAGTCCCCACCAAACTACACCTAAAATAGCTTTTGTCTGTTGCTATTTGGCCATTTAGGTCGGATCTACCAGCTGCATGAACTTGCCTCTATTGTAGTATTGCAGTTGGACTGTTGCCATCCTCCCCCCATGGGTTTTCTACAGATCTATATTTCAAAGTTATGGCTCTTGCAAAGCTCTGCTCTGTGAGTTCAGACAAGCTAAAAAAAATTAGTCATGTTTCCTCTAGTCCTGCTGGTTTACTAGGCTTCCTATTTGCAATCAAATTATTTTTAATTTTGACCACGTTCCTATTGTTTGCCAGGAAGATAATCATCTTATCTCGACGCCGGGATATTTCTCTCCTTTCTCATGTAGTTTCAGATGGATTAAATAAATACCCCTTACAAAAAGCACACCAAGCTGGACAAAAGGGCATTTCACCATTGCTGGCTGATCTGAAATTTAGGAAATGTCACTTTTTTGAGGGGGAAAAAAAAAAAAGTTTGGAAGGACCCAGACATGCCATAACAGCAGCTGGGCTAATTGTACACTCTCAGTTAATTTTTATCCATCTCAGAGTGGCTTTATGGAAATTTGGGGGTGAAGTTAAAAGTTAGTGAGTGACACTGGCTTGTTTTACCAGCACCAACAAGGGCCACAGGTACAGTCATCTTGAGTTTTTGGTCAGGGAGAAGCCAAAAAAAGTCTGAGTGGTCCTTTGGGACCTTTCTGTTCCTTCTTCCCAGATGAAACTGTATTTAGTCCATGCAAGGAACAGGGAATCCCCCATCTGCCTATCCAAGGAGAAGGATTTCTCCAGGAATTCCAGGAAGGATTTTTCAGTGGGTGCTTTTCTCCCCCTCTAGCTGTCTGGAGATCCCATCAAAGGGACTGAAATGGGACCGGGTCAGTTCACTGCCCTTTGAGCTCTGACCTGGAGTCCTTCACAAGGGAAGGATTTCTGCCTAGCAAAACCCAGCAACCAGGCTGCCAGCTCAGAGCAAACCGAGTAGGGAAGACCAGTCACCCTCAAGCCCTCCCAGTGCTCCCAGTATCCCCTCAGTGGAGGAACTGGTTTGGAAACACGCGAGCGACAGGCGCGCAATGGAAAGCTGTGCGGAGCGGTGGCACGGCTGGGACCCAAACTGCTCTGCTTTGTGTTTTGCAACCTTCACCCACATCCACTTTCCTCCTGCTGGATGCTGAGTGCTTTACCTCCAGCTTCCTAATTATCGGAGCGCCACCGCTTGTGTTTCACCGCAGATGAGGAAATGAGGACATATGGCTTTTGTGATAAGAGATTTATGTGAGCTGTCTGTGCAGAAGCCCTGCAACTTTCTATACAAGTCCATTTGTAAAACAAAACATGTGTAAACAGCCAGGTTTTGATTGTTTCGGTGATTTCTTCCCCCCTCGTGACAGATGTAAAGGAAAAACTGGAGGTTTCCCCTTGGTGCGTGCAGATAACTCCGTGGCAAATGGGAGAGATCCCACTTGCAGTAAATCACTCAATCCTTCCTTTGACTTCTGTCACCTAAAATCCAGCTCCGTGTGGGTAAATGGGAAGAAATACAAAGAAACTTGGGCTTGATGGCTGCTCATACATGACCCCCTTTCAGCTGTAGGAGTACAAATATTCCTGAAAAGCTCCTGGCAAGAGTACAGTAAATATGCAAAACACCAATCGAAAAGGCAGCCAAAATCCAGTGATTATAAGGGGTGGCTTTGACTACACCCCTGTAGATTGATTATCTTTCAAATCAAGAGACAGATTAGAGAAATAGGGTCATATTCTCAAGGAACAAAATCCAATTATCAGTGGGGACAAAGAGCAGGACAGTCTGGAGACACATACATTTATCCATGTCTGGGCCATGCTCTTCCACTCCTTCTCTTGCCCCTTACACTCTACTCAAGAAAAGCCAGCTGCAGGGTAGAGAATCTTGGTTATTTCAGGGAAAGTCTCAAGGTTTTCTCTGAAGTTTCTAGGGAGGTGAGATGAAAACACAGGATGTCCATTGCGATTTTTTGCTTTCTTGCAGTCTCAGCTGCAAATGCCACAAGGATAATATTTCCTGTGCGATTTTCCACAATATTCAAGTGCCAGATGAACCCATAAATATTCTGGAATAGTTCTGACCTTACCTGAGAAAGTTTAAACTGAGCCTGTTTGCAGATAAGCAGGGTAATTCTCCAGGGCTTCCAGCTTCACACTTTCCAGCAGTGTGACAGAGTCACCTTGCAAATACAGTTTGGTTTGGTTGGCATAAGTTCCAAGCACGATGCACATGTGAAAAAGCTTCACAGCAAAATGCCCTCCAATGACATTTCCTTAACAACCCACCCAGAAATCAGACCCTCTTCACTTTCTCTCTGTCGTTTTTGGAGATGTTTTTCCCTCTGTTTGGGCAGAGAAGGTGAGTCATGGAACAGAGGCAGCGTGGAAATTCACATTCAGCTGTGAAAGTGCATGTTATGACTACCATGAAAAAAAAAATCATCCACACAACTCAATCTCAGTGTAAGTCACACCCAACTTTGAAGAAATATGAGTTTAAACCTGTTCTTTTTGGTTGATTGACACTGCTGGCTGCTGCAAGCTGCTTCCTCTGTGTGTCACACGCAGCCTTCAGCCTTTGTAAGATCTGAAACCTCTCTCCAGGCAGCTGAGTCCAACCAGGTGGATGGACACAAATGCTGGTCAGGGAGGGCTGGGGGCATCTCTTTGCTCTAACCCCTCCATGGAGCAACTTCCCAATCCCTCAAGATGGGGTGTTGCAGAATTCCCAAGAGTTTGATGGGTGGCAGTGCATGGAGAGTGGCTCCTTGCTCTTGGGTTTTCATGCCCTGAACCCTCTCCTCCAGGATGGGCACTGAGCATTTTGTCTTCAAGTGCAGGAGAAGCCCTTTCCTTTTAAAATACGGTGCCTGCTGCTGCCACCTACCTTTTGTGCTGGAGTGGATCCTAGAAATATTCCATACATTGAGCCTGGGAAGGAGCCCAGGATTTCCTCCTCATCCCAAAAGCTAAACCCAAGCTACCAACCACGAGTAATTAATTAAATAATTAATTAACAAATTAAATAATTAATTTGTTGTGTGGACAGGAGGCTTTATCTGAAAAACATTTCCTGCCATGGAAGAGGAAAGGTTTCAAAACCCATTGAGAGATCACTTCTTGCTCTTGCCTGGTTGTGAGGGCTTTCATACAGCAGATTTTGGCATCTGCCCTGCAGAGCAGGTGATCATAACATCCAGGGAGCATTTCATGCAATGGGAGATGCAGAGGAAGGTGGCTGGGAATTGTGTGGCCCCACAGCAACTGAGATCTGAACCTGACTCTCACCCTTCTCAACCACTCCACGACACTGTGATAGTAAAACAGAAGCAGAGGTAGAGATGAAATGCCATCCCCAAATGTTTGTCCCCAGAAAACCTCTGCATAGCTGTGGGCATTTCTGAGGAGGAGCACAAACCCCTTAGGAATGCTGACATGTGGGGTTTGTGCCAGGTTTGTTCATCAGGCAGTCCCCAGTTCACTCAGAACACGTGGGAGATATTTAAGTGAAATAAATGTGGCTTTCCTATGAGTCCTAACAGTAAAAGGGACACAGGAGAGCTCTAAGTCTCCTTTTCCACCTGCTTTTCTGCAGCAAACAGCAGACCTGCAATTCATTTTTGGTGAGGAGGAGCTGCAGCTGATGCAGATCTGCCAAGCCCGGGCACTGCTGTGCAGAGGTTTTGGAATCCCAGGCTTGGATTTACATGCTGACATCTCTTCAGGCCCATCCCCAGCTCCAGCCTTCAGCTGGAGGAGCAGCTCACAATCTCTGAGTAAGTAATTGGTTCCTTTTCTTTACCCTGAGACTGCATCATTCCTGTAGAGTTTGGAAACTAAGTATGGGAATGATTTCACCCACCATTCTCAGCTGTCCTGATGAGAGAGAAGGCCTGGCAGAAAACAGCTTTATGCTGCTGTTCAGGGCAGGAAGCAAGAAAGGATATTATATCAAACAGAAGGCATGGGAGAATTTCAGGTTAGATGGAGCATACTTAGTCACAGAAGAATTGGGTCAGTGCTCTGGGACCTGTGTTCACTTCCTGCAGGAACCCTAACACAGCCCAAAATAGCAGCAGTTAGGTAAAAGCCAAATATCTTCCCATTTTTCTCCCCATAGCAAATACTAATGCTTACGTCATTAAAGGAGAAGCATAAATAGAACAAGCCTGGGGCTGTGATTTGCCAAGTTCTTGATCTGTGGATGAACAATCAGCTTTCCTTATAGCTCACTATTACCCACTTGTGCCATCAAACTTTTCACTGAAGATGCTATAAGGATAAAATAGGCTTTCATATCCACCTAACATTTACACCAGTCAGCTAAGAATCAGAGCACCCATCTATAGGTTTTATGTGTGGTGTGGTTTTCATCTCACTGACTGGGACAGCATGGGACAGCATGCACCAGGGAAAGTGTCCTAGTGGCAGTTTGGACAGTGTTTTGGAAAAGAAGGGAGAGTTTGGCTCTGTGGGTACAAGGTGTGCCACACCTGTTGTCCTCAGGGACACAGAACAGCCCGTGCCTGTTGAATGTCACCGTGCAGAGCCACAACAGCCACTGCTTGTGACACTGGGGTTGGCCACTGCTCTCCACTGTGCCCTCTCCACCAGGAGTTATCTCCTCTCCAGGAACTGGCAGCCAGCATCCCTGGAACACCTGGAGCCCTGCACAGAGTCACACACCTCTGCCCATCCTTCCTCCAGGCTTTGGAAGTGTTTCCAAGAGCGACTTGAGCCAGCAGAATCCAGGGCAGGTCCTCAGCACACCCATCAGCAGAGAGCTGTTGACATCAGTGGAAACAGCCTTGACACACATCAGGATCCTCATATTGTTCAGGGACACCCTAGAATTGAAATCCCCCTAGCAGGATTCCTGGGCCACCAAACACATTCAGGGAAGAAGAGATGCTTGGAAGAATGATGGCTTTCAGCAGTAATTGGTGTGTGCAGAATCAATTCCCATTAAAACCAGGTGCTTTTAAAGGAACTGCTTGTCACCTTAGTGCCTTGTAATACTTGAACCTCAAGTCCTGGGGTCCTGTGCCTGGTTCCCAAGGTAAACACATGTGATTTATTTCAGAAAGGCATCTGCAGCACAAAAATTCATGACATACATCCCTGATGGGCAGCAGCCAACTTTTCAAATGTGCCAAGTTGCCAGAATTTTATTAAAAGCTGTTAAGAGTTAGAGAGAAGGTGCAGAGAAAAGCACCCTCCTTCCCAAAGCCAGGTGGCTTAGGCTCGACTCACGCCGCTTCCCGAATGGATGAGGCAAGCTGGAGTCAGAGGTTCCTTCCAGCAACAGCTCAGTCCCCCTGGATGTGTCTCTGTAAGCTGCACAAATATTCTGGGGAGGGGGAGGGAGAGAGAAAAGAGTGAAACCTATTCAATTACATCAAGATCACGACTGGCCCTAGTAAAATCATTTATGGAGTGAGGGGAGCCGGAGCGGTTTGGGCTGGAGCCATCTGCAGTTATTTGGTATATACAGAATCGGTTTCTATGGATTTTATTCATGGGTCACGCGATTGTATACGAGCATGTGAGATCTGAATCTCTCACGAGGGGTCCCTGGTTGGGGTTTCTATTGCCTTTACAGGCAATGGCTCAAACTTTCTTCCAGCAGTAACTCCTTAAAAACTTGAGGGGAATGGGGCTGGTTTTAGCATCCAACATATTTTTTTTTCCTCCCCAACCAAAATCTTGAATTTACTTTGTTCCTCTTCCTCTCCATAACACATTTACTAAATGGGGAAACAAGGAAATAATCAGAGAAATATTCTTACTTACTTTTTCCATTGTCTGCATGAATTTTCTCTCTTTCCCACCAGTCTGAGGGATATCTGGTACATAACTCAGCTCCCACTTCCATCTGTTTTTCAGCCTCTCATTGGCCCTTTTTAGGGGTAATTTTGCTTCTATGCCATTGTTGGCTCCTTCCACACAGAGAGTCAAGCCCAAAGGAACTTGGACACACAAAAGAGGTTTGGGACAGTGGGTGTAGATCAGAACAGCCCAGAGGCTTCTCTACCTTCCCAGGGAACTGCCCAGGGAGTCCTGAGCTGTTCTGGAGTGCAAGCTGTGACTCAAGAACAGTCTAAAGCTCTTTGGTCTTAACTATGGCTCAATTTTACTTTAATTGCCCCAAAGAGGCAAACCCAAACCAAGTTATCAGAGCAATTCCTGCACATCCCAGCTGTGTGGAGAAAGCTGGGCCCTGCAGAAAGTTACCCTGCTGCAGCAAGATCCCACCATCTTCACCAGCATTCCAGCTGATGAAGCCTCAGCCCAGAATCAAAGGGTTTCACCCCTGTCTCTCATCATCTCCAGATTTTTTGTGTCAGCCCTAGGTAGGACAGCTTGCATCCTTTTTTTCCAGAAGGTAGGAGAACCTCAGCACAGGTCACATTCCATCCTTGAGAGCACAGCCGGGGATCCCACGGTGTCTCAGCAGGGCTGACCTGCGGGAGCACGGGAAACTGCACCTGGACCGAGCGGGGCTGAGGGCTGGGGAATCATCCGGGCTGCGAGAGCTGCCCCGGGATCGGAATTGCCCCGGGATCGGAGCTGCCCCGGGATCGGAGCTGCCCCGGGATCGGAATTGCCCCGGGATAGGAACTGCCCCGGGATAGGAATTGCCCCGGGATCGGAACTGCCCCGGGTGTCCGGGGATCGGAATTGCCCCGGGGGCTGGAGCTACCCCGAGGGTCGGAACTGCCCCGGGGCTGCCCCGTGGCTCAGCGCTCACCTCGAGTCTCACCGGGGCCAATCCCATCTGCAGGGCCAGGGGAACACCACCGGCACCGAGCGGGGCTGCGGGACGGGGAATCATCCGGGCTGCGAACCCGCCCGGGGGCCGCAACTGCACCAAGGATCGGAACCGACCCGAGATCCGGAGCTGCCGCAGGGCTCGGAACCGCCCCGGGGCTCGGAACTGCCCCGGGTTTCGGAGCTGCCCCGGGTTTCGGAGCTGCCCCGGGGCTCGGAGCTGCCCCGGGGTTTCGGAGCTGCCCCGGGGCTCGGAGCTGCCCCAGGGGCTCGGTGCTGCCCCGGGGTTTCGGAGCTGCCCCGGGG
>WBNO01009305.1:150103-228955 GCA_013400575.1 Peucedramus taeniatus
TGGCGGGGCCGGTCCGCCCCCGTCCCCATCCCCGTCCCATTGGCCGCCGCGGCTCCGCGCGTCACCGCTTCCTCCCGCTTTTGTGCGCCGCCCCAGCCGAGCTCCAGCCGAGCGGTGCCGAGCCGAGCCGAGCTGGTCGGAGCCGCGCCGGGCGCTGGGACCCGAGGTAGTGACACCAGCCCCGGGTGGCCGCGCATGTCCCTCCGCGGGTGACCCCGGTAAGTCCGTCTTCAACCCCCCCCTTCCGCGGGCGCCGGGTCCTCTCCTCCGTGAATAGTTTCGTTCTTTTAATTATTTTACTGTCTGCAGCGGTGACCGAGAGTTTTGCAGCCTGGTCTGGCTTCCGTGGGATTTTCTTCCTTCCTTTCTAGTCTTGCAAGTGGGAGCTTGTCCCTGCGGCTGTGTTTGGGCAGCCGTGGGGGGGGAGCGGGGGCTCCCCAGTTGTGCTCCCCAGGAGGGGGGCGCGGGTTGCCGTGTCCGTGGGTGCGGAGCGGATGGAAGGACTGACCTTCCCCGGGGCTCCCCGCACACCCCCGCCTTGCTCTGCTGCTCTCGGCTCGCTCTTTTCCCCGGGTTGTTGCCTGGGTGCCTGTCCCAGCTGCGGCTGCTGACAGCGAGCGCCGGGATTAGACTCCAGTACCCATTTTGGGATGCATTGGCGTCTGGAACCAGCGGTTTCTGGATGTGGTCGCTTGGGTCCCAGCTCCTGGAAAGCATGCAGGGAGGTGCGGGGGTACTTGGCCGTGCCTCACTGCCCTGCAGAGCTCTCCCTGCACCGTGTGTCCGGAGCGGTGAGGATGGGATGGGCGCAGGGAGGAAGGCTCCCGGCGGGCACGGAGCCGAAGCCCCGCGTGGTGCCAGTGACCAGCGGAGCTGGGAAAGCTGGATTTCCACCTGGACGGAGCGAGCGGCTGCCGTGGGGCTGTGCCACGAGCCGGGATGATGCTCAGGAAGGATTTGTGCTGCCGGCACCAAAACCTCTGCCCTCCTTGGCTGTGCGGGGAGGAGCGGAGCAGAGGTGGGAGCCGTGGATCTGCTGGGCAGGTCGTGCACGGTGGCCAAGTACAGCTTTTGCTGGCCTGATGCATCTCGGAGAGAGGCTTCTCGCTCATCTGCTGCTTTTATCCTCCTCTTCAATTCCTGTCTTTTAATCCAGTAGGTTTTGGGAGTGGACCTGCTCCTGGTTCGGGGAAGGGTCTTGCATGTGTTGCTGGTGCATGAATCAAAAGCATGGGGCTCACTTGGGATTTGGAGGCGTGGGATTTTTGCAGGGCTTAAGTGATCCCAGGGATTTTCAGGGTCAAGCCATTTCACTTCTTTGGTGAGAGTGAATGGTTGGGGGAAATTTCTCTCGTGACACCTTCTGGATTTATTTCCAGTCTGGTATGTGCAGTTTGACGTAGCTCTGTGCAGGATTTGTGCATGGAGTGCAGCTCTTGGAAGCAGCTCCTCAGGTGTGCATGAGATCAGTTGCATTTGGGGCTTTGCTCTGCCTGTGTCAGATGGTCCAATTTCCAGAACCCCTAATTTGGCATTAATTATAAACTGGGATTCAAGGTTTCCCAGTGCTCCTGCAGATCAGAGCAGACCTCCACATCTGGGCACAGCCTTTGCCCTGGGAAGGTTTTGCAGCTTGTAAAAGCTCCTCTGTTGAATCAGGACGTGAGGCTGGATGGGCTGCCAGCCTGGTGGGATGTGGATGTAAAGGACCTTTTATACCTCCCTCGTGTGAACGGGTTTTGGTGCCGCAATTTTTTCCATGGCTCCTTAATCTCCACCAGAAACCCGCAGCTCTGCCATGTCAACGTGTGCTGATGGGCAATGCATTTATTTTCTTGGAGGCTGTCAGAGCCTGTGAGGGAAATGTGCTCACACAGAGAGACGTGGTCTGGATTTTCAGCCAGACGAAGCGACTCCGGCGCGAAAAGCCAGCGCTGGTGGCGGCCAGAGGAGTGGCTCCATCCCGTCCGGAACGTTCCTACCGCTCCGTGATGCTTCGTGATTTTATCCTGCAGCTTGGACTCGATGCTCTGGGAATTCTCCCGTTGGGAAGATGCCGGCGAGGCTCCCACGGCGTGTCTGGCTCCCTGGCAGAGCCGTGGGATGTGGAGTGTGCTGCTGCAGCTTGGAAAGGGATGTGCTTCAGCCCCGCTCTCCCCAGATGGACGTGGGAGCGAGCGCGAGGCCTGGCAGGATCTTCTCTTCTGGTGGATCTGGCCCTGCTGTCGGAGACCTGCTGGTTGAGGCTAGAGGGAAGTGAGTCAGGATTTGCTGTTAGAAGGGATGTCTTTTATTAGACTGCTCGGGGAAGGCAGGCTGGCTTTGGAGTGCGTGTAGAAGAAAAGAGGGAGTGATTGCTTGGAGTCTGCCTTGGCTCTCCAGACTGAGGGAATCAACTGAAAGAAAACGGGGAAAAAAAAAGATTCAACTACAGTTTAACCTGTGCAGTCCTGGCCTAAGGAAGCACATTTCATCCCTCTGCAAATCTCTGGACTCCTTAGATCCTGAGATGCAGCTCAGGACAGGGACATGCATGCCACATGCCAGCCCTTCACAGGAGGTGGCCAAGCACTTTCCAGCCTGGCTCCTGCTGCAAGGAGCTGTGGGAGACAGGGATGGTGCTTGCTGATGCCTGACAATAGGAGGAGGCTGCTGGGCTCAGTCCCTTCCACTCCCCTCTTTGCACAGAGCACAGGCACAGTGTGCACAGAAATGTGCAGAATGTCAGCTGTGCACTGGGGAGATGGAAAATGCAGTGTGGAGCCATAAGAAGTGGAATATGGATTTAAACTTTTTTTTATTTTTATTATTTCCCCAGACAAGGGGGAAAAGCTACAGATGGCCCACTGATTCTGAACCTGGCAGGTTCACCCTCAATCCTCAGGCTTTATTTATTTAGCTATTTGAGCTCCACAAGGGGAAATGGGTGACCAGGTCTTTTTGTTGAGTCCCTCCAAGGAGCAGGTCTCCTTTCCCACAGGCCAGGGCAGTTCAGCATTTCTTTCTGGCATGTTTTCTGCCTTTGCTGAGGGCAGTGTGAGATGCAGAGGTGGTGAATGTCATCTCAGTTGTGCCTGAACCTGTGCTGTCTCTGCAGGCTGGCCCCATATCCCGCGTGGCACGAGCCTTCATCTGATGTGGTCAGTGCTGTGGTGAGCATCAGACAGGCAAGATACGGGGCTTTCTGTCTGTGAAGGTGAGGGTGAACAAGCAGCAGTGTGGATATGTGGGCATTTTTGTTTGTTTTCTGTCTGTCCCTGCAGTTCTGATCTGGTCTAGCCAAGTAATTTTCCCGTTAGGCACTAAAATGCTGCTGGTGCCCAAATCAAAAGGGTAGGCAGGCATTGGAGCAGGGTACCCAGGGCAGTGGTGGAATCACCACCCCTGGAAGTGTTCAAAACCAGTGCAGATGTGGCACCTGGGGACACGGTTTAGGACTTGGCAGTGCTGAGTTAATGATTGGACTCAGTGATGTCAGAGGTCTTCTCCTGCCTTAATGATTCTATGATTCAATCAGTGTCTCAGTTCAGACACAAGAAATTAAAAGCTAAGATCTCCTTTAAAAACCAATGCCTTGCTCTTCAAAGGCTCTGGGGAGCTGTTCCCTGCAGCAGCCCTGTTGAATGGGCATGAGGAGCACAGGAAGAGCACTGTGAAGGGGCAGGGGGTACCTGGCTCTCTGCTTTGTTTTGGCACTGGGGATGTTGCTCCAGGATTTTCCCCTGGAGCCACAGGGCTTGGGGCCAGGCTGAGACCAGCATGGTGGAAGCAGCAGCATCAGCCTGGCCTGTGATGGGGACCCTTGCAGCTCTACATCCCTGTCTGTGGGACCAGGGGTGGGGACACAGCATTGCCTGTCATCCCTGTGTCTGGTCTCAGGTGCCAGCTTCTGTTCCTGGGGCACTTGGAATGTCTGTGAAGGGAACCCAGAGGGTTTTGCCTGGGCTTTCTGAGGCTTTTAGAGGTCAAAGGTGAAAGATATACCTGTACCCTCTAGAAAAGGGTGTTCAGCTCCCAAATGCATTACCCAAGTGTGGTGTTTACATTTTATTGAATATAATTCTTTCGCTCAGGATTTTATCCTGAGAAGTTGAAAAGGCAGAGAGAAGCCCCAGAAATGGAAAAACAATTCTTATCTCATTAGCTTCTCTTGTATTTTGTTCATGTAGAATGTGTTTGGAATTTGTTTACCTGAATTGATGAGCCTCATTGGGCTCTGGTATGAGCTTGTTTTCAATCACAGACCAATGGTCACACAAGCTGTGTGGAGACTCTGGAAAGAGTCACAAGTTTCATTATTATCTTTCTAGCCTTCTGTAAGTATCTTTCTCTATTCTTTAGTATAGTTTAGTACAGTTTTCTTTAACATAATATATTATCATAAAATAAGAAAATAGCCTTCTGATCACATGGAGTCAGAGCATCATTCTTCCCTGCCACGAAGGGTCAAGGTTTCTTGCAACACCCAAGCACCTTTTTTCTATGCTGGAAGATCCTGATATAATTGTTAGTGGAGACTCAGAATTTAATGAGAATCTGTAGCTGGTTCTGCTCTCCTGAGTTAAACCCCAGGCTGGCCACCATTTTATACAGAACTAATTGTCACTTCTGCAAGAGCCTCTCTGATTTTATCCTCTCCACTCTGGGAAATGATTGGAGAAGGAGCTGTAAGAGCAGTGAAGCAGGGTGGAGCTGAGCCAGGCTTTGGCTCAGAGGCTGCCGGGGACAAAGTCCGGCTGGCACAGCGAGCCGTGCCCAGTGGCTCCAGATCCTGGAAGGAGCTGGCCCAGCTCCTGCGTGGGCTGCTGTGCAAACAGCATGTGTTCAGGTCCTGGGGGGTGCCAGGATGGAGGATACCTTATCAGGTAGTATTAAACACCAAATTGCTTGAAAAAAACCAGCCCTGGGTGGGTGGATTAGAGGCGCTCTGCAATGCTCCTGTGGCCAAGTGACAAAAAGTCATCTGATTGATAGTGGGGTGATTCAGATGGAGGAAAAGGCTTTGTACCATTGCATTGGGAAAGTAATTTGTGAGATAAGAAGTCTTTGTGATGGAGGTAGGGACGCCTTAAATCCATCAGTGCTGGAGGGTGCCCCTGCAGTGCTCTGAGCACTCCTGCTTTGGCATGGTTATGTTTGTCTTGTCCACCTGCAAGTGTGTCCTGCACGGGGGCTTTCAGGTGATCCCAAATCCCCAAGGAAGTATTGAAAACTTTGCAGATGACTGTATTTAGCACAGATATTGTGTAAGAGTGAACCCTGTGCAGAGGGTCAGAGGAAGATGCTGCTGCTTTGGCACATCTGATGAGGTCTGTCCTTGCTGAGGTTGTCCTTGTCCTGCAGTCCTGAAGTGGTCAGGACTGGATGTTCACTGTAGATCCCTTTCAATTGAACTGTTCCATTCTATGGATGTGCATGGAAGCCCCTTGTAATGAGGATGGTGGATTACTCAGATTGCTCAGTACTTTTGTGCTGCAACCTCTTGTTTTTGGGGCTTTTGTACTGAGCAGAAGTCAAATCATCACAGTCTAGTTGTGAACTGGAAATAGTGCAGTGCCATCCATGGTAAATAAGAGCCCAGTAGAATTTAGCAGATCCTTAATTCTTCATGGTGGTCTGCACCTTTTACTCTGAGGTGGCAACAGGGATGCTCCATCCCAGGCCATGAGGATTCTGCAGAAGGGTGACACAGGGTCATGGGCACATCTGGCTCTCACCAGCTCTTAATTACAGCAATATCTTGCCCAGATAAAAATGTAAGGGTTGGGGCATCCCCTGAATGGGGCAGTGATTTGATAAGGAAGGGTTGTTTGGGTTGAATGGCTTGGGGAGAAGGTGTGAGGGTGAGAGCTGTTATCACAGGTGGTGAAGGTGAACAGCAGGTGAGGGTGCACCAGAGAAACTCTCTCTCAAATACCCTCTTCCTTTCAGCCTCTCTCCCCTTCCTCTCTGTCACTGCCTGGGAGTGCCCTGGGGGGGAATGTCCCTCTTTGGCAGGGTCAGTGCAGTGTCAGTGCTGATAACACTGTTATCTACAGCTGGGTGATGCAGATGGGGGCTGATGATAGTGTTATCTACAGAGGGGTCATAACCCTGAAATCACTGTGCTGTGGGAGTATGAGGCTGGAGGGGAGTGTGTGGACTGGGTCTGTGGGACAGAGAGCTTTGGGAGTGTGTGAGTGATGAATAACCAGTACCTCAAACCAGAGATTTGGGCTTTCTTTTGTTGAGACTCATCTGTGCATTGGTGTAGTGTGGAGCTGTGGAGCAGGGCTTGTTTGGTGGAGCATCCTTCAATTAAGATACCAGGCTGGGCCAAGCTCCTGGAGAGCTTTCCTTGCTGGTGGAAAGTGTTCATACTGCAGCCTCAATGCCTTCTGCTTGCCTTCCAGCACAAAACTACAGCTTTGGTTTATTCTACTGGAATCCTTCTGTTGATTTCCTCTTGGAGAGTGGCTTTTGGGAAACCTCAGCCCCTCCTGGTTAATAAACCACTGGTTTGCTACTCCTTGGTCTTAGTCCCTCAGTGCTGGTGCTAACAGAATAGCAGGAGTCATTAGAGAAATATGCAAGATATTCCAGTTATTTCTCTTTGGATGGTGCTGGTAGCAAGTAAAAGAGATAAACAGAGCTGTGCTTAGCTTATTACATCATTGGTTTTACTGAAAGGGTCAAGGTCCAGCTCTGGATGTTATTGCAGGATGCATTTGAGCTGCTCCTGAGCTGTGCCAGGAGGGAAAATGTTTGGGAAAGGCATCATTTAGTGCTCTCCATGTGTTCCTTCTGAATGGTGGCCGTGGCTGAAGTGCCTTCGTGGAGTTCATGATGGGCCAAGTCCTGTCAGGTTAATTTCTTGGCTTTGCCCTGGAAAACTCTGCTTTTGGCTCCTGCTGAGCCCCAGGAGCTGCTCCTCCTCTGGCAGTGGCAGCCAAGGGAAGCCCTGCTGACATCTGCTGGGTGCTGGGGCTGGGAGGGGACAATCAGAGCTCCCTGGGTGTGGAGCCAGTGCTGCTCTGTCCCACTCCTGTCCTCAGCTTTCTGCTAGGATGGCTCCTGGTGGCTTTGCTGCCTCTGTGCTGGCCCAAACCAAGGTCTGCTCACTCCTCTTGTGACATGGCTGAAATGAAGGATTTGAGGAACAACCATGCCTGTTCTTGCCTGGTTTTGTTTGGATTGGGAGTGCTTACTGAGGCTCTCCACAGTGCTCTTCCCAAGGAGGTGAAATGTTAAAGACATGCACAACACACCTGGCTGATGACACAAGAAAAAGAGAGAAAATGTTTGTTTAATCATTCCAATATTTCAGCAACACCTCCAGCATTACAGGTGTGGATAAAATCTGGTGGGAGCCTGCTTGGCTGTAAGGGCTGAGGATGTGTTTTCACAATTGGCTTTTGGACTCAGCACAAAAGGTGCTGAAGATTGTGACTGTCTTCATCTCTGGATGAGAATGAGCTAGTTCTAGTGTTAGACTATGTCCAGGAAATCCTGTGCTGGAGAGCTTCCCTTTCAGGAGCCCAGAGGGGCTGTCCCAGGGAGGTGGTGTGGTGCACTGAGGTTTGATGAGTTGGAGCAAGGCTTTCTGTATCTGGTTCATCATCACTTGGGAAGGTGATTTGCCTCCCACACCAGGTGCTGCCAGAGAGGAGCAGTTTGGTGTCTCACCCCTGTGGGAGCTTCCCAGGCAGCAGTGGCTGTGTGGGAGTCACCAGGAGGTGATGAAAGTGGGAAATGTTTGTGGAAAGACATGGGATGTGTGAGCAGGTCTCCCCTTGGTGCACGGGGATCCAGCCCCCTCCCTGACCCGTCTTGGGCTGGATTTCCAAAACCTTGGACCAGTATGGTTGAAGGGCTCTAGGCTGCCTCACAGGACATCACCACCTTCATGGCCATGTTCAGGAGTGTCACCAGGGGCTTGGAGTGGTGCCTCTGCAGGAGTGTCTCCAACCCAGAGAGGATTCTTGCTAATCCCTGCTTCTCCCTGTGGCTTCCCTCTCCACCTGCTGCTCCAGGTGTGGAGCACTGCCAGCACCCCTGGGTCAGGACCATGGGGGATCCTGGCTGCTGAAGGCTGTGCTAAATGCTTCCATGGGACACAATTTGTGGCATCTCCCATAAAATAAAACCTCCTGCAAGGCACCTTGCTGCAGAGCTGTGTTTTGGGGCTGTCTCTGACGTAATCAGGACACGGGCTGCTCTTTGACTTACTGCTGGAGGTCTGCTTGGGGATGGATGACCAGTTGCTTACCTAGCATTACCAAAGCAACGAGTTGTTGCTTTCCATGACTCATGAAAATGCACTGTAGGCTCTCTTAAGAATGGCTGAGATCATTTTTTGGCTGGCTTTGGGCATCTGGTTTCCTTAGCGAATAGCAGTGGGGGTGGAGGGAGGGGGATTTCCAAACTCGTTTCTTTGTATGTGTGATCTGGTTTTTAGGGCTCAGCTCAGAAAGTTCTTACTTCATTTTGTAAAGGGGATGAAAAGAAAAGGACTTGTAACTTCCATGTCTGTTTAGTTTTGGTAGCATGTTTCATTTAGTTGTGGTTTGGTGTAAAAAGGGGAAAGGTGCTAATAATATTACAGAGCTGTAGGCTGTGGTACTCCTCTTAAAAAAGCAAGGATAGAAACATGATAAGTGGTATTTTCCTTTTAGAGCAAATCTTTCTGGGGAAGGAGAAGGAGGTACAGAGGAAATTCTGCAAACAAAACTTTAATTCCATCTTTTTTTTTTTTTTTGACCGTGTTTGTTTAAATAGGGGACTTCAACGATGCAGCAGAGCAGAGTCCTAGCAAGAGGTGTCTTAGTGTTTGGTTCATCTGATTATTATTTTTAAAATATTTATTTATTTATTTATTTGTAGACCCTGGATTCACTTTCTGTTTTTTTTTTTCCTGTGGGGTCCAAAGGCAGCAACACAGACATCCTTGAGAGCCAAGTGCAGCAAGATCAGCATTAACCAGGAGAGAAAATCAGAGCCCTGTGACATCTTCAGAGGGCAGGAGGTCCCTGGGTGTTCTGACACCTCTGCTGCAAGGTTGCAGCAGCCTCTGTGATAATCCTTCCCAAGTCCAGGCACCTGAGAGCACACAGAGAGAAGGGAGAGGAAACCCTGGGCAGGCAGCAGGGAATTGTTTGGGTAGGGAACTTGGGAACTTTGTGGTGCTGTGGGTTTGGTGTGCCCATCCTTTGCAGGGCTGGTGGGAGCGAGGGTTTGGTGCTTTCCACGCTGAGCAGCCACGGTGGCCAGCTCAGGAGTTTGATAGCCATGAACCAGCCTCTAATGCTGGCCATGGAGTGTGCTGGGGCCGATTCTGCAGGCAGGGCAGGCAGGAGCCTGTCCTGGTGTGCAGAGGGACGGGGCTGGAGCTGCAGATCCGTGCTGGGAACAGCAGGAACACGGCGGCTCAATGGCCCGGCCCTGGGCCAGGGCTGAGCGGAACAATGCGGCCGAACAGGTTTGTGCTCACTTCCCTGGGAGCTCAGGGCTCACAGAATGCAGGAATCAGAGGCTTTGCCAGCCAGCAGACAGCTTTCCTTGCTCTGTGCCTGGTGAGCTGGAGGAGCTGCCCTGCTCTGTCTCTGGGAAAAGCTGAGGAAAAGCAAAACCTTGGAGCTCGAGGAACGGCGTGGCTGAGCTCCAGGGAGGGTGGTGGATGCCACCCCAGGGCTTGGCTTGGCACCACAGCTGCTCAGGCCCTTCATCTCCTCCTCCACCTCTGAATTTCTCTGCATCTTTGCTAGTTAGTTTGGACAGGATGGGTGAAGATCACTGGTTTAACCAGAAGTGTAGTCTTCACCCTCTTTTTTCCATGGATATTTAATGCACGGCCTAACACGCCACAAATATTCTAGGTCTTAATTGTTTTGTTCCATGCAAAAATAGGAAATAAACGTGACCTGAGGTCTTCTGCTCTTTGTGGTGCTTGTGAATATTTGAACACATGGCCAAAGTTTGTTTTTCTGAACTGGTGGGCAGCTGCAGCCCAGGTGCCTGTAGTGCCATGGTGACACTGCCCCAGCCTCAGCAAGACCATGGGATGAGCTCTGTGAGATCCAACTCAGGCTTTTTCAGAAGGTCAAGTCCTTATTTATGGACTAATTTTTGCCATCAGGTAAATTTCTGCTGGGCAAGACCCACCAGAAGCTGTGAGTCTGGTGGTTTGGTGAGCAGGGAATGCCAGCAGATGAGCTGGAATAGCTGAATTCTGTGGCTTTACCCTGCTTGATGCTGGATAAAAGAAATGGAAACAAAATTTGGAAAGACTTTCTGCTGTATTATTATTATTATTATTTTAAACTGCTGTGCCTTGATATTGTTCCCCAATGCATAATGTTCTTTTGACAAATTCAGTATCAGGGTACCCCAAAGGGGCTGCTAATTTCTAGGAAGGTATTGCTATGAAAGCTTTATTTTTTGATCTCCAACTTACAGATGGAGATGTTGAAGGAACCCACCTCTGCCCAAAATAAAGTCACTCCCCGTCCAGTCTAAGGTTTCCAGTGTATAGTATTGGTGAAAAGGAATTCTGGATCACATTCTTTCCTCCAAAAATACAGATTTATTTCTAATAAAGCAGATTTTTCTATTCCTTCATGTTTGAGCATTTCAGACATGAATTACACGTCTTCAACTTTTGACATCTGCAAATACTTCTTTTTATCAAAAAAAAAAGGGGGAAGTGTGGATTCTGATGTAATCATGTGACTTCAGGAACAAGGTTCTGATGAAAAACACAGAATCCTGTGAGAATTTGCAATGCTCAGGGTTATCCCATTGTTCAGCAGAAAATGAAGTAAAACCTTCAATTCCCATCCCTTGGTGTCCCATCCCTTGGTGTCCATCTTGTTGCAAGGGATATTTAGGCTGTGTGGCTTTTGGTGGGTCTTTTTGGGTGGGTATTTTTTAGGGGGGTGTTTATTTATTTTTTTAATGGTGTGTGGTCTTTTTTATGGTTTATGTGGTGAAATATTTTTCTCCTTGCATGGTGAAATTCGCAGATCTGTGGCCTCAAGGCTCCCAGGTGCTCTCTGGGTTATGTGTGAGGATGGTCTCTTGTGGAAGCCTTGCACTCTTCAGGCCTTTTAAAGCCAAGAGAGAGCTTTGCTGCTGTTGTGGCATGAATCAATGCCAATGGAAATTGCCATGTAAACCCAAACACCTAAGCTGCATTGGAGCCTCTCTTCTCCCCAAACCCTTTGGTTCCTTGCATTTTCCTTTCTGGTGTGGTTGGTGGTTGGGGTTTTTTGACCTTTTTTCTATCACAGGAGGCTTGATCTGGGTGTTTGCTGGCTGTGCTCTTGCCAGCCTGCCTTCTGCAAAAGTAAATGAAGTGCCTTTCCATCTTGGACAGCAGCAGGCCTGAGAGCTCAGAGAAGCACAAGTATTCTGACAGTACAAAAATGAGATTCCTGTGCTGCTCGTGGCTGTGGCACAGGAATTAGGGGACTTGCTTGGGTGCCTCAGAGCTCACTGAAGCTGAAAACCAGGCTAATGCAAGTCCTCTGTTGTGTAACTTCCCTTGGTTAAGCCCTGTTAGCTGTCTCTGGAGGTATTCAAAACCTGCCTGGACATGATCCTGTGCAACCTGCTCTAGGTGAGCCTCCTTCAGGACTGGGGGATCTCCAGAGCTCCCTTCCCACCACAGCCATTCTGTGAACATCTGGAAAGCAAAATGTCTTCAGAGGGCAACTCTCCCACCACAGGCAGGCCAGCAAAGCCAGAGTGCTCCTCTACAAGGTGGGGGATATTTATCCTGTGACTGAGCAGAAAAGCTAAGAGATGGAAAAGGTCCTATTAGATCATCTTGTCCACCTCCCTGCTGGTGAGCACCTCTTCTCCCTGGTGTATATTTATTAATAATCTGCTGGGCAGATTGGAGGGGTTTGCTCAGGGCTCTGAGGAGGAGCAGCAGGCAGCCTGGGCAGGTGAGGGACTCTGCACACACCTGGCTCGACCTGCACGTGCACAAGTTGCTTGCAGCAATAGGATTTTGTGGTAAAAGGGCCAAAAGCTCTCAGTTCTTGGAGTGTTTGGAGCCTTCCCCTTAACTTGCTGTCAGTTTGTGCAGGCATGAGCTTGTCTTTTTATAGCATTCTAGGAATAAGCTAATTTTACTCGATATTTATAATGGAGTAGGTGGCTTGAAAACTAATAATAATAGTGGGGGGAAAAAATAGAAGCCTTTTGGAAAGGAGAGGTCAGCCAGCTGGACCTCTGCACAGCTGGCCTGGGCTCTGCTGGCCATGATCTACAGCAGCAATGTGCAAAGGCTCCCAGAGGAGATGTCAGAGAGGTGCAGGTGGAAATGCTATTGCCATGACAAACAGAGCAGTGCTGGAGTGTCAGGCCAGGGCTTGGGGACCATCAGCATTGCTTGCTTTATCACTGCTTAGTAACCACAGCACAGTGCACGTGGATTGGGTTTTATTTCTCATTCCCCAAGTGCAGCTCAGAGCCCTTGGGTTGAAATCTCCAAGTGTTGAGAATAAAGGGACAAATTCTGCCCTTAATTAGATCAGGGAAGGACTAGAGCATGTGCTCTGGTAGGGAATGGGAGCAGGAATTTCCTATCCAGGCATGTGCTGAATTGCCTTCTCCTACTGAGACTGTTGGTTTTTGCACTTAGCATCACTTTGCTGGCACCAGAGGTGTCTCCTGGTCAACACCAGTGTGAGACCAATAGTTAGGGTTGAGAACTGTTCTGTGGTGCAGGTGAGCAGCCAACCTTCCTCTGCACCTGTGACATCTTTTTGCTGGTGGTGGCACTTGGTTGGGTGCCAGGGGCTGTTCTGCAGGGTCTGATGATCCATTTCCTGACACCATGGTACATTTTGTGTGGTTTTTGGAAGCGTTTTGGGACATCTCTTGGCTGAGCAGTTGCTCTGTTGCAGGGGGAGAAGCTCTCCCAGATCCATGGAGGGTGTTTCATGGTACAGGCAGTGTCCCTGGCACCACTGGTCTTTCTCTTGGCTTGCCCTGTGGAAGTGACAGTATCACAGATGACGTTTTCCAGGAAAACTTCCAACCCTTGTAAAGAGCTTCGCCTCCCTTCCCTCCACCAGACATCTTCTGGGGAGGAGGGAGCTGGAGCAGGGCACAGTGCACACAGGGAACAAATCTTCCTTATTATTATTTAATTTAGAGAGAACTTGGCCTAAAGATGTAAAAAGGAGTTGCAAGCACTGTCTGGACACCACCTCTCCTCATCAATTAGCAGCATTAAACTCTCAGCAGGGAGGATTAATTAGAAAACTGAAATCTTTCTATCATGACAACCTTCTGGTTTCCATTGAAATGCAGCCGGAGGACTGGAAAGGCTTCTGTATTTTGTTTTGATATGCAGGCATATGTTTCTTTCCATCCTGGAAATTAATTCTGTCTGTCTGTAACGGAGCCGTGGGAATCAATATTGAGCTGAACTGTATTTCTCCAGAGCTTTCTTCTAAAAGTAGTTGACTGCTTCCCCACTGTGCCTAATAAGTGACCTGATTTTGGAGCAGCTGAGCAGCTGCTCTGCCAGCTCAGAGGTGTTGTACAGCTGCCTTGATGGTTCGTGGTCTCTCAAGGGTGATGGGCTTCTCTTTTCTGAAAGTCTCCAGGTCAGACTTTCTCTGAGCTGGACAAAATGCCCACAGTGACTTTCCATTGCTCCACACCAGACTGGACATAGTAGGAGAGGAAATTACTCATCCCACTGCCTCCCCTGCAGACTGCTCTTGGCCTTGGTGAGCTGTCATGCTCTCCATCTCAAGTTCTGCAATGCCCTGAGCTGGGTTTAGAGGCAAGCTACGCCTTTTCCTCGATGTCATCATCTTTCCTTCCCTCCACCGGGCTTGGGGAATAAAGCAGAGTGAGTGCAACAGCAGGAAGCTGCTGCCTTGCACTGGGGGAGCACTGGGTGATGGCACAGCTTGGGCAACTCTTCTGGAGAAGAAGCTGCCCTGTGTGCACTGCAGCCAGGAACAGGCTGTGCTCAGGCTCTGCAGAACCACAGCTTTGGGAAGATCGGGTGGGGAAGGGCTGGCAGGAGAGGCAGGGCAGACCTGGGAGGCCCTGAGTGCTCTGAGCTTTGGGCAGTGTGTGCTCTGCAGGCTGTAAGGTTCTGTGAGCACATGGCTGGGTGCTCTGTCTGCTTCCTGCTCTGTTGATGGCTCATTTTTTACTGTGAGGGCAAGTGCACTTGAGTTCATGTGATACTGCAAGTCCAGAGGATGAGAACAAAGCCTTGGTGCAAGCTGCCCCACGTGCTTGTTTCGTAACCCCATCACCACCCCACTGATGGCAGGCACGAGCCAGCAGCTCATGGAGGCAGCACAGTCCTGGGGCTGTGCAGAAACCTGCTCCTTCTGCCCAAAACCACAGCTGGCTTTTAATCCTTGCTTGCCACTAAGCCCTCACTGAGCTCTGCCTTCTCCCACTGGAGAGATCTCAATCCAGAGCTGCATGGCAGAAGTGGCACGAGCAAGGAAAGGACCTGCCAAAATTTCTGGTGGCTGTTGGGCTCCTGGTGTCCCCATGTGCTGTGCAGGTTGTGCCTCTTACCCGCAGAGAAGGAGCAAATCAACCAGGTAGCTGCTGAGAGAGCAGAGAGGGGTCAATTATTCCTGAGCCCTGGGCTTGGCAGTCGATCAGAAAGTCTTGTTGGGATCAATAAAAGCCAGGCAGGCTGCGGGGGAGAGGCTGTGGCTCGTTAGGGAGGAAGCTGTGCAGGGGGATGGCTGCGAGGGAATATCGATCCCGGCAGGCTGAGGGGAAATGCTGCATTACAAACTCTGCTGGGATGGACTGGTGTGGTATCCTCTGTGCTGGGATGGACTGGTGTGGTATCCTCTGTGCTGGGATGGACTGGTGTGGTATCCTCTGTGCTGGGATGGACTGGTGTGGTATCCTCTGTGCTCTCAGGGGGGTGGTGCAAGGGGGAGAAAGCGGGTCAGGGATGAGGTGGGGTGAGTGTGGGAGTTGGCACAGTGGCTTTGTGGTACACTCGGGGTCACCATTTGTGGTAGCAAGCCCCCAGCTGGGTAATAATTAGCATTGACTCCATGATGCAGAAGGCTGATCAATCACTTTATTCTACTATACTATATTATACTATATTCCTAAGAAACCTGTAACCCCTTCCAGCCAGTCCAATACAGCTTTGACCCCACTGGTCAACCCACCAAAAAACCATCCAGTGTCCAGTTAAGAAACCACCCTTTGGTAAAGAAATCTCCAGAACACATTCCCCATGTGTCCAGCAACAGGTGCAGCAAGTGGAGATAAGAATTGTTTTAATTCTTTCTCTGAGCTTTCTCACAGCTTCCTCAAGAAAATGCCTGGGAAAGTCTGTGCCTGCTCTCTGTGGCCAGAGAGCTGCTGGTACAAGGCTTCAAAGCCCTGATCCTGCCACGATGTCATGCCAAGGCCATGGGATGGATCTCCCTCCTTCCCAGTCCAGAGCTTGGTCACTTAGTGTTAAAATCCTTGTTGGAGCATGTTGGGATCAGCCATAAGGTTGGTTATGATTTGATACCTGTTGGAACTTAGGGCATAGGGAATATTTCTGTTTCTTTTGATAAGTCTTGATTTTTAAGAAAATATTGCTTTTAGCTTTTGTTTATGGAGAGGATTTCTGAGACTTTGAGATGAATTGGAATTTGAGTGTGTAAAATAGATAATAGTATGGTTTATTACAGGGTGAAAAATTTAGAGTTTTGGGGTTTTTAGTGTGGAAGTAGAAGACAAAATGGAAGATTTTGGGCACTGTTTGGTTTTTCTTCTTTTTTATTTACTCTATTTTCTACAGTGTTAGTGGTATAGAATGATTAGCTGGGGGGAGCTGCAATGTAGATGTTGCGTGATAGACAAATAATTAGTTATTGGTAGAAAAGTAGAAATAAAGCACGTTTTAAAAGTTAATTGGATAAAACAACTTTGAAAGGCCTTGGAACTGTACATCCTGGGACTTTTTTGCTGTCTTCTCCTTGTGCACTAAGTCTAGTGTAGACAGCGTGCAGAATTTCTGATAAAATAAAAAACAGCAACCTAAAGACCAAAAAAGTCCCATTTGTCTCTCAATCCTACAAATTACTACAAAACTTTTTATTAGGGGTCTCTCACGGATACTCTCAGATGCTGGAGCTACAGAGACAGGGTTGGTTTCTGCCTGCCATTATCCTCATGGAGAGCTGGGCATCCCAGCCCCTGGTGCAGATTCCAGCTCTCAGGCCAGGTTCTCCCTGGCCCAGTGTTGGCTTTGCAGCTCTCTGGTGTAAAGCTTCCTTCATGGAGACTGTTTCTGATACCACATGGTTTTCTCCCAGTAGCTTTTCCCAGGAAAGGTTTTTTTCCTGAGACAAACACTTTTCTGATGGTTTATTTCACCTGAAGGTTTTACTGTCTATTTCTCCTTTTTTGTTTCTGTTCCTTCTCCTTCCTGTTTCTTCCCAGTAACATGGAAGAAAGAGACCTGAAGCTTCAGTTTTCCAGATACATGGTTTTGCTTTAATTTCCCTCCCACAAAATCTTTGGTCATTTGAGGAGAAAGACAAAATAAGGCAATGAAAACCTGCAGGAGGAAGAAATGACAACATCCTTCTGCATTGGTTTTTATATTATATGTAGAAATACCTTCCCTTTGCTGTGTTCACTTAGAGGGGAATGTTGCTGTGTTCACTTAGAGGGGAATGTTCATTGGAATCAGAGGGTTTCTGTAGGTGTAACTGGCATCAGGGTTTCCCTGTGATTCATAAGTGCAGAGAGAAATATCTGAGGACAGGATTTTGCCCTGTGGAAGGGAAAATGATGCAGGACAGTGCTCTCCCCTAGCTGCAGATCTTCATCCTCACAGGCAGGGCTGTGTGTGTGGATAATCCTGGCTCAGCTTCATCTGGGGAGGTGAATGTTCAGGCTTGCAGGAGATGAGGATCCTTTAGACTTGGTCATTTCAGTGCCTGATATGAAAACTTGGATTTAGGCACAGTGGGGCTGAGGTGGGCTTTGGGGTGTAATCAGAGTCTGCAAATTGGTTCATCTCCACCAGTTGCTGGGGGAGGTGGTTCCTCTGTAAAAAATGTGAGTTCAGTAGACACAATTCTGTGCAGACCCAGATAGAAATAAAAACCCAAACAGGTGGGGAACATGTTCTCTGGACACTTGCTTTGCTTGACCTGGGGGTTACATGTAACACAGATTAACTCTGAGCTGATGGGGCTGTGTTGTCTGACCCTTGCTGATAGAAGAGTCCTTTCTAATCCTTTTGATTTGCTTCTTTTTTTAATTGTTCCAGAAGTTTGAGATCTGTATGGAAAATCAAAGCTATTTAATATGCCAGTATACATTACTGATTACTGCACTGACTTTAGTAAAAGAAATATTACTGCAAAGCAAGAAAAGAGACTGAGAAAAATACCAATACCTAAAGGGGCTGCAAGAGAACTGAAGAGGAACTTCTTACATGGACATGGAGTAATAAGACAAGGGGAAATGGCCTTAAACTGAAGGAGGAGAGATTTAGGCTGGGTATTAGGAAGAAATTCTTTCCTGTCAGGGTGGGGAGGCCCTGGCACAGGGTACCCAGGGAAGCTGTGGCTGCCCCATCCCTGGAAGTGTCCAAGGCCACTTTGGACAGGGCTTGGAGCAACTTGGGATAGTGGAAAGTGTCCCTGCCCATGGCAGGGGGTTGGTACTAGAAGATCTTTAAGATCCTTTCCTACCCAAACCTCTCTATGATAACTTGCTGGAATGTGCTGCCTGGAACATTTCGTTTATAAAAAGTAATTTCTGAGAAGAGGATTTGTTTTAGGATCTCAGTGGCTTCTTTAAAGGGCTGTCATGGATGTTAACAGCAGGTCCCAGGCAGGTTCTAAACCTCTTATTCTCAGTACACGTTGTGCTAGGATGAACAGGATGGCTCAGGAGATTTTTCTGCAGAAGCAGCTGTCAAGTGCAGCTGCCCTGGTTGGGTCACTGACTGAAGAAATCCTCCACTGAACATGATGGCTTTTAAAACAGATCTCTTCTCCCAGCAGCAGGTGCTGTGAGAAAGATTCTTGAGCAGTTTTGGGGTGTCGTGCCCAAAACTGGAGAGAAGAAGCCTCAGCTGATGGATGCTAAAACAGGATTGCTTGTTGGCTTTCATGGGCTGTAGTTCCCAGGGCATGGGCTGGCTCCTTCCATGAGCTCTGCTGGTTTGTGCAGGTCACCTCCAGCTCAGCAGCCTGAATAAAGCCTCAGGGGAAGTTTTATTCTCCTCATCTTGGCTCAGGAACTTTGTCCCTTGAGCTCTCTGGGAAGATACACCTGCAAACCTGGCCTGGCTACACACGTGTCTGCAGAAAGTCCATCCCAGCTGCATGCTCATAAACATGGACTCAGAAAATCATTTAGGCTGGAAAAGAACTTTTAACATCACAGAGTCCAACCATTAACCCAGAACTGCCAAGTCCATGACTAAACCATGTCCCTAAGTGCTATTTTTTTTAAGATGCACAGTCTTAAATATTTATCTTATTATCTATTTCTTTACTTCTCTTGCGTGATATATCCTTTGGATAACTTGGGTGGAAAATGCCCTGAGGGCACTTCTGTGTCTGAAGTGGCACCAAAATTTAGCTGTTGTTTTGTGTATCCCAGAATATGGATCCAAATTCCAGGGCAGTTCTAAGTACAGCAGGTTGAATGTTCTGTAGTGCCTAGAGAAACCTATAAGGATGAGGCTGGGATGATCAGAGAAAACCTGTAATATTCCAACCACTCTCCCTTTGCCTTTGAATCCCTCTTTGCCAAGCCTGCAGGCTGCCTGAGCTATCAGCACACATCCATTTGTGTTCTCACCATTAAAACAATCTCATTTGCTTTGCTGTTGTTTTTTACACTACCCCAGTGCTGGCCTCTGAAGCTTTTTGAAAATAACATTTACAATAATATTTTTAACAGTTCCGTAGTATACAAAACTCCAGTGCTCTGGCAGGACTCCCGGAAACTTGCTGAAAGTTAATGTGGTCAACTCTTAAAAAGGAGAGATTTTTTCCACTTGACTCTTGCTTGTTAAACTCTCTGAGCCCAACATATTCCCTGCTGCTTGAAAAAACAAGGAAAGTCCCAATTTTAGCAATGCTAGTTTGAGTAGCTTTCCAGCCGAGCCCTATTTCAGGGGCAACTGTGGCTTATTATTTTTATTATTTTTTTTTTACAATGGTGTGTCCCTACACCTTCAAAGCAAAGTGCTAAGTGGTGCTCAGGCAGGAATAAGTAGGTGCTGCTCTCCCTGGAAGCCTGGGGATGATAAACTGCAGAGGGAGATGCTACTTGCTTGTGCTGCAGTAGTGGCAAGACATGCTGTCATGAAGTCTGTGTTTTATGGTGGATGCTGAGCCTCTGCAGGGTAAGAACAACCCTTTTTGGGGTAGGTGATACTGTAAATCCCATATATCAATAGCAGACTGCAGGTGACTGCAGCTCTCAGTGCTGGACTGCACTTTCCTGCTTTCTAACCTTCATCCTGCATAATTCCTCACAGTAAATCCCTCTCCTGGTGACTTTATCTTCCCTTAAATCCAGGAGAAAAATCACTTCTCCATCCTCTCCTCCCCTGCTTTGCTTTCTGTAACTTAGATCCACAGAGGCAGGAGTCATGGATGCACAGACATGGCATAGCTGAACTGTTGTCTCCCTTGAGCTCACTCTTGCTTAATCCTTTCCCAGCCAGGAGCATGGGAAGAAAAAAAGAAAAGCAGGGATTAATTTTCAAAGTGGATTAATAACCTTGCATGCATCTCTCACGTAGATACTCATACCCTGCACTCATGGAGCTGTAAAGAAGTTGAGCCACTCTGTCTGCAAAGTTCAGCCCAGGCAAATCAAAACTGATAAACAATCAATTATTATAATATTATTATGATGATAATAATTCAATTAATATAATTATTTTAATTATTGTAATATTAATTCAATTATTAATATATTATTATTGTTTTCCCCTAGATCAGGACATCTGTACTGGGCTTTCCAGCAGGTGAAGTAACTTCCAGCAGTTCCCTGAGCAGACAGAGTCACTTGCATGCACAGCACAAACCTGGAATACATTGCCCCAGCACCTTGCTGAGCTCTCTCACTGCTTGGCAGGTGCTTTCCAGGGAGATTTAGAACAGATTTACAGATTTCTGTGGCCTGTGGGTGCAGTGGGAGCCCAGTTTCAGATGCTCACTGGTTTTGTGTCCCAAAGTGCCAGCACTGATCAGGGAGCTTAGTGCAAGGAGAAGCTGCTTGGAACAGCATCTGTAGGAAAAGGGTTTTCCCTTTTTTTCCCCTCTTATTTTTCCCCCCTCCGTGTTTTTTAAGGGACATAATAATAGGACAGAATTTGTACTAGAAACAGGAATTTGTCCTTCTGGAACAGGAAGCTGCTGGTATGTATTTTTGGGAAGCCACGGAAATCGCCAGTGTTTGCAGTCCAGTTTGAAGGCTGGCTGTCCTCAGCATTAAAGAGATCTGCTAAAACAGAAACCCCTTCTTTCTCTTGTGTATCTGTGGAGATTTCCTGCCCTGTGTGCAGGGGCTGGGCAGTGGAGTCTCTGGGGTTTGCTGTGGCAGAGGTGATGGAGAACAGCACAGGGGAGGGCTCTGCTGATGGAAAGGTCACCTGATTTTTCCAGGGCTCATTTGCACAGTTCCTGTAGGTGCTTGTTTTTGTGACTAGATATGGTTTGGAAAGGTCTGGAAGGTTTCCAGAAAGACATTAGCAAAATCTATTACTCTGATAGGAGAGTTAACCTGGGCTGTCCCAGGAATTTAGTTAATCCAGGCTATCTGCTCTGTGGCCCTCAGTGCAAATTATGCACACAGCTTAATTCCTGGAAGTGTCACAGCAGTTTTGAAAGCAAAAGTGAAGGTTTGGGCTGTTTCTCCACTTGTTACAATCAGATAGAATTTTTACTCTGCTTTCTTGCTGGTTTTCTGCTCCCTCTTGATTCAGTGCTGCATAGACTGACCTGTTCTTTCTCAAGGTAGGATTTTTAACCATTGAAGCTCTTTGGTCACTTCCTTGCCTCCTTCTTGGTGTTGGAAATGGACAGAGCAGAGTCCCTGGTGGGCCTGGGCTCTCAGGCTGATGGTGCTGTCCTGGGAGGAAGCTGCAGGAGAAGGAACAACACTCACAGGGGCACTTGGATGTCTCTGCCTCTGCTGCTCTCTTATCACCTTCCCTTCCTGCTCATCTCTCTCCAAATAGGTTGGATAAATATCCCTGTGCTCACCAGCACCGAGGCACCAGAACTGCAGAAAAGCATTTTAATCCATGCTTGAGACCATTCCTGGTCCTCTCCAGATTTGTTGCTGTGTTTGAATTGATTTGACCAAGCCAGGAGGTTTTCAAAGTGCCTTTTCCCACCATTTCTGAGCAATGTCTCATATTGAACACTCCAGGATTTATGTCAGTGTCCTGGAGCTCGTGGCTCTCACTGACTTCAGAGCAACCTGCAGTGACTGCAGGGCAGGAATGTCTTACTCCCTGTGCAAGTCTGATCAAGTTCTTGAGGTGTTTCTCCCTTTTCTTGTGCTATCACAGGTTCATGACCAAGAAATCTGAGGGCTTATCAGGCAGCTGAAGTGGAATTTGATGCTGTCTTCTATCACAGTGTCCTTTAAAAGGTGCCCATCTTTAAGTGGATTTTGCCTTTGTTCAGTCTAAAATGAGGTTTTTCATTAATGAGCAGGACAGGCTCCAGCAGGCTCAGGCCTGGTTTAGTTTCTTGGTGGCCAGAAAACCCCAAAAAACCTTACTGGCTGCAGGAGTTTGGCTGAATGCAGGATGGCAAATCACTGAGCCCAGTTCTGTGCTGCTGTTGGGGGCAAATTGAAGGCAGAAACTCTGGGAGGGCTCCTGGGGACACATCTCCCATGAGGGATGTACAGGGCAGTCACTGCTGCTGAGAGCTGCCTGCACTCAGCTTTTTTCCCATGGAATCAGAGAAAAGCTGGTCTAGCCTTGGGGAGCCTTGACTGCTGTTTGGAAGGCCTAAATTTAGGTTTCTGCTTTGATTCAGGACTGTTTTTCCATGTCCTTCTGTCAGTCTGTTCCCCAAGTGAGTTATCCCACAGGGATGCTGTGGAATCTGAAGTGTTAAAGATGGTGTTGCTTTAGGGTTACATTAATCATGTAAAAACACATCAAAAAATATCATGCAATTAAAATGTTCTGCTCTTAAGGAAGTACAAGTTGTTTACTCCAAGATTTTAAAACCATTAAGGTCCCAGATTTGTGGTCTCCATTCCTAAATAAGGTTCTCCTCTTTCCCCTTTCCCAGAGGATGGTGGGGAGAGGCTTTGTGAAAAGTGGTCCATGACCCTGTTGTCATGTCAAAATTAATCTGTAACCTCTGTTTGTTACAGGGTGGATGCTTGAGAGAGGAGGATAAGGCACAAGAGTCTGGGACCAGTGGAATGGAGGCCTGATGTAGATGGAAAGATGGGTAAGAACTGGATTCCCCTGGAACAATTAATTTTCTGCAGCCTGATAATTTTGGTTGGGACTACCAAGCCTGGCAACAGACTGGGGGAAATTGCTAAGATGCTCTATTACATTGCTTTCTAATTTATGTTTAGTGGTGCCAAAATTGGACAAATTTTCTTCTTATTCTGAGTGTGATCTGGTGGTCATGTTCTAGGTGGAGTCTCTTCCCAAGTGTGCCTTGTATTTCTTTGCAGAGCATCTTCATTCCCTCTGGATCTTCTCCTAAGGAATTTTCTGTTTCAAACAAAGCTTGAATATATTGCTTTTCTAACTGGTGACCTGGATTACTTCCACCTTCTCCCTCTTCTGCTGGAATAGTTGTGTATCAGATGCTCTGTGGTGCTGAGGGAAACTTTATTAGGTGGGAATTATTTAAAGTTCTGGAGGTACATAATGATTTTGATCTTATCTCTATAGATAAGAACTTTCTCCTAAAGAAAATTAATTATGTCAGGAATTGGGACCACTTGGAAGTGCTTAAATGGCTTCCTGACCTGGTGACCCAAGAAAGGAGAAGAGATCTTGGAGGGGTCCTGGTTGAAGCTGAGCACTTCACTTGCACACTTGCAGCATTTCCACAAGTTCACCCAAAACTTTTCAGGGATGGCTGAAATGATGCTTTAAAGAAAAAAAAAAAAGGAGCTATGTGTTAAATTTAGGGTTGTTCTTGCAGATGTGTAGAATCACACAATCACAGAATGGTTTGGGCTGGAAGGGACCTAAAAGATTGGAAGAACCCCTGCCATGGTCAGGGACACCTTCCCCTATCCCAGGCTGCTCCAAGCCCTGTCCAGCCTGGCCTTGGACACTTCCAGGGATCCAGGGGCAGCCACAGCTCCTCTGGGCACCCTGTGCCAGGGCTTCACCACCCTCACAGGGAAGAATTTCTTCCTAATACCCAGTGTAAATCTTCTCTCTGTCAGTTTGAAGCCATCCCCCATTGTCCTGTCACTAAGTACCCTCATAAAAAGCCTTGCAGAAATGTGATTCAGAGTTTGGTAGTGGTCTGAATTTGGAAAATGAAAAGTGTGGAGCCACTGCCACACCTTAAGTGTTTATTCTCCCCTGTGGAGAAAGGAGTAGAGTAGTATTTACTCCATCCTGGCTTTATGTGTTGTTTTTGCTCTTTCTCTCTTACTTAGAAGAGAGATTTTGTGGGAAGAGAACTAATTTATAGCTAGGTTAAAAAAAAAAAAAAGGGAAGAGAAGAGAAAGTCCAGATCTGCTTCTTCAATATAAAGAATGACAAATTTCAGTTTAAAATCCCTGGTGACTAACCCCAAAACTTTTTAGAAACATTTTCACTTTGAAGGCAAAAGCCACTGCTTTGTCAAGGGAATGTGGTTTATTTTAACAAGGAAAGCTCAGACTTGCCCTGAGCACCAGCAGGGAAGGAGTTGGTGGCTCCAGCCCAGTTCTCAGGAGATTGTGAGTTTGGTGATTTCTTGTAGAGAGAAGGGTTGCTAGAACTGCTCAAGGTGCCTTCAGCCTGCCAGCTACAAATGCAGTATGGGTGCACCAGGGCAGCATTAATTGTGGGAATTCTGTAGTGAAGAGAGGCACTGTGGCTGTTCTTGGGAATTTTTGGAGTCTTGTGCAGGTTTGGAGTTCTGCTTGCACTGTGCATGTCCCCTCACCAAGGTGTCATTGCTGTGGCTCATCACCAGCAGCATCCACACCTCTGTGGGGTTAGATGTGCCAGGATTGTCCAGATGGGATCAAGCTGAGATCCTGAGTCTGGTCTGGGGGGATCAGATGGGTGAAGTGCTGTGTGTCCCCATCAGTGCCATGAGTGGTGCTTGTCAGTTAAAGAATCACTGCAATGGCTTTGCTGAAGCACAGGAATTCAGGCTAAATTTGAGGGTTTATTAGTTTCACTTCTCTCCCTCTTCCTTGTACAGGTGAATGTTTACTCCATGCATTGGGATGAGGGAGCATTTTCAAGGGAAGTGCAGGGAATTTGCAGTTACATCATTGATTTCCTTCTGGAAATTTCCTTCCTCCTTTCCTTCAGAGGAGATGTGTTGGATGAGGTGATCTCTGACAGTCTGTTCCAGACTGTTTTCTTTTTTTTCTTTTTTTTTTTTTTTTTCCAGGATCCTATTTATTGTCTGCTCAGTGTCTCAGAGTTCAGCACAGGACTGTTCACTCCTAGACACATTCTAGGGAAGTTGCATGACCTTGCATGGAGACCACAAGATGGGAAGTGGGGACTTCTGGAGTCTCTGTGTCATGCAGTGCTTGGACCAGCCCTGTGCACCCTGGGCTTTTGCAGGATCTCTGCATATGCCAACTTGGACCAGCCTAAGTCCTTGGCATTGAGTCTTTTTATTCATCTTACAGTTCATTTCCATGTGCAGCATCTCCTCAAGAGTCCCAGACTCTTTGTAATTTGGTCAAATGAGTGTTTATGACACTTTTAAAGGTGTTTGTATCTTCAGTGCAACACAGTGGAAAAACCCTGCCCAATAAGTATTAAAAATTGCTGTGTTTAAATAGGACATCACAGCAAAGGGAATATTAGAAAAACTGCAGAACTTGTTACAAAAAGTACCAGCTTGTTTGTTGCTTAAGTTTTATTCTTTTTGTCTTAAAAATTATTTAAGTATTCTCAGCTGTGGTTATGAAATGTGTGTGATGGTAAAAACCCCAGGAAGGCTGATGTGTTCTGCTCAATGTACACCCATACAACTCAAAGATTTTGGTCTTCAGTGCTTTGCTGGGGAGAGTGTGGCTTTTTCTTCAGCAGAAAGGTCATCTGAGGTGTGGGAGATGGGAGAGTGTGATTGCAGGCTGGGCTGGCAGAAGGCACAACAGCTTGCTGAGGGCTTGTTTGAACATCCGTGGCCATTCAGGCCATATTCTTGGGTTTTTTGGGGGCTGCTGAAACAGAGGGAACTGCTAGAGCTGGTGGGGGCAGAGCAGACCCTGTCCCATGGATGTCTCAGCCCTCCAAGGCTGTGTTCTCCTCATTCCTCAGTAGGCAGCACTTTGACTCTTCAGTTCCTTATTGCTCTCAGCTCTCTCTTTGTATGCTGAGAGCTACTAAGGAAAAATTTATTCATGTTGAATTGCAGCATTTTATATTATAGTAAGACACATCAGGCTTTCTAGCTCAGGTTTTGTTATTTTTGAGAGGTGTCAGAGTTAAAGGGTGCCCGTGGTTTCCTTCTCCCTTTCCTGGCACTGCCCCTGCTGTACCCAGGGCTCAAATTTAGGGTGCTCTGGGCACCTGGGGAATGGGGGATTGGACCTGCATCACATCTGGGATGTTGCAGCTGTTGCTGCAGCAACAGGATAGGAGTTCATGGGCTCTGGGCTGAGGCTTTGAGCACTGGAAGTTGCTGGGCTGGGAGGGAGAATGAGTTCTTTATGATCCCTCAAATAACCTTCAAAAGAATCAGAGTCAGTCAGGGGAAATAACTTGCCAGTTACATTTCTTTGCTGGGTAAACATTTTTCTCCTTTCAAGTGTGCTCAAGAGAGAGGTACAGGTTGTGGGGAGAGGTAATATCTTTTATTAGACCAAATGATAGAGGTGGAAAAAACCAGGCTGCCTTTCAGGCACATAAGCCCTTCTTCAGAAGGAGCAAATTTTAAGCTTAGCAGGGAAACTGCTGGAATAATTGGCCCAAGTTTAATTCAATTATCTTAATCCATTAGAGGAAAATTAGTGTTTGTGGAGCAAAGGGCAGAGTTAGTAAAAAAGTTGTGAAAGTTTCTTGTGGGATGAGAAACCTGGTACCTTTGAAGTGGTGAGGAGTAGCAGAGCTACAGGCATGCAGAAATTTTCTTAAATGTGGTTAGTTTTGCTTTTTAAGGGTCTAGCCCCTGCTTGCAGCTCTCCTAGACTGACTTTAATTGACAAAAGCAAACGAGAAACAAGGGGTTTGTCACGAGCAGTGTTGGGTTTATGGTTGGACTCCAAGATCCTTCTCCTGTTCCAGCATCCCAGTCACTGCCTGGGAGTGAGGGCCAGCAGCTGTTTCCCCAAACTCTGCCCTCTTCAGCAACTCTTCCCTCACCAAAAGCCACCCAATTCCAAATTCCAACCCAGACATTTGCCCCATTAGCCAGGAAGGGGTGAGGGCTGGGAGGTGGCTGCACCTCCATAGGTTGTGTCCTGAGCTGCTGGAGGTGAGGAGCTGAGAGAAGGAAGGAGAGCGACTGTCAGGATGCCACAGGGGCTGTTCCTGGGGGAAAATTGGAAAATTGGCTTCTTAGCTGGGCTTTGCCACCCTCCAAGTGTGTGGGGTTGTCCAGGGGACTCGTGGTGCTGAGTGTGCCCAGGGATGGGGCTGTGCAGGGGAGCAGTGTGAGCAGAGCCTGGGGGAGCTCTGCCAGTGGCTCCCGTGGAATTTTACTGCTGTCAGGGATGGCTATTTTGGGAGAGAAGGCTTGTGGTGAACCACAGACATAACCTTGCTTTCCCTCCCTGCTGAGCTAAACCAAACACCTTCTGCATCCCAAATCCTTTTCCATTGCAGAAGTCCCTGGTAAGCCTCTGGGGTGAGGGAACATGGGCACTGTGCCATGGCAAACTCCTCAGGAGAAACTTCTGGTATGATTTGTGGCCTAACCACTGAAACTTTGCCATGTGATCAAACTTGCCATCCCAAAAGCTTTGGGTTTGGTGTTTGCAAGGTTCTGATCACTTGGGGTTTTAAGGGCATCTCTCTCATCTCTCCTAAACTTGAGATGCAGTCCCAGTAGCTTTGCCTTTGCTTTTGGTTTTTCCTGGGGAAATTCAGAGGGCTCTGAAGTTCTTCATGACCTCACTCTGGCTCTGAAATGGGCTCTGCCATAAGACATGAATTTATGTGCCAGTTTAGTCTCTTTTGCTGTTTTCTCAATGCTCTCATTAATTGACTGGAGTCTTAGCATGTCTGCATTACACTGGGGATGTTTGCTTGTTTGTGTGTGTGAGTATTTTGGAGACTGGTTGGGTCCTGTCATTGGTGATTTGATTTAGTTATATATGTTATATATAGTTATTTAGTTATATATATAATATATATATAATTTAAATAGCTGGTTTAGCTTTTTAAAAACAGATTCTTGCCTACCCCTCCAAGCCCATTCCTGAGCTCTGATTTCTCTACCATTTTGCAGGAGGCTGTAAAAGGAAAGGGTTGTTTTTGATCTAAACACAGTCTCCAGTTGGGCTATGCAATTTTTCCAGTAGCTGTATGGATCACCTGAGGGCCAGCACGGGGTAGAGGGGGGAGTAGGAGGCAGGAACTCAGCTTTACCCCCAAGAAAAGGGGTGTGTGGGTAGTGTAACTGTGCCCTAAACCCACAGATGGGCACTTGGTGTGATGGACATCTGTAGCTGTCCAAAGCCTCTGATGGGTTTGGGTTTGTTTCTTTTCACAAAGCACTTACTGATGGTGCTATAGAAGTGAAATTAAAAATCCAAACCAGTGTCATTTATGGAGAGCAAGAGTTGAGCATTGATTTGTCAGGTTGAGAATTAATAATCTCCTCTAGCTGCTGCCCCCTTTAGCACCATAATTCTCTGAGAAGAAGAAATGTGCTTACAAGAACCCCCAGCACATCACAGCACTGCTTTCCTCCAGGAGTTTGTGTGTCCCCAGCTCAAGACATCAGTGAGCAAACTGCTGCCAAGAAATCCAGCATATCAGGAGGGTCTTTCCTCACTTCCTCCTGTATAATTGCTCTGCTCGACCTGCTGGGCTGTGCCCTGCCCTGGAGTCCTGCCCAGGGGTGACCTTGGCATCCCTTGGGTGGGGTTGCAGGAGGGAGAGCAGCAGCAGGATCCAGCTGCTGGTGAGCCTTTGCTGACTTGCAGAGGGAACGTGCTCCTCTCTTGTGTTTGCTGCACTGCTCTCTGCTCTGGAGGAGGGTAATTGGATAATTTTTCTCTTTATCAGACTCTGGACACGGCTGCAGACAGTGGCAGGATGCTTTGTGCATGTGGGTTGAATTTATGGGGAGGTTTGTCTGGATCTCACTAGGTGGGTGCAGGCAGCACTCTGCTTGCCACAGATCATTCACAGACAGCCCTTCCAAGGGGGTGAATTGCACAGCAGTACTTGAGCTGCCTGTCACAGTGTCTGGCTCCCCTGCTTTGCTTGCTTGGAGCTTTTCTCACTGTCCAAGTCAGGCTCCTGAGCCTCTGGCTTACTGGGCTCCTTCCTAGTATTGACTGGGACAGTCAGTGATGGTGTTTACTTCCTGAGCCCTTCTGGTAAGAATCAGAATCATTTAGTTTAGAAAAGACCCTTTAGACCATCAAGTCTGCTGGCTTTGTAGCCTGGTGTCTCGTGCATGGCCTGAGTGCTGGTGGCTGTACCTGCCTGTTTCTGGTGTTTGCAGGTACTGAAGAAATCCCAAGTCTGGGTTTTTCTTTGTCTCCAAGCTTTTCCCCCTCTGGCTTTTGGAGAAAAGGCAGCATTTATCCTCACAAGCAAGTTCTTTGACACGTGCTCTCACATGGGTGAGTGTTGTCCTGTTCCCTGGACCAGGAAAGGCCTGGCCTGACCTTCTGGGAAGGCAGTGGGCAACCCAGGTGGCTGCTGGGCTGACAGATGTGGACTTCCACTGGAACACAGGGGCCAGGTTTGCTGTCACCCCCTGCTCACACAGCAAACAGACACAAAAAGGTGCTTTGGCCACTGAACATTATGTGCTTCTTTGATCTTTCCTCTTGATAAAAAAAACCAACCAACCAACCAACCAAAAAAAAAAAAAAAAAAAAAAAAAAAAAAAAAAAAAAAAAAAAAAAAAAAAAAAAAAAAAAAAAAAAAAAAAAAAAAAAAAAAAAAAAAAAAAAAAAAACAAAAAAAAAACAACAAAAACAAAACAGGAAAGAAATGAAATGAAGTATCACTGCAGAAATGAATGAAGTATCACTCTAGTGGCAGAAGCTGTATATTTCCATTTACTTAAATGAAAAAGGGTTAAAAGGAGATTAAATCAGACTGTGAGTACCTGGAGAAGATGGGGAGTGTCTGATAATAGAGGGGTCTCTAAGATACAGGGGTATCAAGATCTAATGAACAGAATACAAAGCAAGCTGTACTCTCACACTGGAATTGAGATGTCTGTTGCAAAGAGAGGTTACTGGAGTAAATGCATGAGCTCTTCCAGCTAAGGCTGGCTGAAGAGGCTGTTCTGTGTGATTCCAGGTCAGGGTTGGGGTGTGGAGGCTGCTAAATGAATTGCTGTGCCCTTTGTATACAGCCAGGAAGGCCAGATCAAGTCCTCTCTGAATTTAAGCTCCTTTAATGTGTTTTGCTCTGGCTGCAGTCTCATGTGGTCCTGAGCAAGGCTTTTGTCTATCTCTGATTTCTGTCCATCAAATGAGGCATAAACCCAGCCCATCTCCCTTTCTGACAGTGTAGCTGGAATTCCATCAGGACAGGGGATGCTCTTTGCAGGAACTGAGTGATGCCAGGGGAGTGAGTCTTGTCTTTGAGTTCAGGTTCCCTTTGCTAAGTGATAAATGTTGTACACCAGTCAATTCAAAAATTGTGTATTAAAAAATAAAAACGCAATGAAAATGAAAGGCTGGTGTCTCTTCTTCAGCATTGTCAGGGTCATCATCATGTGGCTCCATATTTATTTTCACTGTGTATGTGTTTTATTACATTTCAGTATTTCTCTCACTATATATTCAAAGCCTTGCCCATTGAAAGGGCTTTTACTGAAGGTGACAGTGTTTATTTGTGGCTCCCCATCCTCTCTTCATCCCCCTCTCAGGTTTCACAGAGCTCTCCCCTCTGCCTGGGGACATCCCCAGTGGCTGCATCACCTTCTGGAGAGGTGGATGCTGCTGCTGGAGGGTGCTGCTGGAGTTTACACAGGCAAATGCTCCATCAGCACCACGGCTGTGAAAAGCACAGTGGGATCTTCAGTGACCACGAGTGGTCACATTTGTGGTTTTTCTCTGGATCCAAGTGCCTGCAGGGCCCTGGGGCTGCATGCTCCAGCCTTGCTCAGGAATGACTCACAATATTCTTCCCTCCTGCAACGCCCAGGGCTTTTCCCCCACTCTTCCATGCCCTGGTTCTGCCTGGTGTGTGTTTGAGAGGCCCAAATCAGAGCTCACCATGTTTTATAGAATTCTGCTTTGCTTCTGCAGGCTTTCCTGTGGGTTTCATCCAGCTGCTGCTTCTTTTTTTTTTTTTCAGTGTTGATGGAAGCAGCTTCATGGAACTACCATAAACTGCCTCTTAGCAATGACCTATTAGTGCAGCCAACAATAACAGCAGTGTCTAGACCATCTGAGCAAGCTAAATTATTCCTTTGTCCCTTCTTCATTTGCTTTCTCTCCTGACTCTTGAATTGTTTTGGGTGGTCCATGTTGACCTTCAGGCTTTCTATTTCTCCCATTTTAATTTTTTTTCATCTCTTTGAGCAGTGAACTTGCTGTACTAAGACTGAAAGTCCAGGTTCCTCTCTCCCCCGCTCAGGATGGAGCCAAGGCCACGTAGCAGCACTGGAGATGTGTCCCTGAAGGGCAGAGAGATGTGTCATCTGCTGGCTTTTTGGTTTCACTCCCTGGTTGGTTTTGCCAAGTAGCCAAATGCCCCAGATTCTCAGAATTCCCAGAATGACCAGGTTGGAAGAGACCTTCAAGACCATCGAGTCCAACCCAGCCCCAACACCTCAACTCAGCCCTGGCCCCCAGTGCCACATCCAGGCTTTGTTAAACACACCCAGGGATGGTGACTCCACCACCTCCCTGGGCAGCCATTCCAGAACTTTATCACCCTTTCTGTGAAAAACTTTTTCCTGATATCCAACCTATATTTCCCTTGGTGCAGCTTGAGACCTCTGATCTGTCAGTGCCCTCTGGTTCTGTCATACCAGATTCACACTGGGAGTGCCTGGGACTTGCAAGTCTTAACATCTTGCAGAACTGAAAACCTGATGAGAGAAGGAGGCATTCTGGTTTTGATAAAGGACCCTGCCAAAATGGATGAGTGTATTTTAATAAAAACACAAACCCTGTCTGCTGGAGCTCCACTGGTCATTGCTTCCTGGGAGTGCTCTTGGCTTTCTGCTCCTATGTGTTCCTCTCTTCTATGTGGATACTTCCCCCCATCCCCAAACCTCTGGGAAATTAATATATTTTGAAACATCTATTATTTTTGGTTGGAAATGATCCTTGGTTGGATGGGCTGGCAATGGGATCAAACAAGCTTTGTCACAGGAAGCTGATTTAAAAAGCACAAAATTAAGTGTGTTGGTGGAAAGTAGAGAAGAAAGAAATGAGTTTCCTATTAAGGGAAACAGCTGAAAGCTGAGGATGGAAAAATAGACATTGGGGACAGTGGGACAGTACTAAACACAATTTATTTTTATGTTTCATTTTTGCTGTCTCTATAATCAGCTTTTCTCTGTCCTGATCTTCCATGGTAGAAATAATCCTGTTTTCATGTTGTGTTGGAGATCAGGTGGGATTTGTTGTACAATTCATCCTGTCAACCCACAGTACCTTAAGTGAATTTGTACAAAGCAATGCCAGAGTGGAGCTGGGCCAGGGAATTGTTCAGGAGCAGGAACCTGCTCACGTTGCACAAAGATTTCCAGGAGTCTCCCAAAGTCCATAGAGCTCCAGGGATGCTTCATCAGTGTTGAGCAACTCACAGATGTTTTGTTCTGGAGCCATGGCAGAGCCTGGGGAGGTGTTTGCTGTGCAGCCTCAACGATGCCTTCTCACAAGGCTCAAGAATATTTGGGTCCTGCCAAGGCTGGAGCAGAACAGGATTTTTCCTGTCCCTTGGGCACGGAATTCCTGACAATTGGCATTTTGTCCCTGGCAGAGCCATCCATCCTTCAACCCTCTCCCAACTCAAACCCAGCCAAACAGGGAAGGAGCAGCCTGTGACACCCCTTTTGCTGGAAAGGCTCGGGAGTGGCATTTGGATTTAATTATCCAGCTCACTTCAGTCCTTGTTTGAATTTTGACTGCACTGGCTGAGCTGGCTGCGTATTTCCATGGAACAAAGTCCTCCACCCTTCTTGGGAGTCAGCTGGGAGACCCCAAGAGCAGTAATTAGGATGGGCAAGAGGTTCAGTCTGGAAAGCATCAGTCCCTGAGCAGAGCTGTCCTGGGAAGTGTCGGTTTTGCAAGCGATGATGCAAATTGTGCTGCTGCTCAGAAGTTGCTTCAGAGCTGGTGTGGGGAGTTTTGTTTTGAACAGTTGAGGTTTTGGTCATTGCCTCCCTGAAATCACAGCTCTCTTGGAGTAAAAACACACTGTTAAAAGCAGCTGGAAAATGCTTAAGCAGGTAGAAATACATTAGTTTAAGGAAATATTGTATTTCTCCTTGTGCTTAAGTCATCTTTCACCCTCCAGCAGCAGAAAACAACCTTTCCTGCTTGGATATGAAGAAGTTTTCTTATTTTGTAGCAGTGATGTCATGGATGTGGATTTTAGTTTTTTGACAATCAACACTCACATTTTGTAATTAAAAATCCTCAGATGCTTTTCAGAATGCTCTTTTGCATTGGTTTCTTAGTAGATAAAGGAAGGAAAAGGCTGATTTGACAGTCAGCTATAAGAAATAGCTTCTCTTTCCATTTTTTTTTTTTTTTTCTTCTTCAGTACCTGATTCAGGACAGCTGGAGCCCAGTTTTACACCACTTATTCTAGGCCTGCTAAATTGATATTTGGGTATTTCTGGAAACCAGCTGAATTTAAGCAGTACCTGAAAGTGAGTGGATTCTCCTTGTGTTGCTACATTTGGAGAGATGCAAAAAGTCACTTCTGGCAGAGATTTTTAGCCTGACTTCCTAAGAAATGTGACTTACCATGAACTGGGTTTGCAGCACCAGGGATTTTTAAACCTGTGTTTGGTGGACTCAGAAGTCTGTTACAAAAAAAGTTTTGGCAAGACTGATGTGCAGCTAGAGGAGGAAGAGAATGTGATACAAACCAGGGCACTGGTGGTTAAGCAGAGATTCCTCTCCTGGAAGATGTGGCCAGGCATGGCCAGGGAGGTTTGGGGTGGGCATTTGGGTGGTTTTGCTACCAGACCAGGCTCTGTCTCTGCCTGCTGGCCCTGTTGGCCCATGGCATTACAGATTGTGTTTTGTGTCAGGCAGTTCAGGAAACTTTTGTTGTCACTCACTGGAAAAAAAAAAAGGGGGTGAGGGGCACTGTAGAGATGAAAGCTTTGGTGGAAAATTCCTGGAGGGTGGCGTAAGGGGGTTTTGTTTTTGTGGGTTTGTTTTAGCTCATCCCTCCCCCTGTTCCCTTCCCCATCCACAAAAAGGAAGAAGAAAAAAAAACCCACCATTTTTTCCTTCTTTTTTTTTTGATGTTGGGTATTTTCCTACTACAAAATTTGTGTGGAAAACTATGCTTGTCCCAGAGGTCCTTAAAATAAAAGCCAAACCAAAACAAACCAACAACAACAAAAGAAAAACACCCCCAACTCAAACTTTGAGGACATTCTTGATGTGTTTCTTTTTTGTTGTTGTTTTGTTGTGTTTTTTTTTCCTGAACTTGAACTGAAAATTATCCTTTTCTTGAGTTTTTTCCTGTAGCAATTCAGGTTGGGCTCCCTGCCACCCCACTGGAAAAACATACCTGTGCTTTTAGGAAATAGAGAAATGTAGAAGGCAAAAGGGATTACATTTTAATGTACTTAGGTATTAATTTCATTATTTTATCAATTATATTTTTCATATTGATGTACAGATATATGTTTATATATTAAATATGAATACACACATTGCCTACAGGCAAATGTAGGCTTTTTCCTAAAAGTTTGATGCAGGCATTGGAGCTCATTTCTGAGCTCTGAAATGCAAGACTGGATTTTAAACATTTTCCCCCAATTTTTCCCCTTATTTCTTTAGTATACTCTGGGAGCAGAGCATGCATGAGAAGTCTTTTTCTCACATAGCTGGGTTTTTTTCATAGCTTCAGTGCTCATAGAACCCAGCAGGAGGAGCAGAAAAAGAGGAGATGGTGTTATATCTGAGCACAAGGATCCAGGACATACACATCCCTGGGGAGAGATCCTCAGTATTTGGGTCCAGTCCTGTCTGATTTCATATGGTTTTTGTCATTTTTCACATATTTGTGGACTTTCAGTTAAATCTGCAGGCTGGCCTGGTGTAGGGGTGGTTCTGTCCCTGGAGACACTCATTTTTAGACAAGATTTGTAGCTGCATTTGTATTTTTTTTCAGTAATAGCTGCATGAGCCTAACATTTGCCTTGACTTTGTCACGAGCATGGAGTGTGCAGTGGGTTCTCACACCCTCCTAGGTCTTGACAGGATTCTTGCTTCTTGTGGTTGGTGTTTTGCCTTTAACATTTCATATCTGCTTCAGGAGGCCATAGCCACAGAGCTGAAGTGTTGAAAAAGAGGAGATTGGTTTCAGATCCAATGGTCCCTCAAAGTTCTCCTGTTACTGCAGAAATCAGAAATCCCTTGAGGGCTCTCAGTGTCTTCTATCCAGCACTTCTGAGTTTCTCTCTTTTCTCATAGATTCCTCTGTTTTTTCACTGCTTCTGATTTTGAAGGTCAGTTGTGGCTCTTGAGTATCTTTAATGAAGAGGGAGGAAGGGCAGGGACACCTCTCACTAGCCCAGGTTGCCTCATCCAACCTGGCCTTGTACATGTCCAGGGATGGGGCAGCCACAACTTCTCTGGGCAACTATGCCAAGGCTCACCACCCTCACTGAGGAAAATTTCTTTCTAATATCTGATCTAAACCTGCCCTCTTTCAATTTAATGGCATTTTCTTGTGTCCTCTCACTGCATGTCCTTATCCAGAGTCCTTCTGCAGCTTTCTTGCAGGCCCTTTCAGCTGGGGACAATGAGACCTCATTATCTGTCTCACCTGTGATGAAGGAACCTGTGTTTTCAAGACAGGCTGAGCTGGGAGAGACTGTGGTGTGGTCTTGGAATGCCTCTCTTAATAGGAAGCTTTGACATTGTGTCTTTTGATCCATTTGTGTTGAAAGTTTATATTTGCAGTGCTGTGTTTTCACTCTGCACATCCAAGGGCAGGGTTGCTTTCAACACTTCAGTTGTCTCTTCTTTTCTTGCAGATGAAGAAGAAGCTCTGAACTCTATTATGAAGGATTTGGCAGCGTTGGGCAAGTGTGGGGGGCTGCTGGACAACAACAGGAATAAAAACAGTGTCCACTCCAACAAACAGGTATGGCATTGCTTCTTCAGGCCACCCCAAACTCCAGCAGGCCACAGAGGTGTGGGCATGGTGCTTGCCATGCTGGTAGAGCAGAGTTTAAATGTTAGAACTGAAATTACCAAGTGCTCAGCACATCAGAAATACCATAATTTTACCATGTTATGAGGTTTGTGAGCTCTTTTTGAAGAGCTGAAAGGAAGTTACAGGCATCCCTATATCACAGAGGAGCAGAGAAGAGTAATGCCCCAAATTACTCACAGATATAACAGCTGGGCCTGAAACTGGGTTTAAATCTCGAGTCTCACCTCAAGGCACTCCTAACTGTTGTTTAGCTCTGAAAGTAGCAGAACTTGTTTCAGGCTGTGCAGCTTTAGGACTTGGATAAGTCAATTGTTTTCTATTGACAGCGTTAATGAAATACAATATTTATTATGTGCACATTTTACTTCAGATATTTGAAAGACAGGCTGCCAATTCTGAGCTGTAGACACCCAGGCTCTTTGGGGAGGAATAATGTCATTCTTATATAAAGTGTTTAATTACGAATTACTGCTGTTTATCTTTATGCTCCTAAACCCAAACATTTTGGCCCTGTTGCACATTCAGAGTTGTTTTGGTGAGCAAAAAACTTTGTCCCTTGAGCAATGTCAGAAATTATTTGCTGACATCGATACAATAGCTGAAGTGGATTTAATAGCATGTTTGTCTGTGGAGCAAATAACATGTGAACATGAAAGTTGTGAAGAAAGATTTCAGTTGTCAAAATAGCAAGAAGAAAAAAGGAGAAAAAGATTAGGATAACTGGGAAGCTGCTGGAGAAGCATGGCAGCAAATCCACATGGAATTCCACCTCTAGTGCTATGGTTTAGAATGAGCTTGCAGACAACTCTGGATGCCTAGCAAGGGAGAAAACAAATTGTCATTTACTGTCGTCATGCATTTTTTTAATGTCACTTGTGCTACAAACAAAGAAGTCTGGGTGCAGAGAGGAAAAATCCCTTCCCAAATCCCTGTGGACTTCCCAGCCACATGCAGACGAAAACACGTGCGCACGTCTGGTTTCAAAGCGTGTCCTGGCGGCAGCAGCTGGCCAAGCTGAATCACTGGGTTTGTGTTCAGCTCACGCTGAAAAAAGTCCAAGATGTTTACAGAAGTGACCAGAGAAACTCGGGGCTGGCTCCCTGCAGCTGCAGGAGAAGCAGAAAACCCAGAGCAGCTTTGGATGGCTGCAAGGGCAGCATCTTGTGCACGGTGATGGGTGGGGACTGTGTGGAGCCAGCTCGAGTTGCTTTCAGGGTAGCAAAGCTTTTCAGGCTCCTCTTGAAACATTTGTTTTGTGCAATGGGGGGAAAATCCCTACTGTAGTTTTTGAGACCTGGGCTGTTAATGCAGCACATGCACAGTTAAGCAGATAATTAGCCGAAAATCAGGAAAATGATAGTTTTCATTGATTGAATTCTTATCTGCATAAAGTTGGCATCTTGCAATCAAATTCATCCCCAAAGCCCATCCACTCTGCATCTTCATTTATAAATCACCCATTAAGGTATGCCGTGCTCTGATACCAGCTTTAGAATAATTGGCTGCCAGTTGTGTTTAATTTTATTATAGGAATTTTATTATATTTTATTATATAGGAATCAAACTTTCCTTCTTATTAGAGATATTTTATTATATAGGAATCAACCTTTCCTTCTTATTAGAGCACTGCTGCTTGGAAAAACACTTCCTCCTTTAGGATTTCTCTTTTTATGCACAAGTGGAGCGGCCGTAGCTGCGTGCTCAGGGTTGCTCAGAGCTCCCTGATGGAGGAGATGAGGATGGTGAGGATCCTGCTCTCCTCACACATCCGGAGCTGAGGGGTCAGACCAGCAGGTCCCAGGAGATGGAGGGCGTTGGAGGATGCTGAATTGTTGCCTCACTAAATTGGACTGGCTGGAACACGTCTGGCTCGCGGCTCGGCGGGAGGTGGGGAGTGGCCAAAGGAGGGGGAATTAGTGGGAACTTGGTTCATGTGGGTAGCTCAGTTTAATCAGCTTGTTTGGGTCACTTTTAGGTTTTTTTTTCCTTATATTTTAGGGCAGAATTTTATGTGGGGGAGAGATTGCTTTGGAAGTGCTGTTGTCATGCCTGTGATTTGTTGTTCCTTTGGTACTTGGTTTTCCCTTTTTATTGTTTATCTAATCCTGTGATTAGATTGGTCACTTGGGCTGAAGGATGCCCTGCACAGTTCCCTTCTTGAGTGGGGAATGAAGCAAGGGGGCATTTTGGTGATAAAATGTCCTCTTGGTCATCTAATTGTTGGTGCCTCTCATGAGGCCCTGCAGCAACATGCTCACATTGAACTACTTGGGTTCAGGAGTACAGTTAGTAGATTAATAAAATAATATTTCTTTTTCTGTGGAAAAATGTTTTTTTTGAGGCATGGGAATCCTTTAGTGAGTGTTCCAAATTTCCACTGAAAGACAAAGTTCACAAAAAGAATGTGTTGGCTAACTAGCCAGTTCTCTGTGGCTTGCAGCAGTTTTTTGGTACACAGAGAAGCACGACTGAAGTGCTATCTCATTCCTGTCTCCTGGAGGGCTTCCTTAGTGCTCTCTTGACACAAGTTGAAAATTGAACTCTGCCAGACTGTATTCCTCATAGGCCTGGGCCACACAAGAAAACAGCCTGTGGTTGTGCATGCTCCAAAATACTTCTTTCCCAAAATATCGATCGTTTTGCTTCGGTTCGTCATAAGAAATGAACATCCTTTGGCAAATTTCATAAAAATCTTTCTTTTCTTAGTTTTCTTCCCTCACAAATAAGTTTAGGGCGAAGGCTGCGTTCCTGGATGTGCAGTGCCTCGTGACAGAACAAGCTGGAAATTAGAACAGAAGAGCCTGGCTGGTTTTCCTCCCTTGAATTGCCCAGGCAGCTGGCAGCAGATGTGATGGCTGAGCTGCAATCTCTTGAGTCCTGGTCAGGTGTGGCAGCCACTACCTTGTCCTGCCTGTCTGCCTTGTGGCAATTATAGGGACAGACATGGACACCCTTTTCCTTCCTCATGTGAGGTAAAGCAGAGCTGTTCTTTGGGAACAGAGGGATCATTCTGACATTATTCCTAGTGCAGCTTCTGCACTGGTATTCCTCTGTTACTCCTTTAATCACTCTGTTATTCCTTGTGCATCCTCTGGCATGGCTGGAAGGAGCCTATTCCAGCCTATCTCTTGGACTAAACAAGAGAGTGTGTTCATAGAAATGTCTCTGAAGAGGGGAAGAAGGAAACAGAATGAAGATCTGCATTGTGTTCATTAAGGAAAAAGATGAGTGGAATAAGAAGGGAAACCCTGAATAATTGGGAAATCCTGAACAAAAGGATGGAGGGAGAAAAGAGCAATTAAAGTAGCATTTATTTTGGATCTATTTATGTGCACATCCATTCATTTCTATAAATAGCACTTGGCAACTGGCAGTATGAAGCTGCTTGTCAGTGGGCCTCAGTCACAGCCAATGACAGCCAGCAGTTCCTCTGCCACCTTAATCATGATGGCAAGTTCTCCCACAGCAATTAAATGTTTGTAGGAAATGTTTCTCCATGTACATCAAACGTCAGACTGTCCTAAAAGTTGTTATTTTAGTAAATTACCTCTGGACTCTTCTCTTTGGCAATCTGGATGCAAGACTTGCTCGTAACTCCAGTAAAATACAGCTCATTTTGTAGGGCTCTCTGGGGGTCTTTGAGCAGCCTAAAAAGGTGTTTGGCTTTATCACCTGGAGGATATGATGTGGATGGGGGAAGATGAGAATTTCTGTGAGGGAATCTGCAGGGATTTCCCCACCTGGGGAGCAGAAACAAGGGGGCAAATCACTGACTGGGAAAGCTTTGGCTGGGGATGGCAGAGGCAGTGGAGTCCCTGGGATTTAAGAGGCTTTTTAAGAGGGAGGCCTTTTGCGAAAGGGGGTGATACCAGTGAGAAATCCAGCTGAAAAAAAGCTCTTCCCTGCCAGGTGGGTGGTTTTAGATAAACATTTTGAAGCCTGTGATTTCTGCTGTTGTCTAAAACAGAAATGCCTGTAACAGGCAGCAGTGAACCTTCTAGACATCATCTTCCCACTGTCCTCTGAGCTGCTCAGGTGCTTTCAGAGGAAAAAAAGCTGCAAGGATCCGGGGGGATTGGGGTGTATTGTGCTTTCTGCAATGATAAAGGGGCAATGCCAGACAAACTCCTTTCTGTCTGATTGCTGAACAGCCCGGCGTGCGTGGGGGTTCTGTGCAGATAATTCCCAATGACGTGCGTGAGTCATCTCCTCCTGCGGTCCGGGGCCGCGCTCCAGCTGTCTGGCGCGCAAGGAACGTCCCGCTGCTGAGGGCAGGGGCGAGCACAGGGCTGATGCAAACGACCTGCACCTTGGGGAAAGTGTAGGAGTCCCCTCAGCCTGGCCCTGTGGTGCTGATTCCTCTTGGGCAGAGCCAGGAGTTGAGGAGGAATCCCACCGCTTTGCGGCTTTGCGCAACGGGAGTGACCGGAGCGCGAACGCCTGCGCGGCTCCGCGGGGTTTTCTCGTTGTTTCCTAATCCAGCGAGTAGAAAATGAGAGAAGTGAAAACAGTCCCTCTGATTACCCCTGTGGCATGCAAAAGTGGGTGTATTTCATTGCCCCTGTGTTACCCAGGGGGGAAACTGAGGCAAAATAAATGCCCGAGGTCTTGTGGGTAGATATGAGCAAGGCTGGAATGAGCAGCACCAAAGGGAATAGGAGGCCCCTTGTGATGATTTTTCCGGCCTTTCTTGACCACAGAAGGGTTAATGCTGAAGTCAGAGGCTTTGTCCCAGTTGGTTTGGGAGGCAGCTGTGGATTTGGGTGGAAGAAGTGCTCTAAAGGCCCCATCCTTGTGATGTCTCAGCATGGGCAAAGCTGTCCTCTGGCTAGATTTGACAGGAACAGATCTAAATCAAGCCACAGAAGTGGGGTCTGGACAGAACACTGTTTCTGATGGCAGTGGAGTTTAGGAGGAGGAGATGACATGAAGTGGGGAATCTTTGAATTTGTGCTAGTCTGGGATTTTCCAGAGTAGCAGTTTTAGTTGTTTCAGTGACAGACAGGCATGGAAGTGTAGGGCTGGCTCCTCTGCTGGCTGCCTGCTTGCCTTTGCCATTAGACAGCTTCTCCACAGTCTCAGCTTGGACCTGTACCCCAATTTGAGCAACCCCCTGGCTGTTCAACATCTTCTGCTCTAGAGCTGCTTCCATTTTAGGACTAACTGCTTGTTTTCCTGCTCTCCGTGTGTGCTTTTATTACAAACAGCAGTCAGCTCTTCAGGGATCTGTGTATAAGATCATGATTCACCTCGTTTGGAAATACTTTTTCCATTTTTTTCCAACGTTTTCCTTAATCTAAACCAGCACACAAGGCTGTTGCTCCAGCTCTGAGGGCCGAGTTTGGCCAAGCCTGCTGGGGTACATGGACCCCAGCCAAGAAGCAAAAGCAGTTGCCCCTTTTCTCCCCAAATTCCCATCTGAATTCCCTCTCTGAAGCTTGGCAGTTGTGGCCTTTTCTCTGTGAAATCCGAAGTTTGGAGGAAAGAGCCAAAAATACCTCAAGGAAAGCCTGGAAGGATGGTGATGGGTTTGTGGCCACAGCAGCGGCTTTGCTTTTTCCTTTTGCAGGAATATGGCAAGAAGGAGTAAAATACCATTTGTTTGCAGGGCTGGAGGAAATGCCGGTACGAGTATTTTGGAGAAGAAATTATTGTAGAAACGAAGGGAATGACTGTGGTATTTCCTGCCAGGGCTGTGCTGGTTTTGTTTGTGTCACAGCGGGGTCTGCAGGCGCCAGCCGGGCCCTGGGCTCCTCCGTGCCCCCACGGAAACGCACACAGAGGGGAAAGCTGCTCACTGCACACAGCCCAGGAGGCCAAACACCTTCATTCTCTGCTTCTCTCTAGCACTCTGCTGCTTCAGAGAATGAATCACACAATGGTTTGAGCTGGGAAGGGTTTTAAAGGCCCCACTGTCTGCTGTGGGCAGGGACATGTCACTAGACCAGGTTGCTCAATCCAGCCTGGCCTTGAACACTTCCAGGGATGGAGCATCCACAGCTTTTCTGGGCAACCTGTTCCAGTGTCTCAGCAAGCCAGTGATAGAAAATTTCTTCCTTATATCCAACCCCAGTCTAGCCTCTTGCTGTTGAAAACTGTTGCCCTCATCCAGTCACTACAGGACCTCCATCTTATAAAGCCCCTTTTATATATTGAAGTGTTGCAAGAAGGTCTCCATGGAGCCTTCTCCTCCCCAGGCTGGGCTTTCTCTTCATACCCTTGGCCAAACCTCTTCCTGCCTTTGTGCCTCAGTTTCCCTTGCTTGCTCCATTACCTGCTTGAGCTCTCACAGTGCTGATGAAGATATTGTTTAAATGCTCTGCCAGAGCTCAGGGTTTAAGGCTGGTGCCTGTGGCTGTCCTTACCCCTCTCCTGCACTGTATTTAACACAAGCCTTTGGATGTCTCAGCTTGTTCTACACCCACTAAGGACCTCTTGACTGAAGGAGAACAGGGCTGTCCTTGACCTCATGTGACACCTGATGGCAGGGACAGTGAATAGTTCAACCTGAATTGTGCAAGGGGAGTCACATTCCTCAAAAAATTGCAAAAGTGAGTAGGACCCAGCAGCCTTCACCACCCACACCTCTTCCATCTCAATATTTCTACGTTGTGTTGAGTTCCTGATGGAAGAGGTGCTGGTCCTGCATTCCCCCTGATTGTTCATTTGAGATGCTGGGTGCAGACTCACAGGAGGTTCTGCTCCAGCACTTGGCAGTGCCTCAGGCTCCCTGTGTAATCTTAAACCAGTTGCTGCAAACCAGACTTCCATGGGTGTAAAAAATCACAGCCTGCTCCAGCATTTAGGAAGTGCTTTGCATCCCCTGAGATTTCCTAGTATTTTGGGCACTGCCCACTCTTTCTTTTTTCTTTAAAAAAGGAAAAAAGTATTTGTTGCTGATAGCAGTGATGAATTCAGGTTGAGCTGTGGGTCAAAAACATGGGCAAGCCAAGGGAAGCCTGAAAAATGAAACTCTAATCAACTTCTCAGACTGATAAATATGAATTTATCCCTCTTCCAAATGCTTGCGAGCTAAAGGTCTTGGCTTCTTTGAGGAAGGCAAGAGGTTAGTGTGTTTTATATTAAAGAAAAATGTTATCTAATTAAGAAATGAAGTGGGTTTTCATTTTCCTGTTGCAGCCAGTGTGTTTGTAGCTCTGCTCAGAAGCAGAGCAGAGCAGCGTGGGGCAGCTGGCGTCCTTCTGCTGGCGTCGGGCCACGGCACATCAGCCTTGTTGTTGATGTAGAAGAAAAGGATGCAGCAGGGTCGTGGCTCATTTTTTTTCATTTTCTTCTCTCTCTGGAGCTTTAGACAAGTGTTCTGACATTTTCCAGCCACAAGCTGTTTTTCAAAACTTGTTTGTCTGTGAAATCTGTGCTGCTCAGCACAACCAGGCAGCGTGTGCTGCATCCCAGCTCAGTGCAACGTTTGGGGCTGTGCTGAAAGTGAAACCTGTGTTTTGAAAGGTTTCCTGCAGTGAGGCCAGAGCTGTGTGAGCTCTTCCCCTTCCACGTCCTGCTCTTTTGTAAGGAGAAACCTCGAAAGTTCCTTGCCCTGATTTTTTTTTTCCTCTCTTTCTTTAGAGAAAGGTTTTGTGGTGTTACAGTCAGTGAACCCACACTGGCCAATTTATTGCCAGCATCCAGGAGGAATAAACCAGCCAGGCCTGCTCAGAGAGGCACGTGAAAATAAAATAAAAACTGGCATGAAGGAGCTTATATCATTTCTTTTCCAGCACAAATAATCCAAGGTGACAATCCCACCTCTGTTTGCCTGTCTCTCCAGTGTGATTTGAACCTTCAGCACTAGGTTGGTTATGGTCATCTCTTCTCCTTTGGAATTTTGGACTGGTTTAGAATTAATCTGGTATTTTTACAAGTTGGGCCTGGTTCTGGAAATTAACCTGGAGACTTTCCAAACGTTGTGGGTCTGGAGAACTGGCTTTAGCCACCGAGGTGATGTAAGTGCCTGTTTAGCACAGGCCTTTATCACTGCTGGAGTGCCCCACTTGGTGACTGTCCCAGCACTGGTTCTTCCCAGCCCTTCCCAACCCAGGAAGCACAGAAATGGCATGAGCAGAGATAACAAGGATGCATTTTGGGTGATGCACTGTGTTTACCCTGAATCTGTTTAAGCTTTTCAACAGAAGTGCCTCCAGCCTCGACTTCCTGAATTTCAGTGGGTGTTTGCAGAACTCGAGGAGCTGTCGGTTTAAAAACAAACCCGAGGGCGCCGGTCCAGCTCGTTTTCCTCGTTAGGAACAAAGCTGTTTGACTGCAGCTCTGCTTTCCCTCTGAGAGGATGGAAAGTGTGCCTTCACACACTGGCAGCCCAGGCCCAGAGATAAGTGCTGTGCTCAGGAAGGGCTGTCACCCACCCAGCTGGGAGTTATCCCTGCGAGATGCCGGCAGCGCGGGACCGAGCCCTCCCTGGGGTTCCACCTCGGAGGGAGGTGGCCAGCACTTCTCTCTGCATGGGAAGAGAGCTGTTTGAGGAGGCTAGTGGGTACTGTGGGGAGGAAAATGCTGGTTAAGTGGGGTGACTAGACCTGGTCTGGGGAGTAAAGAGGGTTTTGATCTGCGTTGGAGACCGTCGGAAAGTCCTGGAATGATCTGAGGGATGCTAGAGGGATGCTTGGCTCAGACTTGGTCTGAGAAGCTGAAGGAATGAAAAAGCTCCTTGTGGTCTTGATTGCTGCTAAATATGCACAAATAGAGGATGGGAGAAGTGGTTTTTACTGGTCCCTGCACAGCTGTGGGCCCAGTGTGTCTGTGATTCCACTGGCTCTTCTTTGGGCAAATTTTGTGGTTTCTCTTGAGGTGAGCACTGGGTCAGTTCAGGGTGGGCATTTGCTGTGCATTTTGTATTGGGCCTGATACACTTTGCATTTTGTAGGTCCTAACAAAATAGCAACCAGCCCTTCAACCATCCCAACACTGTTGGCTTTAAAATTTCAGACTGTTTCCACTTCCATTAGAGAATGCTTGCTTTTACTCCTTAATTCTTGACCCCAAATATTCCTGTGTTCTAGTAAACGTCCTCTGAGCTTTGGTTTTTGGGTTTCCAACAGGAAAGTATTGGGGTGAAACCATGGGAAGCACTGAAGGTGGACAGGCATCAGACACTTACCATATTGGCCTCTTTGATAATAGTGCCTTGTTTCCAAGGGTTCAGAATCATTTTTGGCTTTATGAATTCATTTTATTAAAACTAACAGTTATAGAGGCAAGTGTCTTCTTGCTTACAGAAGAATTTATTTTTTGACAAGCACATTCCTCAATAATGTGAGGTGTCCCCAAAGGTTGTGAGTCCACCAGGCAGCTTGGCCTAAATAAACCAGATGCCTTATGGAGTAAGGAGAGTCTCCCTGAGAACTCCTGTCAGCTTTGGGTCTGTGGGTCAATCCAGGATGCAGTTTGGGACCTCACAATTTTCTGCTTTTTCTTTCAGCAGCGAAGTGTCAGGATCAAGTTTGAGTATGAAGGAGAGAAAAGGTAGGTACCTACTCCAGTCCCTTGTGAATACAGGAACAAATTACTTTTTCCACCCAACACTGTCCTGCTGACTTCAGCCAGCTGGAGCAGAGCTCACAGGAGGATTCATTCCCCTAAAATCAGCTGCACTTTTATGTGCAAGAGCCCTGCCTCACCATCCCATTTGCCATGAAGAGTTCCTGGGATTTGCAAGTAGGCAAAATGGTTCCAAGCTGGAAGTCATTAAATGCCTCTTTTACCAGGGACATTGGGTGCACACTTGGATCCTTTTCTCTTGTTAATTCTTGAGCCCTGCTGAGCCACAGTGGAGCTGGAACTCTACAGAAATGTGTCCTTTGATTAGCAGTCCATGACACTTACTTAAGATAACCAGATTTTGGGCATGGGTCCCATAAAAATAGGGCTGGGAGTTAAAGCTTGTCCGCCCTTCCCTGCTTGACATTTTCATGGAATCACCTCTGCTTGGTGACTGTGACAGGGCAGGACACAGGCTGATGGTCCAAGGTGCATGTTAAAGCCAAAGAAAATTTAAGTAGTGTTGTTTTAGGGTTAGACTGTACCTGCTGTAAGTACCTATAGAGGTGCTGGGTGTGATGGTACAGGAGAGTCACAGGGTGCCAAACTGCATCATCCCCACTTCCAACCCTCCTCCCTGTTCAGATCCTCTGGCTGAAAACAGAGATGATAAATCACTGACCATTGCCTCATCTGGGTTTTCTCCAGTGGAGGGCTGCTGGACTTCCTTTTTTTCCACCTGTATTCACATTGGAGGGAGGAGCAAAGGAGCTGCACAAAGATTTTTGGTAGATATTCTTGCAGAGTATTCAAGTCCCCTCTTGGGCACAGCAGAGGAGCAGCATTTCTGTGAGTGTAAAGGCAAGGAGCAGTCTTTATGCTTCATGATAGAATACAAGCCCTTTCTTCTGTACTGTCAGTCAAATCCCACATTCCAGTATGCTTCTACAAAACTGAGACTGTTGTTGTATTTGTTTGTGTATGCAGGATTATCCAGTTTCCAAGACCAGTCAAATTCAAGGAGGTGGTGCAGAAGGTCACGGATGCTTTTGGGCAGACGATGGATTTGGTCTGTGTGAACAATGAGGTACTCTTCTCCTTCCTGCTGAGGGGCAGCTTTGGGGTGCCTGCTACCAGCTTCAGAATGGAGCAATGGTTTGTTCTGAAGGCCCTGATTTTGTGTTTTACTTGGATGTGAAGAAACATAAGAAAGAAAAATAACCTTATTTTGTGGTTCCCAGCTAGTGAGTGCACACGAGCTGTTGTCTGAATATAGCTCAGATGGATTCTCAGCCTCCAAGCCAGGTTATTCCTTTGTCAAAATTATTCCAAGTAAGGCCTGTTACACAGGAACATTGTCCTTTCCCCAGAACAAAAGATCCCACTCACTCCATCGGGGATGTGAAGTCTTCCCACCTCAGGGGGGGCAGTTGCAGGAGCATGAAGTGCAGAGCAGGAGGGACAGTGCTGCTCACACAGTGTTCCTTTATCTAGCACTGACTTTGTCTCACCCAAACCCCCAGCACGACGTGCACGTTCTTGTGGCTGGGTCTGCAGTGAAATGTGCATCACTGAACGTTCCTCCAGCAGCCCCTGTGGCCACATAAAAGCAGCCAAGAAACCCTCCCTCTGCAATCCTTGCATTTTAAGGCTAGGAGGTCTTTCTCCTCCATCATTCATCACACAGGCCTCTGTGTTTTTCCCACTTTGGAGCCCAGCACTGTGTGTGAAAGGAGGGTCCTGCTGAGGGCTGTTAGCAGAAAGGGGAAATCCTTGGCATCTCTTTTGGTGTGCTCAGTGTTTTCCTGTGAGGCATCTGCAGCCACTGGACTCTTGGAGTGGGTTTGGCTTTGGGAAGGAGGAGAGGGCCAAATGGCAAAGAGGTGGGTTTTTAAACACAGATCTTTTTGGATCTGCCCTGATAGCTGGCTTGTTCAAGTATTAATTGTAGATGACCTGCAGCCTTTGATTGAAGTATGAAAGGAGAGAGAGGTCCTGAAGAGATCTTTCTTCTTTTTCCCCCATTTATTATTTTCTCCCTTCTGTTTCAATAGAGATTTGCTCCACAAAGAAAGTTCCTATTCTTTTACAATAAGTACCTCATGATACCAAAGTGTCCACTGGGTTTTGACTTTGAATGCAGTCAGGTTTCTAATCTTGGGCATTCTTTGACAGCCCTCCAGGGAAAAGCCTGCCATTGAATTCTCCAGGAATGACTCATTTCATTCCAGGTTTCTTCCCACTGGAAGAGGATTTCTTTCCAACAACAGCAAACAGAAGCTTAAATAGTGCATTTTATCCCATGTTAGAGACTGTCTTCCAGGGCATGTGCACAGCACATAGCAGGGCCATGAGCAGGCCTTTGGGCACTCCTGATTTCTTAGGGCTGGGGATGACTTCCAGGGCTTTGTTTTCCTACACTTAAAAGTTCCACCTCGTGAGAACCCACAGCTTTGGGAAGATGTCTGAGGAGTAGTAACTCAGGGTTGCTGTTCTGGAAACACTATAAACAGACAAGAGGGATCTTTGGGGACATAGCCTACATGTACACGTGGTGACACCCCAGCATCTGGCTCCTGGGCCAGGGTTTTGGGTGTCATGACTGCAAGTTTCAGAGGGAACACAACCACAGACTTATTGCAGTTAAATATTTCACCTTGTCTTTATGCTCCAGGGGAGCTGTGCAGTAATTCTTTGCTGCCATCAGACTTTTCTTGCAGTGGCACCTTGTAGACCAAATTTAGACTGAGGTCAGCAGGCCCCTGCAAAATCTCACCAAGTGGCAATCCCTGTCCTGGTGGAGGAGGTGTCCTGAGGCCAGGATCAGTGAGATGAGCATGCCAGCTGGGTGGAGCAGGGGCACACATGAATCACATCCTGGTGGGACCATGGAATCAGCAGGCTGGGGCTGCTGTAGATAAGAGCAGGGCCTGGCCATGGGTGTCCCCCATGGGGAATGTCTGTGTTAGTTCTAGGCTGGGCTCATCTTTCTGAGGAGTGGGACAGCAAAGCCTGGCCTGGCCAGAGCAGCAGAGACTTGTGCTGTGACCTTGGGGAGAAGTTCACTGAAACTCCGTGTGCCACCACTTCTCTTCTGGCTGCTGCTGTCTCCTCCAAGGCTGCCCCTCAGCATCGTTCTGGGAGCTTAGGGGGAGTTAAAGCCTGGGGAAATGGCAGAGGCACCATTATGGGGGGGAGGGAGGAGATAAAAGCATATTTAACAAACATTTGTCGAGAATTGTTGATGCCAGTTGGTCCTGCATTGGGCAGGAAGATGAACTAATTGACCTCTCAGATTTTTCCCCAACCCTGTTTCCTACAATTCTTTGGCTTTCTGCAGTGTCTTAGGGAGGGAGGTCTGACAGTGCTGCTGTAGTTGGTGAAACCTCAGCCTTTGCCCTCAACCTGCAGTGGAGAGACCATCAAGTCCCCCACTAAAACATCAGGCTCCAGGGGAGGATACTGTTTAAAAGCAAGAAAAAAAAATCCAACAAGCTCTATTTGTGCAACTTCTCTATAGGTAAACTTTGCTGTTAACCACAGCTACCCAGTCTTTAGATCAAATAAACCCCAGTTTCTGGAAATCCACCCTGGCAATTACTTCCATGGTTCTGCATGAGTATATTTTAAGTTTCATGCCTAGCAGATACCTGTTCCTGATATCCATATGTGTCACAGTCTGGAAGCCAAATGGAGCAGAATTTTCTCACCAGATATAGGTGAGAATATCACCAGATATTTACCAGATAGGTAAAGCCAAGCTAAATACTGGCTCTAGTTCCTTTTACAAGAGGGCAATTTCTCCCTGATGTTTTTGGCTCCTCTGAGGGAGGCATGCAAACATGTTCATGTTGTGATGTTGGAGAGAGATGGAGTGACCTACAGAACATTCTGTTCAGGGCAGCAGCTGGGGGATTGCTCTGAACACTTGTGAGGAGCTCAGTGAAGGGATGGGTGAGCAGTGGGGCTGAGCTTAGAGTTCAGAGTCAAATTCTGCTTGGTGGTGAAACAAGGGAGAGCAGCTCTCCACCACTCTCAGTTCTGTCTGGGGGTGTGTAGAGGAGGAGCCTTTTCTGCTTGAGGAACTCCAAGAGGGTTAAGCAGGGCCCCAAGGGAATCTCTCCACCTCTGCTGCTTAAGGGAGCAGGCTGAGCACTGCATTTAGGAGACATAATCAGTACCACCTTTGTCTGGTATCTGTGGGGAATAAAGGTTGTACATTCAAATATGAATGAAGGATGAGAGGAGATCAGAGGATCACAGAATGGGTCAGGTTGGAAGGCACCTCACTGGGTCATCTGGTCCAACCTCCCTTGATGTAGTAGAGTCAAGAAGAGAGAGAAGCACATGGCCCAGGATTGTGTCCAGATGTTTCTGGAATATCCCCAGTAAGGGAGACCCCACACCCTCTCTGGACAATCTGCTCAGGGCTCAGTCACTGCACAAGAAGAAGTTCTGCCTCATGTCCAGGGGGAACTTCCTGGGATCATTCCTGTCCCATTGCTGAACCCCACAGAGCAGGGCCTGGACCTGAGCAGGACCTGAGCCCTCCCTGCAGACAGGCACAGACAGGGTTGAGATCCCCTCTCTGCATCTCCTCTTGAGCCTGAACATCTCCAGCTCCTTCAGCCTTTCCTCTCAAGAAAGATGCTCCAATCCCTTCATCTCCCTTGTAGCCTCAGCTGGCCCTGCTCCAGGAGCTCCCTGTGTCTCCTGAGCCCAGAGCTGGGCACAGCACTCCAGATGTGCCTCACAGGGCTGGGCAGAGGGGCAGGATCCCTTCCCTGACCTGCTGTACATGCTCTTCCCAGTGCAGCCCAGGATATCACTGGCCCACAGTCTGAGGTGGATTTGCCTACAGGCCAGCAGCCAAACCCTTGGCAACACCTGGGATCAAAAAGGTTGTCCCAGTTGGCTTGTGAGTGTCACCTTGTGTGGCAGCTGCTCTGAGGTGGGTTTGCTGTGGCTGGTGGCAGGAGCTCTGATCACCCAGAGGGCTGAGCCACTTTTCAGCAGTTCTGGGAAGCTGTGGCTCCCAGTGAGACCAGTGAGAGCCTGCTGGGAGCTGTGGCTGCTCCGTGCCTTTGGTCAGTGGAGTTACAGTGTACTTTGGCACAGGCATGAGAATAACGTGTGCTGTGTTGGCTGGATTCAGTGCCCGAGGCAACCTGCAGGGGCTGAGGCCTGTTTGGTATGAGATTAGGCAGAATATCCTGGAATGAGGGGCAAGAAGTTGTGCTTTTAATCTTAGCCCAGGGCAGCAGAAGGCCACAGAGCTCCTCTGAAGTGCAGCTGTGTGGGGCCTTGGAGGCTTTGCAGGCTGTCTGCAGGACATGGTACACCACACAGCAAGGTTGGGAGGGTCACATTCCCCGTGGAGGTATGAGGGCAATAGTCTGCCATTTCCCAGGAAAACATCAGGACTTTCTGCTGCCTGACAGACACGGCACTGTGTAGTTCTCTGTTCTTACAAAGAGCAGAAGCTGAATTTGTTCTGCAGGGAGTGAAAGAAGTGGTTCTTGGAAGGAGAGCAACGCATACCTTTCACATCAAAAGGGAAAAGACTTTTATTTGTGGGATGTTCCCTGGTTTCACCTGATGGCCAGACAGTGGGGAGCTGTGTCAGTGTGCAGGAACACAGGTTGCAGCAGTAGGGAAGGGCACAAAGCATCTGCCAGAGTAAATCCTTGGGTGCAACTCCCTGGTGTCTTGGAGCACCACTGCATGACCATCAACCCAGAAGAAGGTGTGGGGTTGTTTTGGGGCTGGGTAGGAGCAGGTCTTGCCTGCAGAATCAGAGCAGCAGGCAGCAAGCCCAAAGTTTCATCCCAGCCCTCTCTTTTTCCCACTAGCTGGATCTCTGGTGTGACCTTTAAGCTTTCTCCTTGCAGATGTTGTTTGTTGTGACTTGTTTTTGTGTCTGTTCCTCGGTAAATGAGGTCTTGGAAGAAAATATTAGAGCTGGAGGGCACGGGGCCCTCGTTTTCCATTGCCTCCTTGGGTTCCTCCCTCATCCCCCAATTCCCAAGCTGCTCTCTGTAAGAATCTGCCTCCTTCTGTTTGCCCAGAAGTGTGACATTGCCATCCTCTGGTGTTTGTTTAATCCCCTCCAGCTCCTGATCCCCCTGAAATCCCAGGAAGATTTGGACAAAGCGATGGAACAGTTGGAGCTGAGCCCTTCCCTGAAGAGCCTGCGGATCCTTGTGAGCGCTCCAAAGAAAGCGAATGTGAGCCCTTCACCTTCTCTGCTCTTTTGTGTCCAGCCTGAGATGCCTTGTTATTGTGTTGGGGAGTGGAAAGGAGCCTCCTGATGGTGCAGAGCAGAGGGCAGGCTGGTTATGAGCGAGGTCAGCCCTGCTCTGGCTCAGCTGCTCAGAAATCTTCCTGTGATAGTAGCCCAGAGGCTGAGCTCAGCTCCCTCTGGCTCCTGCATCCTGTGTAGGGTTAAATACCAGGCTGACCCTCAAACAATGCTGAGAGGACTCCTTGTGCTTTCTTTCTATGCTGCCACCATTCCTTTTCACCTCTCCTCTGCGTTCAGGGTGATGCCCTGGTCCTTGCCATGCTGGGTGGCAGCGTGGGGACTCTTCCCTCCACGTGCTGCAGCAGTGCTAAAGTCTTGAAAGAGCAAACTGGAGAATCCTTTGGTCTCATGCAGAACTGTCTGGGTTTTTTCCATCTTTATTTATTTATTAGTTTTTTCCTGAGCTCAGTGGTTTTGCAGTTAAGCCTGTTAGCTTGACCTTGCTTGCACAGAGTGTCTTGCCAAAGCACATGTCGTGCTGCCCCAAGCACAGCCTGTAAGGCAGGGGATTTGTAGATGTTGCAACTCTGTTTCTTCTTTTTATTTCCTAGAAGTACTGGAGAGATTGGGAGTCTTGAAACTCACTTATCCCCATTCTACTGCTGGTGCTCACAGCCCTTGGAGCTTCTCCACTCCTTTTGTGAGGCTTGGGAAGTGCAGGGAGCAGAGTCTTGGGGGAAACTGAGCCTTGAGTTGTGGTTTCCTAAACCCTGGGTGGAAATGGGGCAATTTGTGGGAGCACAGCAGTGCTGCAGGTCAGCAGCTGAGAGCAGAGGAGCCAGGTAGATCCCTGCCTGCCTTTGAGAGCAGGTCCTTCTCTTCCTGAAGCATGTGGCCATGCTCCTGTGTGTGAGAGCACACGGTTCCGAGGTCATACATAAAATTATCATAAAATCACAGTTCACTGTAGTGTATGGTCTTAGTATCTTATTAAAACCTGGCCACTACCAAGTTGCCAGCTGGGTATGCATTTCTGTGCTCTTCCCTTACCTGTCTTCCCTGACCTTCCCCTCTCTGTTCCTCTGTCCTGTTACAGAGGAACCTCTGCAGTGCCTCAGCTGCCACTGGAGTGTAGAGAGCACAGAGGAGAGGTGCTGATTTTGGGATTGCAACTGTTTTCAGTCCAGTGATCAGTCTCTGTACCTATCTGGAGATAATGGGGTGCAGGAACAGTCTTTTATGTCAAATATCTGTATTTGCCATTATCTGTGGGAGCTTAATCTTATAAGACTGTTTTATTAGCAGATGTGAATTGTTTGTGAATGGTTTTTGGATCACTCTAGATTACGTGCGTGTCTTCTTTCTTTTTTTTTTTTGTTTTTTATAGTTCTTGGGCAATAGGGTCACAGGGAGCCAAATACAGGGTTTCACATGGTGTGTCCACAGGGCTCTGGCCAATTCTGATCATTCCCTCTGTCTGATTACCAGCTCCTGCAGCCCAACAACAGCAAGCAGCATGAGATGAGGATCTCCAGATCCATGGGAGATATCATGGGATCCCTGTACAAAGACTCGGAGAGGACGCGCAAGTATTCCACAGGTGAGTAAAACACAACACTCCCTGGGGATTCTGTGCTCTTTCAGCCTGGCCACCACCCTCTCCCTCTTTTTCCTGTGGGTGTTACAGTCTGCATGGCCACCCTGATGTCCCCCAAATTAACTCAGTGCAGTTGCTGCTCATCCTCAGCCTGAGGAGGAGAAGCTCTGCAGGTCGGGCGAGGCTGTGCTGTGCTGAGTCACTTGGAGCACAAAAGTGAAGAGAATGGGGGACCTGGGCTGTAATTTGGGGGTGGGAAATGCAGTGATAAAAATTTCCAGGTAATTTGATTCCACTGAGCTTTATCAAAGTGAAGAATAATAATCTGTAGAAAGCCAAGGCTGTTTGGGACCTTTGGTTGTTCCTTTAAGTGTGTGCTGCTGTTCTCTGGGTTTCTGTCCCCCTTTCTCAGGCAGGATAATGTAGCTGAGAGGGCTCAGGCTCCTTAGCTCCTGGGCTGGGACCAGCTTCACCCCACAAAGACCAAATATGTGTCTGTGTGCCACCAGTCTGTTGTTGTGGGTGAAATGACATGTGTGGAAGCTGTTTCTGGGTTTCTCAGGGGCATGTGTGCAGTGGTGACATTCCAGAGGAAGGGGAGCATCCCTTTCCTTCAGAGGTGCTGGAAGTATGTACCTGCAACCCCTGAAACCAGGCTGGCAAACACCTGATCTACTCTTGCAGCCCTGCAGGGAGTGGATTTTGTTTGTAGCCTTGTGTGGTTTTCTCTTTGGTTTTCTGGGCTTGAGTTTATGCTTTCCTTGCTTTCTAAAATACTCTGAGCATTTTGAAATCCTGTTGGTCAGCTGTCTGTAGGAGCTTTTGTGTGAAGAACCTTGGAGGATTTTGTAGAGAGCAGGGCACCTTGTGCAGAGCTGGTACAGCAGTATGCAGGACTGCATAGCAGGAGTATAATTATTCATATTCCAGCCTGCAGGCAGGATGAATGACTTTTTCACACAGTGAATGTTCTCTGCTGTGTCTCTGGGTGCAGGTTATAGGGTCATTTCTACAGATCTTGATCATTTTCATGCAAGTTCTTGCCAGCTGTAGAACTGACAGCCCTGAATAAAGTGGGGCCCTCCTTCAGAAATACACATGGAGAAATACTTCATCCTCTGAAGATCCTCTGTACTTATATGGCAGTAAACATTTCCAAACTCTTCTCTGTGCAACAAAAGAGTGTTTTTCTTCAAGGACTCCCCCCTTCTCTGTTTCATAGGCTGTGCTGATAACATATCCTGTGGCTTGCTGCATCTCAGACAAGATGTATAGAAAATGTTCTTCTAGGGTAGGTCCACATACCCCTTGTGCAGCCATGCCCAGCTCTCACTGATGCCAGGGGTGGGTGGCACATGTGCAAGGCTCTCTTTGAGCCTGGTGTTTGGATGCACCAGGGTTGTCTTTTTCTGTTTTTTTTATTTTTTTTTCCCCTAGCTCATATGGTTTTTGAGAGTTTGGCATAGTCACTGGATGACCCTGGATGAAATGCACACATAAAGCAGAGTCTCAGCAGAAAATGTGCTTGAGCAAATCTTCTCTGCTGCCTTTTTTTGGTACATGTTAGGCTGTTAATGAGCAAAGAGCTGTGGCACTGGGAGCTGTCACTGATGTGTGAGCCTGAGCTTGATGGGATGATGGGTTCTTGCAAAGTTAAGCCTTTCCTACCAACTTTTATGCCATGCTTTGTCCTTCCTGTTCTGGAGCTGCTGGTTCCTGACCAGCTCTGCACCACTGACTGTGAGGTGTCACTGCCTTAAGAATGCCCTGAGCCAAGGCAAGGCAGACAAAGGGTGGGATATCAACTCTGCAAGGGTGAGAGCCTGAGGTACAAAGGGACTTTGAAGGAATGCTTGAAGAGCAGAGTGGAGGAATGGACATAATGTGCTGCTTTAGTCAAGGTAACAGAGGAGGAGCACTGGGCAGCACCAGCTGTGGGATGCAGAGTGTGCTAATGTTGGGATTTTCAGGAGCTAATTTGCCAAACTCTGAGTCCATGGCACTTAAACATGGTCAGGTGGCAAAAATAACCAGCCCAAGCATCAGTCATACCTGTTTCTTTTTCCATGTAAACCATCAGTCTTGCCAGGAGGTTTCAGCAAGCCCTCTGCATGACAACAGGAGGTCACTCCTCTCTTTGGATTATCTGGGGTCTGTAGGAAGCTGCTGCAGCTTTGCTTAGGGGTTGCTCACAGTCCAGCAGATGCATTTTTGACCTCCTGAGTCAGAACTGGGCAATCCAGCAGCTGGGCAGAAACTCCAGCAAGCTGAAAGGGAGAGCAGCATCTCAAATGGAGCATAAAACCCAGTGTCAGGGAACAGACAGACAGACATGGTGCTGTGTTTTGTTTTCCTGAAGTGGGGATTTCACTGGACTTGGTGCCCAGTCAAAAGGCATCCTAAGAGGCTGGGAATTCTGTAGGAGAAACTCTTCTTCCCTTGTAGTCACAAGGCATTTCACAGTGTTTTCCTTCTGCTGTCATCAAAGTTGCTATCAAAAGAGGATCTTAATTCAGTTCAGCTTTTCTCTTGAAACCACATTTAAAAGGAGATTTAAAGTGTCTTTATAATGAAGGTCCTTCAGGGTCATGTTCTCTGTGTTTCTGAGATGTCTCATGGTTTTCTGCTGACTCTGCCATGTAAACAGCAGTGGAAATAATAAAACTGTATGTAATTGGCACAAGCACATTGGAAGGGAGGTAGATGTTCTGGGGAAGATTTAGCTATTTTTGCTTCTGCTGGGCAGAAAATGTCTTCATGCTGTGTCCCTGAAAAACCTTATGCAGAGTCAATATTTAATTTTTTTTTCCCCCATATACTTTTTCAGTGGAAATCCCCTTCCAGTTTTGTGGTGGCCAGCAAAAGCACGAAGGAACTTGGACTGAAAAAAGAAAACTTTTTGGGTTCTGGATTTTCAGATAACTGAGGACTGTTTTTATTTACTTTGAAGAAATACATGTTTCAGAACATTATCCAAAAATTATTTAACAGCCCCATTCCAGCATCACCATTTCAGCAGAAACATTTACCAGAAGCTTTATTTTACTGGTTTTTTCATGGAAAACCAGACTGCTGAGCCATGGCTTCGTGTGCCTGCCAGCTCTCTCCAGACCAGGAGTATTGCAGGAGTTAGGATGGATGCTCTGTTTTGAGAAGAGGAGGAAAATTTATCTGTGTGCATCATGCCAGCTGCTTTAGAGCTAGAAAGTAGGTTCTGTCTTGCTTATTAGTTTAAAAGTACCCTAAATTTGCCTTAAATCAAAATGTAGAAATCCATGCTCAGAAGGATCAGCAAGGAGAGGAGGGAGACTTGTAGGGATCCCACTGGAAAAGAAGAAATTGAGGGAGATTTGATCCATCTGCTCACAGCTCCCCTTGACAGGAGCAGAGAGAGAAATTTCCAGCAGGTTTCTCTCTTTCTCCTGTGCAGCCCTGTCCTGAGCCTGGTGTTTCTGCCAGGGCTCAGAGGAGCAGCAAACCCTGACGTGTCCCTTGTTCGGGAACGTCATCCCAGGGCTGGGCTCCCTGTGGCTGCAGCTGTGAGTGGTGGCAGCTGCCAGCAAACCCTCCCCAGCTCTGCTCAGGGGTTTCTCTTCCCTGCTTGATGCTGGTCAGTAGTGGGTGCAGTTTTGGGAAGAGCAGGGGAAGATGAAGCCAGGGAATGCGGGGGCGGAGGGAAGCCAAGGCTGGCACAGGGGAGCTGGCTGTACGTGCAGCACCACGAGCTCTGCACAAACTGCATGAAAGGCTCTTCTGAAATAAAAACATCAGAAGGGAACATGAAAGGCCCCAGTGGGTGCCAGCAGTGACTGTGAGTCTCCGTGCTGTCCTCAGGACACGCTGTGCTCTCCTCTCAAATCTATGGCTTTACATTCGTGTGTGTAAGTGGGGCAGGAATCCCTCCCCAGAGCACCTTGCTGCAGAGGGTATCCCAGGTCAGATGCTCAACCAAAGCCAACTCTGAGTTCAGGAATCCCAAACAGAGCTGCTGAGATCTGACCAGCACTCTGCCTGCACAGCAGTGCCTCCCAGCTGCCCCATCCCCACTGGAGCTGACATGTTGTCCCACAGACCCCAGGACAGTCCCTTGGGGGCCTCCTCTCCCTGCCTGGTGTTTCTTGAGTTTTAGGTCAAGGGTGAAGAGCATCTGTGATGTGTCAAACAGGCACTCTGGGCTTTTCTGTCTGTTTCTTCCTCTGCCTCAGGGTGGATTAATCAGCATTATCCAATATATCCAATGTGTTTTCCCCACTATGAATTAAGCCTGCCATGAAGTTCCACTGTTGCTCTCTTTCTCTGACCCCTGCTTTCCATTCCTCCCCTCCTCCAGCAGCACTGGGATTACCTGAGGTTTTGTTAACAGAGCAGAATAGGGCTGGAGTGAAGAATCAGTCCTGAGCTCCAGAGCTTTGCTCCCAGCACCTCCCCATGTTTCTCCCAGGTGGAAGAGCATTCATGGATGCAAAGCAGCAGCAACCAGTGCTCCTGGAGGTGTGAAGCTGCACAAATTACTTTGGGCAGCACTTCTACCCAAACAGCCTGGCTGAAAAGGGATCTGCTTTACTCCAGCTGTTTCCAAGCATGCAAAAGCCTAAGCACTTTGTTTAATTTCCTTACCTGCTGGGAAATAGCTGGTGTCTTATTCCCTTTTAAAGTTTTTGGCAGGAAATGTGACTCTGGAAGGTCAAACACAGCTGATCTATGGCTGGGAGTAGTTGTTACAGGCAAAGGCTTAATGGGAGATCATGGGAAGTCTTTGTGCTTGTGATAAATCTGGTTTAACTCCCTGGGTTCAGAGTCAAACAGGGCATGTACAGATTTTTGTAAAATCATGGTCAAAGGGTTTCTGATTAACAAGTGGGTCATTGGAGCAAGAGATCCCAATAGTGCATGAGCAGATCCACACCTCATTGCAGCAGTAACAGAAATGCTCAGCAGAGCTAAGGTACAGCAGTTACACCTCACTAAATCCTCCAGCAGCTTTTTGGGGCAAAAGCCACCCCAATGTCCTTGTGCTGCATTCCGGATTGGCATCTGCTAAGCAAACGAGGGGCTGCTGATGCAGTGATTTATTCAGGGTGCCCAAACTGCTCAATAGTTAAAAGTTTATTTATTTATCTTCAAAGAGAGGATGCTGTACTTCCCAACTGGTTTTGTTTTAGGGCTGGTGGAAAGCCAGTTTGTTATGAGTGCTGCAGCACTCGAGAGATTCTCCCCTCTTGATCTTGGCATTACTTCAGTTGGAGTTTTTTCACTGTGTTCTTATCCTGCAAGAAATCTGTGAAGGAGAAAATAGGAAGAAGAAAAAAAAAACAGTAACTCAAAGCCATATGACTTTTATTCTTACAATCAAAGCAAGGAGTCAGAAGGAAGATGTAGCATGGGACGGACAAATCTGTGTGTTTGGTGTAAATCCAGCAAAAAGGCGTGATTTAATGATCTTTAATGCTGGTGTGACACTGTTAACATTCACAGCTCCTGATGTGTATCTGCCTAAGTGAAAGGTGGGAACTCGGGTTGGTAGTGTTGATCCTGCAGATGGATTTATCCCAGAGATGCATCTGGCACAGTCACTGTGATGCAGAAGAGGCAGAGGTGCTGTGTTGATAGATCAGTGTTGACTTTCCACAATGGGGTAGGCTCCCTCCAGTACCTTTTTCTGGTGCTCAGCCCTGGGCAAGTTGTTAGCAGATGGTGATAATGAACCTAAGAACTGGTGAGAGTGCCACAAAATGGATGCAAAATGTGAGGAAACACATCTCCATGTGCTTTCCATCTCCTCAAGGATCTGTGCTTTTCAGAAGTCTGCATGAAAACAAGTTGTTGTGTTGTGTGAAAGCTCACGTTGCACGATGCCAGCTGAAGCTCCAGCACGGATCCTCACGGATCTCCATCAGCAATTCCTTGCCTTGGAGTGATGACAGCACAGGAATGGAGGGGAGGGACTGCAGGGAGTCAAGCAGAGCCAAAACTCTGCAGCTGGGCCAAGGAAGGGCAGCAATCCCTAAAGCTGCAAAAGGCACAAGGATAGAGGGGATTTGGGGGAATAAACATGAGGAATAGAACATCTTCATAAAGAAGCTGTGGGGTTCTCTCTCAGATGCAAAATGGAAATCACCTTCTGCTAAATGAGCCCTGTGAGGGAGCCAGTGGAAGCTTTGCTGTCTGATAGAGGCTCTGGGATTATAGACAGGGGAAACAATTCCCTTGGCCAAAAATGGGACAAACCAATCCCATAGGTTATTCCTGCCCTGGGGTTTTTGGATTTGAGGGCTGGTTTTCTTTTGTCTTTACTTTTGTGTTGGGAAAGGGGGGAGAAGAGGGTATTTGAGTGCAAGTTGTTTTCCATATAACAAGTGTTTCAGTGATGTTACACTGAGCTGGACAAGACAGTGCTCCAGGGAGGGAATGCCCAGAGGTCAAAGGGGAGGTGGGTTTGTGATTTGTGGTTTGCTTTGAGATTATATCACAGCAGAACTCCCAAAGCTCTTTCCTCTCTAGCATCACACCTGGGTACAGTGACACCTCTTAGGATCCAGGGTGTGTTGAAGGTCAAGTCTGCCACATGTTGTGTGGTTCCACAGTAACAAACCCTCCCTGGTGCTAAAGCTTTGGAGGATGCCCATAAACAGCATCACACCTCTAGCTCCATTCCCATCCTCATAGTTCAAACCCAGCTGTGGCAGCAGCTCCCTGGTCACAGAGAGCAACAGCCAACTTTGCCAGGCATCGTTCTGTGAGAGGCTGTGAGAAGCTCAGAGAGAAGAATGATAAACAATTCTTATCTTAACTTGCTGCACCTGGTGTTGTGAACATGAAGATATGTTTACCAGAGGGTGGCTTCTTAATCAGCCAATGGTGATGGTGTTTTAATTAAAGGACCAATCAAGCCTACCTGTAGTGAGCTAGGGTATAAAAAGCAATGGGTTTCATAATAAAGTGAATGCCTTGCGAGTCTGTGTCACTTATTGCCCCGCCCTGGACGCAGCAGCATCTCCAGGAGCTTTGTGCTCACTGGGACAGCGTTCCTGGAAGGATTTGTCTTGGTGGGTTCCCTGTTTGAGCCGTGTGTGTGTCCCTGTCCCTGTCCAGGCTCCCTGCACACGGGCCGGAGCTCTCCGCCGCCGGGCAGCGTTCCCGAGGAGCAGCAGCAGATCGCCCGCCAGGGATCCTACACCAGCATCAACAGCGAGGGCGAGTTCATCCCCGAGACCATGGACCAGAATGTGAGTGGGGCTGGGGGCCTGGCTGGAGCTGGGGCAGCTCTGCTGTTCCCACCATTGTGTTCTGGCAGTGCCTGTGCTTGGGGCTCAGGCCAGCTTTTTCCAGGAATGGCTGCCCCCGGGCTCGACGTGCCTGGGAAAGTCTGATTTCCAGGAACCCTGAGAGCCAGTGGGGATGGCAGATGTGCCTCAGGTAGCTCTGGAGCAGCAGAGATCTGGGGCACATGTGTGCACCAGTTGCCAGGCCCTCGTGGCCACAGCATTCCCAGCTCCCAGGACCATGAGGGAATGTGCCAAGCAACCGATTGCCTGCGATTGCAACAGCCTGGGGATATCAGCAGCTCTGGCTGCTTCCCATGTGGTGTTTCTGCCTGAGCTCCAGTTACAGTTCTTGGCTCTACCCACAGCCTCTGTGGTTTGTGTCTCTGTCCCTCCCCCATTTATATTTTTTTAACTCTCTTAATAAGGAGATTGTATATTCCAATCCCTCAGTAATAAAGAGCAGCAAGTTCCTCAGTGCTGAGCAGTACCTCATCCTCCAGTCAATTTGGTACCCATGGTGAGGGAAACTCTGCAGTGTCAAGGGACCACAGTGGGAGCAGCTTATACCTCCCTCTCTGTTTGCATTTCTGCTCAGCCTATAGCTCTGAAGAGCTTAGTATAGATCCTGTGAAGTCAGCTGGGCTGTCTGGGCACATGTCATTCTTACAAAACTCTTGGAAACACAGGACCAAGATCCAGAGTTTGCAGGAGGGACATCTGGAAGGCACTAAACTCAATCCATCAGGCTGCTATGCTGGCCCCCAAGGATGTTCCTGAGGAGATGTGTATTTCCTACACTCAAAGCACCCACTAGCTCCACATTTGCATGCAGGCTGTGCCAATGTTTCCATGGCAAAGTTGTGTTTTCAACAGTTTATTATACAGCCATTAATAAAATAAGAAGTCACTCCGGGTGAGTCTTGGCAGCGTCAGAGTACAGATGTATTATGTGCTCCTTGCAGCCAAAAGTTGGCTCTCTATTGTTTTCACATGCCTCCAAAACATGTTGGGGAGGATTAAGACAAAGTGTATGTGTGCAGGGGGAGGGTCCCTGTGACCCCCTCGGGTGTAAATCAGCCCAGCTCCACTGGCTGTTCATGGAGCTCCATTAATTCAGAGCCCTGAGCCTGCTCCAGATGAAGGTTCCCAGATGCTCTCCTTGCTTTTCCCCAGTATCACTCTGTGGGTGGCCCACAGCCCTTTGCTGGCGAATTAAAAGCAGGGAAAAGGGGTTTGGGGAATGGTTTGGGGTTTTTTCTTTCCTTATTGAGCAACTATGCTTTTCCCTATATGAGCTTTGCCTTCAGAATGTTCTTATACTGCTGCTTCCATGTGCCTCATGGAAAACCACTCAGAAACTGGAGCTTGCTGCCTTTTGGGGAATGCCCCTGTGCAAGCCTGTGATGTAACTGTGGTCTTGAGACCAGCCTGGCAGATGAACAGAAGCTGAGTATGGAGCATGCTCCAATTCCCAATTTTATGCTTTTGAGAAATGAGTCTGTTCCAGCTTTAACTGCTGAAGAGACCTGGCATGGCTGGCAGAGGTGAGGAGTGGCTTCTATCAGAGTTCTTGCTCCTCTTTGTCCTAGTGCATTTTGAAGGAGGTTTTAGGGTAAAAACTAGGAAGCAGAGAAGAATTGCACTTTGCAGCTGGGACTGCCTGGCCAAAACAGCACGAGCTGTTCTGACAACTGGCTGAGGAGGGCTGACAGGAACAGCCTGTGGAAAGGGAGCCTGTTGGGAAAGGAGCAGCGATGTGGGAAGCAGTAAAGCATGGCTCCACATGGTTTTTAACCCTCCTTGCTCAGTTTTCCCAGGAATGAGCTGTGGAGCAGAGGTTAGTGAAGGTCCACAGCCAGGAGGGAGCATGGCACCGCTGGCAGCACAGTGTGGCCCGGAGCAGGCTCTGCTCTGTGTGGAAGTGCACACAGCTCCAGGGTTTACCACTCTGTACAAACCCTCTATTGTTACTAACCAGCTATAAATAACCCTGGCCAGTACAATGTCTCATCCAGGAAGCAACACAAATGCAACTTTTGACTCACTGAGCTGGTGAGTGCCAAGCTGGTTCTTCAGCCAAAACCCTGATGATGCTGCGCTTATCAGCAGAGAGGAAGGCTGGGCTCGTGTGCCAGGGCAGCTCGGGAAGTCAGGAGTCCAGGGCTGCAGTCCTGGCTCTGGAACACAATATCCACTTGGCCTTGGGCACATCATTTGTGTCCTGATACATATTTTCCTTTAGTAGTAATATTGTTATTTCTCACAAAAGCTTTGAGCGCTTTGAATCTCATTGACTTCTCCGCACGCTTTGAACATCAGGGTGCTAATTATCTTTTCTTCAGTTTTCCTACCAGCAAACAGCAGTTGGAAAGAACAGTAATGCAGAGAAGGCATCATAAATGGATGACCCTGCAGAGGTCTGCTAGTTCTGGAGCTTGGAGAGCTACAGTGCATGGTTTAATTTTTTTCCCTTTTCTTTCTCTGTCAGATGCTTGAAGCTTTCATCAGCCCTGATGATTCACTGTCTGGGAGCTGCCAGTCACTGGACAGGTCTGTGGACAGGTGAGTTGTGTGTGTCACCATGTTCACAAGCTGAACTGCAGCCTCTGCTCCACAGCAGGAGAACAACAGGATCAGTGGCACCCCCTGAGGTTTTTGTTGGCATGAGGATGCACCTGAGCAAAACAAATATATCTTTATTGCTGAAAACCAGCTCCTAGTACAGATGTCTGTGCAATGGTATGATTTGAATTGCAGTAATCTGATCTGGACAAAGACAGCCTAACTCTGTGTGATCAGGTTTTCTTTTTTGCCTTTTGAGATGAAAATTCTCAGAGAATCACACAATGGTTTAGAATGGAAGGGACCTTAAAGATCATCCAGTTCCAGTCCCCTGCTATGGGAAGGGGCAGCTTCCAAAGACTGGGTTACACAAGACCAGTCCTCTGTTTAGCCTGTCCTTGAACTCTTCCAGGGATGGACATCCACAGTTTCTCTGAGCAACCTGTTTCAGTGCTTCACCACCTTCACAGCACCTCCTTCCCCTCTGGCTCTCTGCAGTCACCAGGTCAATATTCCATCATCCTCTCTGTGCCTCCTCCTCCCCGGGCACGCTGTCTGCTCTCCACTGACCACTGGCAAACTCAGCAGCCCCTGCTGCAGTGCCAGCAGCCACAGACGTGTCAGTCAAGGTGCTGAGGACACCAGATGAGCAGTAACTAAGTTTAGCTACTCAGCAGGAAGCAACTGGGACACGTTGTACTAACCCAGGCTGCGATTCAGTGCCTGGTGCCATTGAGCTGGATCCCGGCTCCCACGTGCGCAGTGTGTTTGCTGCTGTGCAGGGTGAGCTGTGGATAAGACACAGTGTCCTTTTGGGAAGCAGTGTATTTTTTTTTCCATCTGCATCAAAGGTTGTCTATTTTTTTCCACTCTGGCTGTTGCCATACAGCCCCAAGGCTGTGTTCCAGCTGCCTTGGGTTGATTCTCTAGCGTGCTTTGGGTTTGCAGCTCCGTGTGCTTTGGACCTGTCTCAGCATCAAGGTCCATTTCCTTTTGTGGCTTTTAATAATTTCCTGTGATGTATTTGCTCATTGTTATGGGCTGTATCGAAGCTGGATTCCTTGTGTTCCCAACCTCTCTGCCCCAGCTTTGCTTTTGCATGGATTTTGCCAAGAAGAACAGCAGAAGGAGCACGGGATGTTTGTAACACTGCTGTGAACTGAGAGAAGAGCTTTAGGCTTTTAGCTCTCTGTCTGTGAGAGGGTGGCATGGCCTGATTTCATGTCTAAAGCAGGCTGATGTGTCCAGTCATGGGTCTAGGAGCTGGAAAAGGCACAAGGAGGAGGAGTTTATTATTATTCCAAGGAAGAGGAGTAAGTGGACTATTTCTGCAAAGTGGTGGCAGAGGCCTTGCAGCCAGTTGTTTGGGATGGCATCAGCCCAAGGGGACAGAGCAAGTCACCAGGCTCAGTGACCAGGCTGAGGGTTAGGAGCAGCACCACAAACTCCTCTTTGCCACAACAGTGACCAGCTTTGACATGAGTAGGTTTCAGAGCCCTTTACAAAGCTGATTTCTACTCTGTGCCCATATTGTTAAAAGAGAGAGTGGAAAACCCACGTGCCCAGATCACTCTTTAAGAGCCTGGGTTGAAATTGGGATTGCAGAAATCTCCTTGGAGTGCTTTTCCATCCTATCACTGTAGTTTAAAGACCTTGAGGCACCAATGCCACACTGTCCCTCCTGGTCCCTTGGGAGGCTGCAGGTTCCCAGTGGTGGTGCAGTCTGTGTGAGGAGGGTGGGAGGTGATGTTGGACAGGAGGGAAACCTGCATGAGCTGAAGGACTCTGGTGTGTACACCTGCAGCAGCTGAGCAGTGTCCATGGAAAGCAGAGGTGTGTGGTTGAACACTTGTTGTTGAGGGAGCAGAATCCTGTGGCCCTCCTGAGCTGCCTCATGCACAGGGGTGATGATTTTTGGCTGCTTCATTTCAGCCTGGTGACTGTGGGTTTTGCAGCATCCCTTTTGTTTGCCACAGGAACAAGCTGTGATCCAGCCAAAAAAACATTCTTGTGCAGGATGAGGATGGGAGCTCAGTGGTCAGTGCAGCTTGTGTTTATCCTGTCCTTTCCCTAGTTTATTAATTCCATAGCCTTTCTGATATAATAAATAAATACTTTTTTTTCCCATCCCTTTGCAGCCCTCCCTTTCCCCAAACCCCTGTTCCTGGAAGGAAGAGCCATCCCAAAGACGGTCTTGATTGCATGGGTAAGCACTCCTGGTGGTTTATAATTTGCTGAAAAGTATAAAAAGCCTGTAGTAAAGATACTGGGTAAAGACTATTAGAGAGATGGCACTGCACAAAAAGTAATTAAAAGCAATCCAGCAAACCAGCTCCATGGCTTGGGTAACCCTTCAGAATTGACTTTCCAGTGATGAATATTCTGTAAAATCAAAAGGCACAGAACATCTAACACAGGCAGGTCTGCCCTTGTCTTCATGGACTCTTTGTGATTCTGCAGCAGTACCTTTGGGACTGGTTTGGGAATCAATTCACAGCAGCAATAGTCCAAACTGGGCAGCTGGGGCCCTGAGGTGGATGCAAGCAAGCAGAGCTGTTGAGAGATCTGTGTTGGAACACGTTGCAGAGGGGGCAACTTTTTTTTGTTTGCAGACAACTGCAAGGTGCTGACAAGCTGGGAACAACCTTGTAGGATCAGCTTTTGTCTCTCTTTTCTCATCTGGGAGTTGCCCCTTCAGGATCTTGACTTCCTACACAGCAAACCCCAGCTCTCTAGGGAGCTACACCTCTTCCACTTGCATGAATAATAATCTGCAATAGTGCAAATGCTGTGAGAGAAACTTCACTGGTGCTTGCACAGATCATAGGTTACTGCTTAATCACTTACAAACATCCAGCTGGTTAAATAATGGAAACTCTGTCATATTGTAATGACTTGCACCATTAAAAATGAGCAAATGGCAGCCAGCCTGTGGCAGGATAACTCATTGCTGGCCTGAGGCAGGATTTCTAGATTGAGCTGCAGAGATGGAGCTGCAGTCAGCCCTGATTGCTGAAGGTTTTAATGCTTCCCCCGTGGCACTTTGCTTTGAGACACCTCTGGGCACTGTTGCTCACACGTGGCTCACCAAGAACCTCTTGCCCTGTCCTTGTTGCTCCTCTTGCTGACCATATTTCAGCCATTATGTGCTCTTTTTGGCAATCACACTGAAGCACAGCACAGGCCAGGAATGGCCTCTGAGGAGCTGCTGCTGGCCCCAGGCTAAGACAAACAAACAAGCAGAAGGGGCTGTGTCATTAGAATTGGATGGAGGAAGAACAGCAGGTGAAAGAAGGGGGTGGAATGACAGATATTTTAATCTCAAGTTATTTGGTGCTACTAGCAATGGCTTCCTGTGCTGTGGTTTTTATTAAAAAATATGTCCTTATCTTGCATGCCCATCCATCTCTCTCATCACCCACTGTCTAAACTCTGATGGTCTTTAATCCCTTCTGTATATTCTATCTTTCTAGCATTTAATCAAATAAATATAAAAGTTTGGAGCTCTGGAGGTTTAAATTGGCTTTCAGAGGGGAGGAGTCACATCTGAGAAGAAAGAGGGGAGATATTATCTGGTGTTAGTCAAGTGCTGGTTTTTTTTTTTTTTTTTTGCATTTGCCTGGAAATAGCTGATATCAGAATAAAAGTTTTGGAGTGGATGTGTCTAGGCCTGACCCTGCCTGGCAGTTCTGATTCCACGCTGATTTTTTTGCATTTTCCAAGTGCAAATAAGATGTTTTAGTGCTCTGCCTTGGAAACCAAGCATGCTCTGTGTTAATCCCCTACCTTGCACTTGAACAATATGGGCCAGGGACCATAAATTCAGCAGTTAAACCTCTGCTTTAGGAGCACTAAGGGCAGTGTGTCTAACCCTGATTTTCCACTGAAGAGTTTGTGACTGTGGGCAGATTTCACAGGGAGCCTTGGAGCATGTAGTGTTGTGTAAATGTCACCTTGTCACCTCCTTCTCACCTCTAACTCAGTGTTTCCCATAAGAAACACTCTGGGCATTTGATACTGAGCTGATCTCAGCAATATCTGTGTCTCCTTCCCTCCTGCCAGATTTTGACATCCCATTCTGTGAGAGGTTTGGGAAAGGTGGGACCTTCCCAAGGCAGTACCATCTCTCCCAAAGTCGCAAGGACTACAGCGATGGTAAGGACACGGTGGAGGCTTGGGGAGGGAGGTGGTCACTCCTTGATGGCTTGTGACAGTGCCTGGGACTGGAAAGACTTGGGAAGGAGAGGTTTCTGATAAAGGGAGCACCACCAAGTGCTTTGGGATTCACTTGTGTGTTCAGAAGGGTGTTCTCTGTGAGGCTTTGTGGCTCTGCTTTTGGGAAGTGCTGAGCATCTACAGCCTGTTCTCTGCTTACACCCCCTGTTCTAATTTAGCCATGGGGATGATTGGCATTTCTCATCCCTGGCAGTATCAACCTTCCTATTCCCCTAAATTGCTTGCTTTTGAGGATGATTTTTGTGACCTTTACAGCAGGTTTCTCACTGAGCCATAGGAAATCCCCAAGCAATTTCAGGGTAGCAGGATCTGTTTGCTTCTCTGTTTTAAGCTGGTGAGCTCTGAGCTTTGGGGCCAACTCCATCATCTTTTTCCTGCTCATTCTTTCACTGTATGAGACTGCAAGTAGTGGGAGGCAAAAATTCCCTTGGGAAAAATGTACTGAGGGCATGCAGAGAGCATATTGAGCTTTCCAGAATGAGCTTCATCTCTCACTGCCACCCCTGTGAAAGCAGGTCTGGCCCTGCTGTGTGGTCATTTGCATGTGGACTTAGGGGATGGCAGGGATAATTTTCAATGTAAATCTCTGCCTGTTCAGTGTTTAATTGTGATTAACAACCAACAAACCCCTTGATGTAATTAAACTGTTGCAAACCCCTCTGGAAATATCTACATTAGATGTAATGCCTGCTGTTATCAACTCTTAAATTGAATTTAAAATCTTCACAGGGCTTTGCTTCTGTTTCATTACACTTGCTTTGCTTAATTTGCAGAGGTGAGGAGGATCTGGGCAGTGATGTGAGAAGGTGGTGGCAGGTGGATCCAAGCTGGTGTGGGTGTTCTGGCTGTAATTTTACCCCTTTTCCCCTGCAGGCCGGAGGACTTTCCCCAGGAGCTACTTCCCACAGGAGAACCTGTTTCAGCTCGTCCCTTCCAGCAGAACCAAGAGCTTTACTGGGGACAGCAAGCTCAGCACCTTGCAGTATGATGAGTACAGGCCCAAGTGCTGGAACAATTTTGAAAAAGGTCTGCAGGCCTTCAGCACCTCCCCTACAAAAGCCAGGAACTGTGAGTGAACCAAAGCCCCGAGTGCCCGAGGTCTCGGTAGAGCTGGGATTTGGCACAAAATTGAGTTATTGTCACCTGCTGAGTCACTGGATATCAGCTAAGCCAGCCATGGGTGACCTTTGATTGCACCCCCACCATGAGGCACACTGCACCAGCTTCTGTGTCATTGCTTAGAGCAATACCCTGTGCCTTAGCTTGGCCTTTGGCTGAGAGCTCCATGGGGCAGCTGCTGTTCATCTTGCTGGGTTGCAGGTGATTGCTTGTGTGTTGGACTGTCAGTGTGGGGTGTGTCAGCTTCCCAGAAGACTTGGGATGTGGGAGCAAATGCATGCAGTGTTTCTGTTCCTTGGCTTGTCACCCCAGCACCCAAAGATGGTCTTGCAGGCTCCTCTGCTGTTGCAAGACTGCCCATGGTATAGAAGCTGGTGCATTTTGGGCCTGTTTAGTGATGGATAACATCCTAGAAATGACCAGTGAGATAAAACTCCTCACTGGTCCCTGTCTGGGTTGCTGCTCAGCCATCCTGTAGTCTGCTAAACACTCCCACAGCAGAAGGGAAATTCCAATGTTGGCTAAGGAAGCAGTTTTTAGAGGAAAGACTCTTAATGAAATATGACTTTCCTGGGATTTGTTTCTGCTTTATGCTGATGCAGACTGGGAGACATTCCCCCCACACCAACAGCACCAATATAGTTAAAACTGGTTTGTTCTGGTGCCCCTGGGAGAGAGTGGCTCACTGACAGCCCTGTAGGGTCAGGTGGACCCTGATGCTGAAGTCTCCCTGCTCTGCTCTTCTCTCAACCCTCTCCTTTCTCCTGCAGCCCTGCAGGCACCTGTGAACTGGAGGCTGGGGAAGCTGCTGGGAAGAGGAGCTTTTGGGGAAGTTTATCTGTGCTATGATGCTGACACTGGGAGGGAGCTGTCAGTGAAGCAGGTGCCTTTTGACCCTGACAGCCAGGAGACAAGCAAAGTGAGTACAAGGGCAGGGCTGTTCTGGGAACTCTGGGGAGCTGTGGGCTGAGGGTAGAGGTGTCCATGTCCCTGGAAAGCAGTGTGTGGAGACAAGGTGTTGTTTTCCCTCTCTGAAGTAGTCCTGAATGGCTCATGGCACCAGTCACAGTGCTCTGGTGACTTCTCTGCCTCCCAGTCCTTTGGTTACATTGCCAGCTGTGTGTCTTACAGGTCTGTGTGATCTTCCTTGGTTTTTTCCTTCTTGCTCCCTTCACCTTCTCCCCATTCTGCTCAGTGACTTTGTTGAAATCTTTCCAGAAAAATTCCTTAAACAATAAGGAATTTTATAATAAAAATAATAACAACAATAATAATAATAATTATTTGTATATATAATAAATAATATATATATAATATAATATAATATAATTATTATTATTGCTGTTGTGTTGTTGTTGTTGTTGTTATATTGTTATTGAGATAATAATATTGTTGTTATTAATATTGTTATTATTATTTAAACCTGTCTCAAAGCCAAGCCCTGTCTTTCTCCTTGCCTTTCCCTTAGGGCAGTGCTCCTTATTTCTGACCCTCATGTGGCCAGTGTCTTCATGTGCAGCTTCACAGCTGCTACAAAAACTGTGCTCAGCATGGAGCAGCATTTATATCATGTTCCCAAAGACACCATCATTGCCTTTCATCAGGAAGCCTGTCTGGTTTGTTGCAGGAGGTGAATGCTTTAGAATGTGAGATCCAGCTGTTGAAGACTCTCCGTCACGACAGGATCGTGCAGTACTACGGCTGCCTGCGGGATCCCGAGGAGAAGAAACTCTCTATCTTTGTGGAGTACATGCCAGGGGTAAGTCTGGTTCCTGCTAAACATTGTCCTGAGTGGCAGAAAACAGATTTAGAGTTTCCTGGACTTTGGTAAAATTTGTATAAAGCTGAGCTGCTTTATGGCTGATGAACCAAGCCAAAGCAGTGGATGCATCCCTAAGGCTTGGGAGAGCTCAGGATGTGAGTCAGATGTCATGGTGAAGCCTCTCAACAAGCACTGGGTGAAATGAAAAGCCTTGCAGGCAGGTTTTAGGTTTGAATCCTGAAGAAGGGTGTGTTCACAGTCTGGAATCTGAGCTTGGTGAATGTGGGACAGGATCCAGATCCTGCTCCAAACACTGTGGCCTGAGCCTATTCCTTAAGTATTTACTGCAAATCCCTGCAGGACAAGCTGATAGTACAACTGTCCACCCACAGCTGTCACCAATTATTTGTGGCTTTCAGCACGTGGGTATTAAAAACAGTGGTTTTCATTTAGAGTCTTCTGTTGAGGACAGAGCATTTTGTGGGCAGCATTATCCTCTTGTGCAGGAGTGGCTTCAGTTTGTGGCTTTGCTGATATAGGATGAAATAGCCCTGGGGAAAAAGATCAGAATGCTTTGAGGGAGTTAAAGCAGGGGCTGGAGAATGTGCATGGGTGAGCTGAGCATCTCTTTGTGTTTGGGAGCTTGTAAATTACATCAGCCATCAGACTGATGGTGTAAAACAGTATAATGCTATTTACATTGCTGGAGGATGTGTTCTCCTAAGTCCCTTCTGTCCAGCTGGATTTGTTCCCCAGAGTGTGGGAGAATAAACCCTTGTTTATACAGAGATTTGTAAGGTCAGAAGGGACAATTAAGTCATTTGGTTGCAAATAATTTTAGTAGTTAAGTAAATGTGCTAGAGGCTCTCTGAACACATCTTGCATGTGAGTGATCAGGTGGACTTCCATGTCTCTGAGTCCCTTCCAAGCCCTGTCCTCCCTCTATTCCTGTGGGCAGCTTCAGGCCCTGCCACAAGGCTGGACCCAGAGGAGTAAATCCCAGGAATTCCAGCAGTCCCCTTGCAGCTTATTCCACAGTGTGCTGATGTTTGTTAGCAGCCAGGAAACCAGCATTGGATGCTGGGGCAGTGTCCAGCAGGGCTGGAAACTCAGTGTTTGTTGTTTTAAATGATAAAGCTGAGCTCTGACCAAATACAGATTGACTTTGCTGCTGCAACAGCTCATTTGACAAAAGCAGCTTGGGGCTCTGGTTTCCAAGGCCAGTGGAAGTGAGGGAGTTCCCAAACCTTGCAGGACAGCAGCTCTGCAAAGCTGGGGCTGGCCAAGCTTCCAGTTTAAGACAGTCAGCTTGGCAAAATGTTCACAGGGCCAAGTCTGGGTGCACCCTGAGGCTGCCATTCTTTTGATGGCCCTCAGTTAATAGCTGACCCTGTAGTTTCTGTCCTGCCCATAAACTGTTTTTTAAATTATGCTTGGAAAACAGAATGGTCCATTTGACCACAAGCCTCAAAGAACCAGTTTCTCCTTCTTGTCACCTCATCAGGGTGTGGGAGGGCAGGATAAGAAATCTATTTTGATTGTGGTGAGGGAACATACCCTGCATACAGGTTATATTGAGGGGGTCATTTATAGCATCTCAAGTTGCTTCAGCAGTGCTGAGAAAGGAGGAGAGGCCCATCCACAGGATCACCACCAGCCTCACAAGAAGCCAAAACAGTAGCTGGGCAGAGCAGCAGCAGAGATGGGTGGATGTGGAAAAGCTAATACAGTTTGATGGGCTGGCTTGGAGCAGAGCAGCCACTGCTCCCAGAACAGGACTGGCAATCTTGGATCAACCCCAGAGCTGCAGGACAGACAGACACAGGATGAATTTCCACTTCCCAGCTAACCTGAGTACTGGAGGTAGAGCTGAGTGTGAACCCCAAATCTGCCTCTGGTTCATCCCTGCTGAAACCCAGCTCTGGCACAGTGAGACACATCCAGTTCCAAGTGGCCCAAAAATACAGCTAAAACCAAGGGGATCAACCTGCTGCAGATGATAAATGTCTGCAGCCCTGCTTCCTTTCCTCTTTGATCAATACCACCAAACCAGTTTGAGCCTGCATGCCTGGGTCAGAAATTGAAGGACTTGCAAATTATCTACCCTGGGTGGTCTTGTTGGAGCAGTCCCTTGTGGGGCTGGTTGCCCCTCATGGCTGTGGGTGTTCCTTGCTGGGCAAAGTTTTGGGAGGAGGCTTTCAAAGACTGACTCATTATCTTGACCCTAAAGAACTGGCTCTCTACAACTGTCTGTAAGGAGATTGTAACCAGGGGGGAGTTGGTCTTTTCTCACTGGTAACAAGTGATTGGAAAAGAGGACACGGCCTCAAGATGCATCAGCAGAGATTTAGATTGGGTGTTAGGAGCAATTTCTTCACTGAAAGGGCTGTCCAGCATCAGAATAGGCTGCCCAGGGAAGTGGTGGAATCACCATAATTGAAAATGCTTAAAAAAAGCACATGGTTTAGTGATGGACCTGGCAGTGCTGGGTTAATGATTGGAATGGGTGGTTGCAGAGGTTCTTTCCAACCTTAAAGATTCCCTTAATCTAATTAATCCAATTGATCTTCTCATTTGAGTTAAAATTCCTCATCAATTTGGTCCTTCTCAGTGAGCTGTCAGTGACCCCCCTGCAGCCACTAGAGGGGGAAAAAGGTCTGTGGTGTTGGCAGGAGGAAGCTGTGCCAGGCACCAAACCACAGCTTCATCTCCCCGGGGATCTGGGACACGAGGACAAGTCTGTGCTCTGTTCAGCACTCAGTGCATTTCTGCTGTATCTACAAATAAGGTTTGGGTTGTTTTTTTTTTTTTTTTTTGAGCTGGAAGACAGAGTGGTCAGGGAGGTTTAAGAAGTTGCTGTGATGTGATGGTTTCTGTGGTCCTTACAGTTGGTGTGTGTTGTTTCTTTGCAACAGGGCTCAATAAAGGATCAGCTGAAAGCTTACGGCGCTCTGACCGAGAATGTCACACGGAAATACACCAGGCAGATCCTGCAGGGAGTCTTCTACCTACACAGCAATATGATTGTCCACAGGGATATTAAAGGTGAGTGGGTAATAGAGAGGCTTCTTGCTTGCTTGGGTCTGTTGAGCCCAGCCTCCCCCTGCCCCAGTACAAATCCTTGTGCACAGCATAGTGCTGGGATCTGCTGTTTGAAGTATTTTTGCCCCTGCCCTTCACCAGATTGAACTATGAAAATCTTGAGCAAGCAGCTGAACCCAAAAACTTGGGCTGTTTTCTCTCTCAAAGGATTATTGTTAACTGCTCTTACACATCTGAAAATCTGGTGTAACACAGCCAAGAACTGAGAGGCTCTGGCATTTGGAGAAGTCTGATGCTCCTTTCTGCTGTCTGTGGTTGGGCAGGATAATATTTTGGCCCCCATGCACTGCTCGTTTTTGGGAAACCTGCTGAATGAGGGGATGCTGGTGGGAGTCAGCCCTCTTGGAGAGCAGCTGCTTTAGGAGAGAAGGATTTGAAATGATGCTGAATCCAGCCCCACCACAGCCCTTGGGTTTCCTCTTGCCTGGCTCTTTGCCTGTGCCCTTCCTGCTCTCCTCACTGTAGCCTCTCCAGGTTCCTGCTTCATTTCTTGAGGGTCTTGTCTTTGCTTCTCACCCCAGGTGCCAATATTCTGAGAGATTCTGCTGGAAATGTGAAACTTGGAGATTTTGGGGCCAGCAAACGCATCCAGACCATCTGCATGTCTGGGACTGGGATTAAATCTGTCACAGGAACACCATACTGGATGAGCCCAGAGGTTATCAGTGGAGAGGGCTATGGAAGGAAAGCTGATGTGTGGTAAGGAATGCAGTAAAAACCCCACCACTGCTACTTAAATCAAACAATCCTTTTGGGAAGCTGGAATGGGAGCAACAGGTATAGCAAGTAGTTGGAAGCAGTGCAAAGGATGGAAAATAGGAGATACATGTTAGGATCAGCTGTGCAGATATCCAGAGGAAACCTGTTGTAGCTAAGTTCCCAAAACAGGAGCACTCAGAATCACAACTTGCTTCTGGAAGCTCTTGTCTTGTGTGAGTCTCAGCTCATCCCCATACCTGCTTTTTGATTCTGGAAAGCAGGTTGATAACAAAGCAAATAAAAAGACCTGTTGAGTCTTGGTGGCCCTGATTTTGGGTTCACTAAGCCCAGCTCAGAGGTTCAGGGGATCTTCATGGTCTTCCCAGATCTGCTGCTGGATGTTTGTATGTGGCCCCATAAATCATTGGCTGCTTGTGAATGTTTTGATCTGTGGAGGATGACAGATGGAACCTGGAGAAGTTGGGATGACACTACTGATTTTCCCAGTACTTGAGGAGAAGCAGTGCCTTCCCAGTGTGCTTTCTGTTGGGTGTCCAAGCAAAGAGGGTCAACAAAAATAATCCTTCCAATGGAACCGTTATTGGGTGGGAAAACCTAGAAAGAGTCCTTAGCAGGTGTCCATGTACCCTGCACCACCTGCACTGGCTGATGGGAGGCAAATGTTTAATTTTAAAATTTTTTAGGATCAATAGGATAGGTTTAATTTTTTAGGATCATTTATGAGCAGAGGTGGCAGAGTGTCTCTGCTGAGACCGGGATTCTTGAGCAAACCAAGGGAAACCTCTCAGGTTCTTTGCTGCTCATCCCACCTATTCCTTCTCAGGCACACCTCAGAGATGAAGTTGGATGTAGGCAAAGGTTTCATTCTGGCTCAGCTTCCCTGGGAACTCCATGCCATTGTTGAAACTCTGCTGCCTGAAGCTGTGCATGGGTTTCCCTTCAGGGGATGCTCCAGTGAGCTTTTAGAGACTTAGCATCTGCCAGTTAACTTAGGATCTCCCTGAGCTTTTCTGAAACTTAGTACCTGCCAGTTAAAGCAGGCAGAAAAGCCACCAGCTTTAAAGCCAGGCTCGTGCCTTCAATCCTGCTGTGGGAGTGGAAAATCGAGTGCCAAGGACCTGTGTGACCAGGGAGCTTCAGGGGATCAAACATCCCAGGGGTACGGGCCCATCTCCCGCAGGTTTGCTCCCTGCAGTCCCTTTAGGCAGCTGCAATCCCAGAGCTGGTTACACTTGAGCTGCAGGCCCAGCACCCCAGTCCCTCACGCTGTGCTCGGCGTCGTTGCAGGAGCGTGGCCTGCACCGTGGTGGAGATGTTAACGGAGAAGCCGCCCTGGGCAGAGTTCGAGGCCATGGCGGCGATTTTTAAAATCGCCACGCAGCCGACCAACCCCCAGCTCCCCGACGGCGTCTCCAGCTCCTGCCGCAACTTCCTCAAGCAGATCTTCGTGGAGGAGAAGCGGAGGCCCACGGCCGAGGACCTGCTGAGACACCCTTTTGTCAACTGCGGGCTCTGAGCGCCGGCAGCGGGGATGGGAAGCGCCGGCGGGAGCTCGGACCTCAGCCGGGGCTGTCCTGACAGTCCCTTCTCGCCCGCTGCTGCCTCGGCCCCGCCGCGTTGGTGGATTTTCAAGCTGCGCTCGGGACCGCCGGGAATTCAGAGCGAGGGATTTCCCGGCCTGTGCGGGTGCTGGACCACGTAACCTCCCTGCTGCCAGCGGTATTGGGGTCGTCCCCCCTCGCCAAGTAACTGCTCTCTTGGGAGAAGTGTGGCAAGCGGGAAATGTGCCCCCGGCAAGCGGGAAATGTCCCCCCGGCACGGCGGCGGCGCTGGTGGCATCCCCAGGACCGGTGGGGGAATCGGATGCTCAGTGGCCATCACCACCTTTCACAGAGGAACAGACAGGGCCTTCAGCCACGCCGGAGGAGATGATCCTCAGACCACAGAGTCGGGGGGGGACCTGGGCGTCCCCGTTCCCAAGGGGACCAACCCCGCTGAGCAGCCGGCGGGGCGGCGTTTCACACTGTCCTGTGCCTTACGCGGTTACAATCAAGGAGTGATGCTCGGCTCGGATCTGGTGTGAGGATGCAGCAGCCGTGTTGACTTTGCCTTGGCGCGTGTGTGTGTGCGTGTGTGAGTCTGGGAACCAGGGGGTCTTCTCGGGGTGCAGGAGGTCTCTGCCGGGTACACCCGCGGACGGATGCCCGGGACCCCTGCCATGGGTTGAGGGATGGGTAAACGATGGTGGTGGTGTTTAAATGCTGGCAGTGCTGGGCAGGGCTGAGCAGCAGCCAGATTGTGCTGGGAGCCATCAGGATTCAGGGAATCTCGGCGAGGATGGCTCTGCTCATAGCCACAGTTCTGCTGAGCCGTGCCCGTGCTGCTGCGCTGGGGCTGGAGGGATGCCACCGTGTTCTGGAAGTGGAGCTGCAGGGAGAGCCCAGTGGATGTTTGTAAAACCCAAGAGAGTGCCTAAAATGAGGCAGAGAGGACTGATGCCTGTGAATCTGGGTGCATCCTCCTGTGGGCACCTTCTCCTCTGTGCCTTGTGGACCATCCCCAGGTACAGGGAGGGGGAGCATCACTTCTGTGGTGGTGCCCAAGGGAGCAGCTGCAGGATAATGGAGCCTCAGGCTGGGAAAGTGGAGCTGCAGCAGTGGAGGGCGGCTGGAAGCAGATTCCATCCCTCAGTAGGTTTGAAGTTGTATGAAAAAATGGGTCAGTCAAAAGCAGAGCTGGGATACAGCCTCTGACCAGCACTACCCTGCTGGGAAATCTGAGCAGGAAGCATGCACAGAGTCCCTGGAAGCTAATTAATTAATTAATCTATCAGATCTTGGGGGGTTTGGGATAAATTAATTGCACCATCCCACCTCCCCCTTCTCTGCTGCATTAGCTGTTTCCACGACTCAGCAGAGGGTCCAAAAAGCAGTTACCAGGGGGCTCCATCCTCAGGCCAGTGTGTCAGACACAGGTTTATTTGAACTGGTTTTCAGTGAAAATGAAAAGAGTTGCTTAGACTTAAGAGGAAAGTGACAAATTGGTTGTTTGTGTGAACACATCCTTGAATTCTTCCATGTGGAAGAGATCAAGACTTTGCACCACTGATGTGGTGGTGAGAGCATGTCCATGTCCTCAGCTCTGAACTGAGAAGTGAGATTCAGGAGGTTGCCCAGTGTAGCTGTGGGTGTCCCATTTCTGGAAACATCCAGGGTCAGGGTTGGATATGACTTGGAGCAACCTGGTCTAGTGAAAAAGTGTCCCTGCCCCATGGCAAGGGGTTGGAATGAGATGAGCTCTAAGGTCCCTTCCAACCCAAACCATTCAAAAATTTCATGATTTTAAGAATTATTTCAATTTTTTAAAAATGAACACTGAGTATTAGGGCAAATTAAAAGAAATACCTAAAAGAATTCCCCATAAATCTGTCTGAAAGCTACTGAGGCCATTTTTTGCCAGGCCAGGTTCCAGGGAAGCTGGGGGGCAGTGCTGGAGCAGCACTGGGGGTTGTGTCAGCCATGGTGGTGATGGGCAGCTCCCCACAGGAGGGGGAAAAGTCTCCTTTTGCTGAGGGGAATGAAGAATTTTATTCTGTGAATAGGACTAAACCCATCAGTCTGGTCATTAATATGGGATGGATGGAAATAAACACAAGGGAAAAAAATTGTCTGGGAATGGGTTTGGCAGAAGAGGGTAACAAAGTGTGTGTTCACCAAAGCTAAAAAAAAAATCAAAACCATTTTAAAGCTGTTTTCTCTTCTTTCATTAAATCTGTTTGGTTTGGGTTTTCTCAGCCCTTCAGTGGTGGGGAGGGTGTTTTCCTTCTTTGCAAAGATTTGAGAGCCAGAGGGGGCTCCTGGCTGCCCCAAAATGCTCCCAGGGCCCTCAAACCACCTAAATCCTCCCGTGGATGGATGTGGCTCGTGTGAGTGTGTGTGAGAGTGTGAGTGTGAGACACTCCTCAGGTGCCTTTGCCTTTCTGGTTTGTAAAACCCTTGCAGTGTTCTGATGTACAGAATGGAACTGGGAAAAGCGAATGGAATTATTCTGCCATGTAAAGTCATTTTCTGTTTGTTTGGTTTGTTTTGATTTTATTTTGCTTCCCCTGCGTGCTGCCGCGTGCCCGTGGAGAAATTAATTCCTCCTGGGGGGGGTGGACTGGAGCAGGACATGGGACCAGGCTGTCCAGGAGAGTGGAATGGTGGAATCACCATCCCTGGAAGTGTGGATGTGGTTTGGTGGTGAACGTGGTTGGATTTGATGATCTTGGAGGTTTTTTCTAACCTTAAAGCTCCATTTGCCTGCATTCCTGTGCCCTGCTCACTGCTACAGCCCCTTCCAAACAGGGCACTTCCCAGCGGGGGTGGGGGCACGGGGGACACTGGTGTGACCATGCCGGGGGCAGTGACAAAGATTTGATGGTTCCTGGGTTTTTCTGGAACTGATGGATCTGTGCAGCTCTCTGAGCTGATGCTTCTGCGTGTCCCTTTGTCCTGGCATTCCACCTTGGACTCCCAGAGCACAGGATTTTGTGCTTCTGAACTTAATTTTCATTTATTTTCATTTATTTCTTTTAATTTTAAAATTTTGAGTATTTTTCTTTATTTCTATTTCATCTTCATTTTCCCACTCCTCCCCCCTTTCCCACCTTTTTTTCCCTTTTTCCCTTTTTATTCCCTTTCTTACTTTCCCCTTTTTTCCACCTTTTTTCCCTTCTTCTCCCCGCCTGTTTTTATTCTTTCCATTTTTTCCCTTCCTCTCTCCTTTTTTCCTTTCTTTTCCCCTTTTTTATTTTTATCTTGATTTTTTGGCTTTGCGGACAGAGCGCGGTTTAACCCGGGGGCGGTGCTATGCAAATGAGATGGGCGGGGCATGCAAATGAGCGGGAATCACACTCTCTTATATGCAAATGAGGGGCGGGCTCATGCAAACGAGCCAGCCGCTCCCGTGACAAGATGGCGGCGGCGGTGCGGCGGGCTCAGCTGCTGCTGGGGCACTTGGCCGCGGCCGCCCCGGGC
>WBNO01009305.1:229066-271059 GCA_013400575.1 Peucedramus taeniatus
CGGGCCAGCAGCCCTGACGACGTGGTGGTGGTGCACGGCCGCAGGACCGCTATCGGCCGCGCCCGCCGCGGCGGCTTCAAGGTACGGCCCGGGGGATCCTGCCCGCCGGGTCCCCACAGGTGCTTGGCATCCCCATTGGGAAAGGGGTACCCCATTCTTCCTCTCCCCACTTGGGTGCTGGACCCCTTCTTGATCCCAGACACCGCCCCGGAGCTGCTGTGCTCTGGAAGAGTCTAAATCCCGGAGTTGTACGATGGTTTTAGTGCCTGGCAGCCCGGGGAGCGGTCACGCTGCGCTGCCACACGGAGCGGTCGCGGCCTGTCCCTCACCTGCACAGCTTGGCACCGACCTGCCGCCCTTCTGGAACCTGCTTCTCCCTGGGTGGCATCCACAGAGTCCTGGGAAAGAACACGGTGCCAGGCTGACTCCCAAGGGTGCTCGTTCCTTGTCATCCTTCCAAACAGGGCTCCTCGTGCTGGCGGTGCTCCCCACCAGCTGAGGGGTCAGCCCTGTGTCTTTCACAAAATAAATGGAGGGGCTCCATTTGTTGGGTCTTGTCATATAAATCTCTGTAGTTGTGTGATTTTGAAGGCTCTGCAGAGCATGTTCCTGTAAATCCAAGGAAGGTGAGAAAGCAGCATGTGTGTTGCAGTGCCTGAAGAAAACCTGGGGTAAAAACATACAAAAAAAAATCTGCTGTGGTAGGGAAACAACCACCACAGTGAGCTGAAGAGTGGAGTAAAGCTGCTTTAGCACCACTGGCCAACCCTCTGAAGTGGTCTGAACTGGTGACAGGGCACTTAGTGGTGTTCACTGGGGGTGCTGATCCCCTGTGCTTTTAGGACACAACACCCGATGAGCTGCTGGCTGCTGTGATGACAGCTGTCCTTCAGGATGTCAACCTCCGTCCTGAGGTGCTGGGAGACATCTGTGTGGGTGAGTGACAGCCTGTGCCTGGTGGAACCCCTGGTCTGGACAGCTCTGTGGGACAGGCTCCTCATGTGGGATGCTCACAAGTCTCATGGGGCTGGGTTGGTGTGTAGCATTAGGTTTTCAGGCCTGTCCTGTTGGTGGTGGGGCTCTGACCTGGTGCTGGGCAGTACCAAGCTGTGGTGATGGGAACATCCCTTCAATGCCTGTGAGAGGAGTGCAGCCAATTGACTGGAATTGTGTCTTTGCACTCAGGGAATGTGCTGCAGCCTGGAGCTGGTGCCTTGATTGCAAGAGTTGCACAGTTTCTAAGGTAAGCTCTCAGCCAGACTGAGGTTCTTCCTCTCCTTGAGCTGTGGAGTGGCACAGGGTCAGAGATTGCAGTGAGGTTCATGAACTGCCAGAAATTACAGCAAATCACCTTTTGCCTAGAAACTGGACTTTGGTCAAGCCCTTGAGAACTCTGATGGTAAAAAGACAGAGAGGCAGGTGAAGCTGTTTAATCTGTTTGTGCTGCCTGTGTTGGGCTGCTGAAAAGGGACATGATGTTCTGTGGGCTCCCAGCTGCACTCTCTGAGGCTGCACCTCTCTGCTGTGTCTGATCCCAAAACCATGGATGGGCTCAGATCTTTGTCATTGCCCAGTGCTGGTCAATGGCTCATAACTGAGCTGGATCCCAGATTCCAGATATTTCTGCTGGATCCTGATTCCACATATTTCAGTCAGTTTCTGTTGCTATTGTTTGCTTCTGTCAATCACTGCACAACTACCACTTTAAGGAGTAGGCACAGCCTGCCATAATTTATGAATATTACAGAACTTTTCAGGGTTTCTGGCCTGGGTCAGAGCTCAGGATCCCCAGGGCAGGGCCTTGCTTACAGAGCACTTTCAGAAGACAGACCCATGGGGGAACAGCACTTGGAGCCACTTGCAGGTGAAGTGAGGAAATTATCTTTGAACTTTGCTTTCCCTTGGTGCAGGACCAAATAGATCAAGAAATGGATAAAGGGATCTGCCTGGAACTTGAGGGTTAAAGTTTAATCAGGTGGATTAATGCACTCTTTCGAGCTTTGGGTTGTTGTTGGTTTTTATCACTGAGTCTTTGCCAACATTCCCTTGTTTTCCAGTGGCATTCCAGAGACGGTGCCGTGCTCCAGTGTGAACAGGCAGTGCTCCTCAGGGCTACAGGCCATTATCAACATAGCTGGTAGGTGTTGTGGGCACTGGCATCAGAGTCAATGCCTGTCCCACCCCAAGGGCTCATTCCTCCTGTCCTCCAGTCTCTCTGAGCAGTAAAACAGTGATAATGTCTTGTGCTGTAGGGAATTTGCACTGTGGTGTTAAATATTTTTATATCCTTGAGTGGCTGAGTTTATTCCTAGAGAAGTGACTTGGTTTTCTGGGGATAAGTTCCACCATCACCTCCATATCAGGCAGCTTCCAGAAGGGTTCTTCCAGTTCTCTCTGGCCCCATGTTAGTCTTCATCCCCATCAGCTCCTTGGCCTGGCTCTCCCTCTGGCAGGCATGAGGGTGAGGCAGTGCCCATTTGGCTGTGCTGGGTGCTCAGGTGTTTGGAAACTGCAGCTGGGCTGGAAATGCTTTTGCTCCTGATGACAGTAAGAATATTTATGCACTGCTGTTACAGGTGGCATCCGAAATGGATCGTATGACATTGGCTTGGCCTGTGGGTAAGGAAGTATTTTCATAGTGCTTGCTTAGGCTTCCTGAAGGTAACACTCTATCCCTGTGCAATAGCTTGCCATAATTAGCTTTTTAGCTAATGTCCAATTAACTAGCATCTTGAAAGACCAGCAGCTCTCTTGGATGAAGAAATTAATATCCTATGTGTGCTAATGAGTGTTCTGCAGACTTACAGGATCTGTTCTGTGCTGCACAGATGAGCTGCTCTGTGCTTCAGTCCTAACATCAGAAGCAGTGTTTATTTTTTGGAGGATTATGTAAACATTAGGTTGGTTTTGGGGAAATACTAGTGACCACATACACATTGACTTCAGAAGAAGGAATGAAAAAAAAACCTGTTCAGTAATACTGAGGCCAGAATACTGGGTTTTTATTTTTTTTATAGCTTGATGACTTTAATCTTTCATTATTACAGCACACAGTAATGTCCACCAAGATGTTGTGCTTAAAGGGACTGATGGCCTTTGCACCCCTGGGTGTGCTGGACACTGGGTTTGGCTGTGGGAACTGTCTGGCCTCTGCCCTGCAGGGTCCTCCATGAAGACATACAATCCATAAGTTACAAATAGCTTTTGGGAGTTGGGTTTATCCCAAACCTTACTCTTCCACAGAGTGGAGAAACCCTGGATTCAAACACAAAAGACAATAGCAGGGGTTTCACTTACTTAAAAGCCAGTCCTATGCTGTCCTTCAGGAGCAGAAGCAGCTGAAGTCAGTGATGGAGTGTCCCATCTTAGAGCTAGGTTAAATTGCTGATAGCACTTATTACAAGCTGCCTTACTTTCTGCTTGCCTTTCATTTTGCAGAAGTAGTTTGTTTATTCTTCACAAAGGTATTTGTGTGGTGCAGAGTAGAGTTCAAACCTTCTTCCCATTGTAGGCTTCATAATCTAGATTGACCTTACAAAAGCTCACGAGTCTTAACTATGGCTTTGTATTTCTGCAGTTTATTTGAGTATCTTCAATGTGTTAATTCATCTGTGGGTCAAAGATTGCACCCTGTGGGATCCATGTCTGAAATTCTTTGTGTTGTGAAACACAAATGGTGCAACTCACTGAAATCTCTTTGCCATGGTTTGCTCAATACTTCTTTTTCTACTGCCAACCTGTTCTTAAGATCTGAGTGGTATTTTTATGTCTGTTGGCAATCTCACTGAAAACTCCAGCCCTTGAACCTCATTGTGTTTGAGGACAAATGTGCCAGAATCATAGCAATTCCTTCCTTGCTGTGGAAACACAAGAAATTAACTGCTGACATTGGTATCCTGTTCTAGTGAAGCAAGAACCAATTGAATCTCACATTCTGTTTTCATTTCATGATAATTCTTAAATTGATGATTAAAGAGCTTCTGCCTCAGCCAGTTCCTAATTAGCAGCTGTGTTTCTGTGGGATAATGGGAAGGCATGTTGTCAGGATACTGAGTTTTGATCAGTCTTAATGGAGCAATTCCAATTTTTCTTTGTTTAGCGTGGAAACAATGTCCCTCAGAAGTGCAAATAACCCCGGTGATATCAGTTCCAACATGATGGATAACCCCAAAGCTCGAGATTGCCTTATTCCTATGGGGTAAGTGTTTCCCCTTCCCACAGTTTAAGGGTTTTATAGATGCTCTGTCTCCTCAGTTACCACAATTACAAGTCAACCTGAATGTGGTGAGCTTGGAGCCATGTGTGTTGGCATCCTTGGTTGTGGTGGAAGATTAATGAATTGAAGTGGGGGGGAAATCACCAACTCTCATCAAAGGTTTTCTTGTCTTAAGATCAGTGGCTTGTTGAGCAAGGAGAATGGATTTGAACCTTGTTCTGGTCCTAGATCTGATTCAGGATTAGCTTCTGCCAACAGTTCTAAGTTGAGAAGGCAGCAGTTGGCTTTCAAACTAAAGTAATTGCTTATAGCTTGTGTGATCTTAGTAGAAGCCAACTGCAGCTCCATTAGATGTGTCCTTGGATTAACTCTGTGATGTTTTTTTCCCAGAATAACCTCAGAAAATGTGGCAGAGAAGTTTGGAGTTTCCCGGAAGAAGCAAGATGCCTTTGCCTTGGCTTCCCAACAAAAGTAAATGCTTTGTTTTTGTTAGTCTTTTTGGTTTTTTAACCTTTTAGTTAAGAAATAAGAACAGCTAGAAAACACACTGCTAGTTCCTGGTGAAGTGCAGCCTTTGTGTTGCCTTCTAGTCCTTAACAGTGAGCAAAGAAGTTTCAGGGGGTCTGACCGAAATGCAGTGTCTGTGCAGGGTTGTGCCTGATGGGGGAACTGGAGTCCAGAGCTGCACTGGGATTGTGGGACTGATCTCACACAAGTATCACTGGGCACACAGACCCTGAACAGTGTGCCCTGCTTGTTCCAGCATCCAAGGGTCCCTGCCCATGGCAGTGGGGGTGGAACTGGATGATCTTTAAGGTCCCTTCCAACCCAAACCATTCTGTGTTTCTGTGACAAAACCTCAGGGAGGTTTCTGGAACGAGTGCCTGCTGAGGTATTTTCATAGTGGCTTTGGCTCAGGATCACTGGAACCTGAACATGGGAGCAGCAGCAGAAGGAGCCTTTCCCATGAGGGAATAGTAGAGTGTGGCTGTTGGTAGAGAACTGCTGAGCTTGTGAGAAGAGTGGCTTGTCCTCACTGCAGGTGTTTGGCTCTGAGTGAGTCCAGTCCTACCTCTGATAACCTTCCTCTGGGTTAAATCACTGCCAAAATCAACTGACCCCGGAATCTGTGGGGCTGTGCTGCCAAAGCAGTGGCAGGTGATAGGGTAAAGGTTCAGCCATCAAAGAGTTAAACTTGCTTTCAGAGCTCTGTTTAAGCATCAGCCTGGTCCAATTATTTATCTAACACAGGAAGCCACTGCACAGGGTAGTTAACCTTTAAATTCCGGCCCTGCTGCTCAGGGAACTTGGCATGCCAGCCTTTCTCACTGCCATGGAGCTGATAACCAAAAGGGTATGTGAATGTGATCCTCACACTCACATGAGGCAAGGGTGACTTTCTGGCCTTGGTCTCAGGATATCTGTGGAGTTACTGACCTGTCCTTCAGCACTTTGCTCCAATTCTCACTTACCTGGGAGCATTGAATATATTCATTTTGTGGGTAAAAATGCAAAGTGATGAAGGAGTAAAACAAGATTTTAGTCTCCAATTTGTATTCTCTGTGAAGGATTTACCTCTGGAAGGTAAATCTAAATAAGCTCTGCTTTGAAGGCTTTTAAAATATCTTGCTGATAGGAAAGATTAAATCTACGTGGCTTGAGCTAATTCTGGTTTAGTTAATTGTATTGTGCCTGGTCATGACAGATGACTGTTGCTAATTCAGGGTTCATTTATTCTCTCACAGTCGTGATGTGGCTGTACCCCTGAAAAAAATAAAACATCATGTTGGGGGCTGGTGGTGGTCAGTCAGGCACAGAGGTGTTGATGGGAACAGAATGGGGATCTTGCTGTGAAATGAGTGATCCTGTGACCCAGATCTTGGGACAATGCCCATACTATTGATGTAGAGGTAAAAAGTTTGTCTTTCATGAATGGAAATAAGAATTTGCCTGTTGTCTTGACCACCACTCAGAGATGATGTACCAAATCCCACCTTAGTTCATTCTCTAACTGCTTTCCTTCACTTTAGTTCTCCTGCACTTCACCTTCAAAATATTTTAACCTTTCATACTCTTTTTTTTTTTTTTTTTTTTTTACCAGAGCAGCAAAAGCTCAGCAGATGGGACTGTTTAAAACTGAGATTGTTCCAGTCAAGACCACTGTTGCAGATAACGAGGGCAACAAAAAAACAATCACTGTGCACCAAGATGAAGGGATCAGGCCCTCCACAACACTGGAAGGCTTGGCAAAGCTGAAACCTGCCTTCAAAGAGGATGGAAGCACTACAGCAGGTCAGCTCAGCTATTAGGTTTGTGCTGTTTCTCTGGCTTACCCGCCTTTACTAGAACAAAAAGCATGCTAATAGGTCTCTTCCAACAGGGAATGCCAGCCAGGTCAGTGATGGAGCAGCTGCTGTTCTCCTGGCAAAACGCTCCAAGGCTGCACAGCTGGGACTGCCAGTGCTGGGGGTGCTGAGGTCCTTTGCTGTGGTGGGGGTCCCACCCGATGTGATGGGCATAGGGCCAGCCTATGCCATCCCTGTTGCTGTGGAAAAGGCAGGTGAGAACCATCTGGCATTCAGGCAAAGCAAATCAGGCTCCTTGGACTGAGATTTAAGGTTATATTATTCAAGCACGTGCAGCTGTTGGCCCCAGGAACAGTGAAGTGAAATCTGAAACCTTAGAAGAGGTCCTGTCTCAGATTGTTGCAATGCTTTTTCCCTTGTACCATTGTGTAAATTGTCATTCACCCACCTTTGGGAAGCTCAGGAGTAAATCCCTGCACAGGCTCGACAAGAGTTGACATGTGGCAAGTGATTTAGTGTTCACTTAGTGCTGTTTTCTTTTCTTTATTATTACCAATGTGTAGGGGATGGTTTTGTGTTTGGTTTTTGATGTTTTTTCTCTTTACAGTTTTGTCATCTTACTTAGGTTTTTTACCACACTCATTGGGTTAAAAAGCTTTTAGCTGATGAGCTGATTTAGCCTGGCCTGGCTAAATGGGCTAGTCCCATGCTCACCTGTAGCTTTATCTTCCACCCTCCAAACACCCTTCCATCCTTAATCCCTCTGCAGAGAAATCACACTTAATTTGAGGAAACTTGGCAGACTCAGTGACACAATGTCATGAGCTGTGATGTTTTGCAGTCTTTAGACACTGCTGTACATAAACTTGTTCAAGTGTAGATAACCCACATGGAGCTGAGGTTCCTCTTTTTTAGATGGAGTAGAACTGGAATTCATAGAGGGAGGCTGTCAGGCAATTACTCTATTTGATGTAGTCATGAAGCAAAAATATCTCCTTTTAACTCCTGACTTTTCTGGCCCATAGGTCTGACTCTGAATGACATTGATATATATGAAATTAATGAAGCCTTTGCAAGCCAGGTGAGTGAGCATCATGTTTGTGTTGCTTCATTGCTTGGCAACTGAGTGTGTTTCAGCTTGGTCTCCAGGTTAAGATTTTTAACTTGTTCCACATATTACATCTTCAGCCAAATGTCAATAACATGTGCAGACTATTTTCCTTTTCCTTCAAATAAAAATGACTAGGGCATTTCTTACACAGCTTAATGTTAGAAAAAAAAAAAGTCCACTAAGTAAGAATTGGCTATTGTGCTCTCCTACCAACTTGCAACATCTGTTTCACCAGGGCTGAGATTTATTGACATGTTGTCTGTCTGAATGTGTGTGGGCTCAGTTTGAGATGAAGTGGACACTTTTAGCTCACTTTTCTGCCTTGGATCAGTTCCACTTCTTTCCCCTGAGAATGATGGTCTAGCTGGCGTCAGGCCTCTGACCTGGAGGAGGAGAGCTGAGAACTAAGGAAGACAAGAGTATCTCCATGAAATGATTCCCTGTGTCTCTGCAGGCTGTGTACTGTGTTGAAAAGCTGGGCATTCCCATGGAGAAGGTGAACCCCCTGGGAGGAGCCATAGCACTGGGACACCCCCTGGGCTGTACTGGCGCTCGGCAGGTCGTCACTTTGCTCAACGAACTGAAGCGCAGAGGGAAGAGGTGAGTGCTGAGCTGCAGCATTGGCCTCCCACCTGCTGGGTGTGCAGCTCCCACAGGCTCAGGGGTCACCAGTTTGGGTTAAGCTTTCTCCATCCCTTGGATGAGGTAACTGTCCCTTTGGGTTAAGCTTTCTCCATCCCATGGCTGGCTTTGAACCTGAATTCTCTGGGGCTCTCCTAGCAAAACAGGACAGCAGTAGAAAGCTCGAATTTATTGTATTTTTATTTTTTTCCCCTGGATGATGTAAACCTGAGCTTTTTATTTTTCCTTAACTCCAAGTGTTCTTTGTTTCAGAGCGTACGGAGTCGTGTCCATGTGCATTGGAACTGGCATGGGCGCCGCAGCCGTGTTCGAGTACCCGGGGCACTGAGCTCCAGTGCTGACAGAGCAACACCACAGCTCCCTCTGCCTTCCCTAGGCATAGCAAGTGATTTCCACTGAAATCAAGTGATCTAGATCTACAAATTTTAGGCAGAAATTGTGAAGTAGAATTAATGGTGCAGTTCTGTGAAGAAGGTGAGGAAATGTAAGACTGGCACATGGCTTCCTCACATAAGAAATTAGCTCAGCTGAAATTCAACTACAGTCCCTGGTGTGCTGATTATGAATGAATATTTTTAATTTAATTGATCTCTTTACTCTGTGAATATTACCAGAGGGAAGCAGTTCATGGAACAGTATTTTTGTATGACAAATTGGCAAAAAGAGTCACTCAAAATGAAGACATCAGTCCACATGAAAAGACTTTTCCAGCATTTCCTTAAAAGCTTTCATCATTTTGTAAGAAGTTTAAAAGAGCTTGTTTTGAAGCAAAGACTTGACATCCTTGCCTTTACAACTAGCCCACTCAGAGCTTGTCTGTGTCTTAAATTGTCCCTACACTGGAGGATGGGCTGTAGCTCACTGCTGGTGGTGGAGCTGCTCTGAAGCCTCAAGTGGGGGAAAGTGGAAGGACTGGAACATAATTTCCACAGGAAATGCCTGAATGGAAAGGTTCTGTTGAATTGCTAGAAGCCAGGATTTGGATGTGGCCATTTCTTTTTTTACATGTCTGAGTATCAGTTTGTGTGACTCCAAGGATAATCTTATGCCTAATCATATTTACTTACCTAACATAAAGCAAATTGCAGCATTACATTTACTGCAAGCACTAAATGAATATTAGTGACAGCTCAGTTCTTCAGTGCTAATACAGACATGTTCTATCTTGTGTCTTTTGTCATCCCTTATTTCTTCTCTTGTCTGAACAGGAAGATCACTGAAACTCAACTTGAAAAAGAAATTTACTCATTGCTGCTTTGAATTTGTAACAAACTGAAGTTCTTTCTCCTGACTTTTGTTTTTGCACTTAATAATACAATTGGGTTCTTGCAATACATTTGTTTCCTTTTTATGATGATTTTTAGTTGAAGGTCATGATGAGTTAGAGCTCTCTGATATTTTCACAATCCCATGTTGTAGCCTGTCTCACTCAGCAATCACACAGGCCCTTAGAGCCAAAAAATGGAATTATTTGGAGGGGATAATGAGCCATTTACAAAAGCCTTTTATTTAATGGGAGTGGAAAATTTAACAGACTCAGAAGTGGGAATTCCAGCGACCTTTAGCTAAAATAATACTAAAATAATTTAAAGAGAAGTGAGAGTAAATGGGAACCATGTGGGGGGAAAGAATGAAAAGGAAGAAGGGTTCCTCCCTCTGTTGCTGAAGGGGATATTCTCAAGGCCCAGGCATGGTGAAACACACAATTTTCCATGGAGACCAGGGAAAGTTCTCTCTTCCCCTTTTCATGTAAGGCACTGAGAAAACAGCCTGGGAAATGCTGGCCTATTCAACAATTCTTGTTTTATTACGTGTCAATGTCCATTTTAATGTCAAACAAATAAATGAGGCAAAACAAAACTTTTAAGGTATGAATAGTCTTCAGCTGTGATTCAAGGCATGCTGGGCTCTGCAGAGGGCTTTGGCCTGACTTATACAGCTGCTTTGCAATTTAAAACTTTGTTCTGTGCCTAAAGCTAAGCTTATCACAGCAATAAAAGTAACACTACAGAGTGTGATTACGACTGGTTAAGGTACCACAAGAATTTCTTTCCTCATAACCTAAATTTTCATTCTGCTAAAATTCCAGTCCCTACTAAAAACAACAGAAGTAGATGAAAATACAGGCTCAGCTGCTGGCACATCTGCATCCAGCCTGTTACCTTGACATTTGTCCCACATTGTCCTGCTTAATGCACCTTCCCACGGTGCACTCCTCGCCCTCTGAGGTGCAGCTTGCAAGGCTTCTCTTCCAGCATTCCAAAAATGGTCACAGTAGCTTCATAGTCAATGTTGCTCCTAAAATGCACAGCAAAAAGTTCAGTTATAGCTACGTGCATCTTGTGTTTAGGGATGAGATGAAAAGGAGAGAATGGGGTCATTAGAATGCTCCAAGTCACAAGCCCAGGTCACTAATGTTAGTGCCAAGTCCACAGGGCTGTGTTCCACAAGTACAATACCTGGTGTTTGAAAAGAATGTTCAGGTCTGTGCCTGAAGACATTGGATTCATGTTTGAAAGAATGAGAATATCATCCTACTTGTGAAATTCTGGTTTAGGTGAATAAATGAAATGAAGCTCTGCTGGGAGCAAACACCTGCACTGCCTCGAGCTGAAACCTCCTCCCTGTGACAAAGTTTGAAGGGAAAAGTTTCTGTCACTCTCCTGAGAGAAGGAGCAGTCAGTGGAGTCCAAATTGTAAATTAACATCAAAAAGGTTACAACAACTCTAGTTTTGCACCAAGTTGAAGAGCATTAATTGCCCAAGGCTAATGCCACTCAATGCTCCTGAGACTCAGTATTGCTGTGAAGGACTTCTCTGTGTCCAAGTGCCAGCTGTTGTAAGGGCCTGAGGCAAATGCCTCTTCTGCCAGTCTTTTTGTTTTTTCCTTCTCATAAAACAATTCTGCAGAAAGACCACTGCTTTGAGGAGGTGAATTATTAAAATCACCTCACACCTTGCATATGATTTTTCTCCTACTGCCACATTGATCCCACACTCTGCTGTGTTGGAAATTCTTGCTATGGAGCCCCACAGATGAGCTGGTTGCTAAACAGAAACATCTTTGCTTTCTGGTGTTTCCATTTTCAGCCATGCTGATTACTGCATTTGTCAGACAAAAAGAAGTGCTCTAGGCATATTCAGCAGAATTCCAGAAAAATTTAGGCAGTCAGGAGCCTGGGGAGGCTTCTGGTCCATCATGCTCCTCTAAGTAGAGACAGTTGAGTGCAGCTGCTCAAGGCTCCATCCCACTGCAGTATCAGTGGCTCCAGTGATGGAAATCACTGGATTGTGTTCCAAAGAGATGGGACTTATGACAATAACTCACCTACAGTTTGCTTGAAATTTCCCTGTCAGCAGTTTTCAGAGCTCACTGAAATCACTAGGATAGACTTACTTTAACTTGCTGCCACCATGTGATAACCTCAAAAATACTTTGTAATGGAAAATGATTTTTTTTTTACATGAGTTGCATCTCCCTAACCAGAACAAAGAAAATAAAGTCTTTGGGTCATCATAGAATCTTAGAATGTTTTGGGTTGGAAGAGACAGCAAAGCTCATCTTGTTCCAAGCCCCAACCCTGGGCAGGAAAACCTTCCACTAGAACAGGTTGCTCAAAGCCTCATCCAGCCTGGCCTTAAACAATTCCAGATATGGGGCAGCCACAGCTTCTCTGGTCAACCTGTGCCAGGGCCTCACCACCCTCCCAGTGCAAAAGTTCTTTCTAATCTAACCCTGCCCTCTGGCAGTGTGAAGCCATTCCCCCTTGTCCCATCACTCCAGGCCTTTGTCACAAGTCCCTCTCCAGCTCTCCTGGAGCCCCTTTAGGCACTGGAAGGAGCTCTGATGCTCCCCAGAGCCTTTTCTCCAGGCTGAACAACCCCAGCTCTCTGTGAACAGCACAGTTTCAGTCCTGTTAACTGTACCTTGCAGCAAAGCTGATCTGCAGAATCTCTCTGGTAGGTGCCTCCCCTTCACGTGCCTCCAAAATGCCTTTAGTTGGGAAGATGGAAAATACTTGCATGGCCTTAGGGCTTTTCTGTTCATCTGCAGTGGAAGGGGCAAATATCAAACAAAGCCATACAGGACCCTTTGTGTAAGTGTGTACAGCAAGTAGCACTCATTGCAATGCACTTCTTTGCTGAGCAACTAACACATCATGTCTCACACTGTCAGAAGGTTTCTGTGCATGTGCCCAGACTCTGTTTTCATCTTCTAATCAAGGGCAGTGATCAGTGGTCTCCACATTGAAACAATAAGGCCCTGATCTTCTTTCCTCTGGAGCCCATCTGTTAGTAACAGCATTAGGCTCATGCACAAACTGAACCCATGAGGAGCTGCTGCTGCTTGTTGCCCCTCAGAACTGATTTATAAATGAATAGAGCATGTCCAAGAATTGTGAGGACTGAGACTCAATCTTTTGGTTAGATGTGGAGTAACTGCTGAAATCAGTAGTGGTGCAATAATGTCAAAAAAGGGAGGGGAAAGAGAGGGGAGGAAAAGCCCATGTAAGTGAGAACAAAAGCAGACCACATCTGTTTGTACCTAAGATCATCACATATTGCTCCTATACTGAGTGCATGCAGTCTTAATAAAAACACTGAACAGTGAAACTCTGTAACAAGGAAATCAATTGCAAAACCAGAATACCCAGCAAAGCAGTCCAGTAGCTTCTGCAGGCACTCCTGTTATACAGGAAGACATGTTCTGTCTTGGTCTGTGCAACAAAACAGGTCTGGAAATCAACCCTCTCACAGGAGAGCTCCAGGACTGGAACAGTGAGGTAGGCAGTCACTGGGACCACCTGCAAAACAGGGGAAAGGGAAAAAGAGAATAAAACCCACCTCATTTTTAAAGAGCTTTAGTAATTCCTGCTCCAGCTGGATCATTCTTAACCCCAACCACTGAATCAAGAATCATTGTTCTGTGTTCTTTCACAATAGAGTCAATTCCCATTCTACAGCCTTGAGTGAATTAAGTTGTTGCTTGTATGTTTTTTGGGACAGGTTTTCAAACCAGACACTGTGGTCTTAATGAAGTAACATGGAGTGAACTTTCTCATTTGTTTTTAGGGTTTTCTGTGGAGCTGCAGACATTACAGCATCTCCTGGTCCCTCAGGACTGTATATGGCCCACTGTGAGTCATTCAGTTTGTGCAGATTGCCCAAGATTATGATTCACTTGACTGTATTTTAGATATGGTGCTCAGTCTTACACAGGTCATGCCTCAGAAATACCTGGTATGAAAAGAAAATAGAAGTGCCTGCAGTGTACTGGGTGCTGAAGGCTGGGAAGGGGGTTATAGATTTCTGACTGGAAGGGATCAGTCTTTACATGCACATGGGCTTTGACCACACTGCAGGAGCTCAACAGACTCAGGAGCCTTTCCAGAAGCCCTTGGTTGCTGCAGGAGGCATTGCCTGGTGACTCAGGCATGGCTTGTTCCCTGAGACAGCCCTGACCCCTCTCTCAGAGTCATCCTGTGACTGGGTGTGTGGCCCTTTGAGTGTCACCCGGGCTGCCATGCAGAGCTGGGGTAGCAGCACCAGGGTGTGACCCCAGCCTGCACAGCCCACTTGGGAATCACTGCAGTCTCAGCAGAGAGCAGCCTCACAGCCATTTACTTTACCTGGATGACCCCATTTACTCCAGAGGTGCCTGTAATTCAAGGCTGAGTAAATCCTAATCCAAGTCAGAGATGCTGCTGAAACAGCCCTTTCCCAGGGCCCAGAGACCCTGTCCTGACCTTACCTGGGTAGTGTAGTTACTGTGCTCAATGACCAGATTTTGATTAAACTTCAGCTTTCTCTCTCCACTCTCCAGCTGGAGCACTTGGCATCCAGGAAGCAGCTGGGTCTCTGGCAAGTGTTGATACCTAAGTAACTCCAGAGTTGTGTGGAATGACACTTTCACCTGTGGGAAGAGGAATTCTGATGACCATCACATAAGATGACAACTGTGTGCAGGAAATCCAAAGTACACAAAGGCCCAGGCACACATTTTCCCACTGGAACCCAAAGGTGTCATGCCAGCAGCCAAATTCCCACTGGAACATAGCAATACAATTAAAGAAAATAACACAGCTATTTCCTATGAATCCAGTACACAGAGATGGAGTGTAAAGGTGAACAGCTGATCTCTGAACCACAGGGGAGAAACAGTCTCTAGCAAGCCAAAGCTTTTGAGTTCCTGAGGGTACAAATACCATGTTCCCAAAGCTGTCTTACACATGTAAATCCTCTTTCTTCCCACACATGCAGAATTGAGATGTGTGTGTCTCCATGTCAAAATGAACACAGCAAAATGAGAAGCACACTTCAAAAATGCAACAGTTACTCATTCTTTGCAGGTTACCTAATTCTCTGCTCTGGGACTTTATTTCCTTTAATGTAATTTGTACACCCAAAACTAATCAAATGTTCCTCTCCTTGCACTGCCTGCATCTAATTTAAGGAAATGAGGGAAGATTGCAGTCCTTGGAAATATTTTAATTTGTCCAACATATATATGGCTATTGATTTAAGTGAGCTGCAAACCCAAAGGGTTTTCTGCAGGAGTATGCAACAGGTCAGAGTTGATGGGAAAAGCACATCAGGAACAGAAAAAGATTATCTGCAGAAAAAATAATCTGCACCTGCAATATAGCAGGCAAAATGGCAGTAATTAGCATTTGCTAATACAGCACCATTTCCCCTGAAACTGGGAGATTTCTAGGCCAGTTGTGTTTTTCTGTGGTTCCTCTGGGCCACACTAACACACCAATTACTAAACTCTCTAATCTGACACAGGATTATTATTTTTCAGCCTACCAGCATGTTTTGCTGTGGGTAAAGTACATGTTGCAGTTGCTGTTCCCTTTTCTCCTTCTTGCTGGGGGATGTTTCAGTGTTCTTTTTGGGATCCGTGCTGGAGAGGCTGAAGGGCATAGAGGGTGTAGACAGAAAGAGCCTGAAGTACAGACGAACCTTGGTACAATTCATGAGTTTCAAACTCTGAGTAATTACTGCATCTGTCAAAACCTGGGGGAGAAACGATTCAGAACTGGTCAGTTTTAACTCCCTGGAGAGGTTTGTGTTGCTCTGTCTGGTCATGGAGTACCAGCAGGGATCTGAAGGATTTTACCCCAAAGCAACCCAGTACTTTCTACCTGTGTTATTCAACATTTCTTGAGTGAAAAACCAAAATAAAAGTAACGCAATAAAATCTAAGTTTTCAAATGTCAAGGGCAGCAACTGAATGACTCATTTTGCTTTCGGACCTTTATGCCCTGAAAATCAGAACTTATTTTTCTACTTGCAAACTCCCCTACAATGAAAGAAACATTTCAATAAAACAGGCATTGTCTGAGCTCAGCTTTTCTTATTCCTGGCTAGTATTATAAACTCGTAGTACTTAAACATAAACTCGTAGTACATAAACTTGTAGTGCTTTTTTTTTTGTTCCCTATCTTGTTATGTGCAAAATAGAAAATGAGGCTACTGGTGATTAGGATGCATTTTCACAGCCATGTGCACACAGCTCTGAATTCTCCCAGCAGCACAGCAATACAAAGCAGCCAAACACATCAGTATGGGAAATACTCACTCCATAGAAAGGCCTAGCAGGTAGGAGATCACTCGCCACTGAATAAAACACCATTCCTCTGTCGTGATCCACCTCCACTTCCAACCTGAGTGTAAAGAACCAGGGCTGGTCACAGCCCTGTCCCAGGCTGACCCATTCATGAGGGTGCCAGCTGTGAGCTGTGGGACTTACAGGGGATGCCTCAGGACAGCCTCCACGTGCACTCGTAACGGTGGAGCTTCGTAGCCGTGACTGCGCCGCACCTTGCTGGGCACCCTCCTTGCCAGCTGACAGCAACAGGGAAACAGAAATCACATGGGAAATGGTAGCACTAAACCTGAAATGCTGCTGTGAGCCCAAGAGGCTGTCAGCCAAAACAGGATTCTGCTTGGCAAGGTAGTGCCTGTTTGCAAGACATGATGGAAGAGCAGAGGCCAAGCAGTAGCTGGACTCTGAATGGCTGTGGGTGATACAGATGCAGGGCAGGTGTAGATCAGATGTTGGGAAGAAACTCTTCACTCTGAGGGTAATGAGGACCTGGCACAGGTTCCCCAGGAAAGCTGTGGATGCCCCATCCCTGGAAGCATTCAAGGATGGATGGAGTGTGGAGCAACTTTTTCTGATTACAGATGTCACTGCCCATGGCAGGGGGGTGGAGCTAGATGGTCCTTTCCAACTCATACCATTCCAGGACTCTATTATTCTACATTTCTTTCTTTAGGAATAAGGATTATTAGGGTTGTTTTTTATTGATTTTTGGTTGTTTTTTATTCTATTAGCATTCATTCAGGTTACCTTGCACCTTTGCAACAATTCATGTCAGAGAATTGCTGAGCCATTCATAAAACACTGTTCAAGCCTCACATCAGCAGTTGTTGAAGAGGAAGTTTTCCAGAGGAGAGATATGCTGTCCAAATTCACACGGGAAGGTGGATGCAGAGCCAGGAACAGAACTCAGCAGTCCTGAGTCTCACTTCTATTAACTATTGTTATCAATAAAACCTGATGTTGTGATAGCATTTCAAACCCCTGGGCTTTTGCCTGGGGTCTGCTGCCCTAGACAATGCAAGAAGATGGTGACATTGCCAACCCAGAATGCTTCCAAGCTCTAAGAGAAATGCAACAGCTGAACAACCCTGGTTAAGGAAGGATGTACAGGACAGCAGGAACAGGACTGTTTACACAGACTGGCCAGGTAACAGCAGCCTGTACATAAATTACAGGAAGGGAAATTATATTCCCCTTTGGCCTTGCTGTGACAGTCAGCTTACCTTGTCATCCAGGCTCATGAAGCCCAGCACGAACCCGTTACAGCACAGCTCAGCCTCGGTGTCCGGGAGGACGAGCGGGGTGAAGGAGATGTAAACGTCGCTGCTGCCACCTCCTGGAACCACCTGCGGCCGGGAGAGAGTGTTTGTGTAGTGCAGGGACCTGCCGGGGATTGCACAAGAACCTCGGCACTCAGATGCCAAAATTGAGTTGCACAAGCAGCATGCAATCCCCTGGGCATGGGCTCGGGCTTGCACGAAAACGCCAACATGTGACAGCAAAACTGACAATTACTTCCACTGCAAATATCACTGTGAGCATCAACAGAGTTTAAGTCAGTCACAGACCAACTCTCTAAGTACACAAACTTGTTTTTAAAAATACCCAGTTCTGCCTACTCTTACTCCCTGGCTATCTCAGGTGATTATTCCACAACTTTCATATATATGAAACATTTTTTGAAGAGTTACAAGTGTGAACTAAGAGTATTTTACAGTTCAGTTTAGTCTTGGCTATTTTTTAGTTTTACATGACAGCAGGGAATGTAATCACATGCACTAGCCAGCTGCAGTGGATTTTCTGGGATTTACAGGTTGACTAGATTCTGCTTTCTTTAGGTGAATTGTGCAGGTTATGGTTAAATCCTGATATTGCTGCTGGCTACACCCCACAAAAGCTGCTTCCACAGTGAGGCACTTGTTTGTCTGACCTTTCTCAGCCTCAGCCACCTCAGAGCTGACTGCAGCTTCATTTCTGTAATCATTTCTTTTATGTAATCTTTAGCTCATTTTAACTTGTAACTGAAACCCTTTGGCAAAAAAATATTTAAAAATAAAACTGGCACACTGATGTTTTGGGCAACCCTGTCATTCATAGCTAGATCTTTCCAGTGCTGTCTTTATGATATTCCTGAGGGATACACTGTGGCCTATATTTGCACAGCTCACTTGTGAAGCACTGTGAGTTATTATGGTTTGTCAACGAGTTACCTACAGAGTATCCCTTTCCCAGCAGCCTGATTTCCAGCTCTGCATGTTCCCAAAGCTTCAGGCTGGATGGCTCCCACATTCCACCATGCCAACCCAAGTGAGAAGCCCAGAGATGTCACTCTGGAGTACAATTAACTTACTCCAGTCATCAGGTCACTGCTCAGATGTAGACAGGACACTTCCTGTTGACCTTGCAAACTCTTCTCATGATGATCTCCAAAGCATTCTAGCCTGGTGTTTCACTGTTTAGTAGAGTCTATCTCAAACCAAACTCAAAGCTACCTCCTTCTCCTTCTCTGTCTCCTCTGCCCACCAGAAAATGTGCTAAATCTGAGCCCAAAGAAAATGTAAAAGCTTACTATCTGCCTTGGAGCAATGGAGTAGGGGCTGTCTGCAGGCACCCCCTCATGAGGTCGAATAAGCACAGAGACATTTTTCTCTCTTGTAGACTCCTGACTGCTGATTTCCATCTCTTTGCCGTCAGAACCTGGAGGCTGCAGAGACACAGGGGTGGGGAATGGTTAAAACTGTTACACTGCAAGGGAGGAATGTGAGTGATGTGCACAGGGAACTGGTCAGGAAGCATGGCCAGCTCCAGTTTCTTTCTGGCACAAGGGCCAGACACGTGGATGTGTCTTGTACATTAATTTTCTCATCCACAGAGTAGCTCTCCTGAAACTGCTCCTGAATTCCTTGGAAAATGTGCATATTTGGGTCCTGTTCTACCTAGAGAAGCACCCAACCATGACACCTCTGGCCCATTATACAAACCAGCACTCTGGGGCAGTACTGTTCCCTTTGTGCACAGGAAAGGTTAGAGCTGTGTTCAGAACAACTGTGCACGCTGAGCTGAAGCAGAGAAAAGGTGATTTTAGTATCTTTTGTGTGAAGCTTTTGCCAAAGAAATATACAATATCCTGGGGGATACCTTCTCCCTCTCACTGCCAGCCCCTCAAGACAGTAAATTGCCACATTATAATCAAACTTCATGTGCAATAGATGTTACCATATTCTAACAGAACCAATCTAATTTTAGCACTGGGATAATACCTCCATATCATTAGCTGCAATTTGAAATTTGCAGGGTAGGTTCTGCTCCCTGATTACAACACATGTTGACACCAGAAAGCACCCTTGAGAAAAGCAGAGCCAAATTAAGGAATTTTAGTTATTTTAATTCTTTCATGTAATGACAACAATAGTTTGTCAGTGGCAGTATTTTAAATAGTATTTCTTTAGCTTTTTTAACACTTTTAATGAGTGCTAATTGCTTATAGCTCACTCTGGAAACAGCTTGCTGATCCCCATTGCCACCTACCCACATATTGCGTGTTTGACTGGAAGAGGAGCTCACATTTCTTTTAACAATCCAGCTCTTAGTTACAAGTTCTATCTCCTGTTATTGTTTTCAAGCCTTTGTGCCAAAAAACCCATCATGTATCTCAGCAGCAGTATAAGAAACAGCCTAAGAGCTGACCTCATCCATGCTTTCCAAAGCTGGATAAATGCTTCCACAGGGAATGGCAGCTGGATCCAGCTTTAACACGACCTCTGACTCTGAGGTGCTACCACTTGATGCAACCTCATTTCCAGCCATGTCCACAGGAGGAAAAGGGTCTCCAAAGAACACCAAGAGGTCCACCAGCTTTTCATCATCTGGCTCTTGGTTGTAAACTTCCAAGTCCAGGCGGATGTCTGAATGGCAAAGGAAAAAAGGACAATTACTTCCAATCAGTGAGAGGGCTCATGGCTTAGTTGGTACCAGATTATCAAATTTGTGTCTGGCAAGTGATTTATATTAAAGTGTATATCTTAGGTTTCCCATGTTTGCTGTAAACTAAAATAATTTAAGAGCTTGCTATAGTTTGGCCACTTTCTATGTCCTAAACTATAATCAAAATAAATGATGAGTATTTTGTTTAAGCAAATGGATTTAGTGGAATTTAAAAAAAAAAAAAAGGTGGTTGACTTTGCTCTGAAAAGCTTACAGTTTCACTCAAAAACTAAAAGGACTAAACAGAAGAGCCAGATGATGACAGTAAAAAGCAGGTAGCACGTCTGATTGACCAGGCTTAGTGTTGTGAGAAATTCATAAAAACAGGATGAAACATCCTGAATTCCCACCATTTCAATGAGGGGAAACCCAGCTACATCAAGATGTGATGTGCAATTGCATAGGGGCAACACACTGAGTCACTCTCTATTATTTTTACTAAAAACATCTTCATTAGGAAACAACTATGCCTCTCAATTAACATGTTAATGGGTCCTTCTACTTTTGTTTCTATAAGGAACACAATGAAAGCATCAATGTTTGCTGTACAACAGCCATCCTTACCAAAGGGAGTGGGATTGTTGAGCTGGACCCTCCGAAGCACAGGGGACCCTCCTGAGACTTGAGTGCCAAACCTGGACAGGGAACCTTACTGTCAGTGCATGCAGGGAACAGAAGTGTCTGAAATCACTGAAGAGCTGTTTAAAAGTGGAAACTGATCTGGCTGCACTGGAGTGGCTCTCAGGTAAGGCATGGCCTACACTGTGAAGTGCAATATTGGTTTATTTTATCTGTCTCTTCTTTTTTTCCCAATTTTTTCAGTTGTCTCAGTCATTGCAGAGTAACCACGTGCAGTGCTGTGGTTCCCCAAAAGCCAACCCTTACCCCTCATATCCCAAGGTGCAGATGCCATTTGCTGTATGAGAGAGTTTAAACCTTCTCCTGACACTACTGACCTCAGGGCTGCATTTCTCCTGGTCCAGATAAAGGGCCAGGGAGAAATGAGCTGTGGGTGATGAGAATTGCCAGCATGTGCCAGCTGCCATCTCCACAGAGTCAGATGAGGCTGCACTGGGTGAAATTCTACAACTGCAAACCCAGAACAGAACAGACTTCAGCAGTCTTGTATGCAGATTATTTTCTAACTGTGTTGGCAGCAAGAAATGTATTGATGTTGTAGAAGCAGATACTGTGCTTTGACTGACATTTTGCTGACCTTCTCATTATATCACAAGATGGAGCAGGTGTGTATCTTGGCTGCAGTCCATTGGCATTTAATTCTCTGATTTGTCTGACAGTATTTTGCACTATACCTGATAATGGGTGGCTCTGGTTTTGGTCCTGTCACCTGCAGGAAGATTGGACAGCCTTTCACAGTCATTTGCATGGGAATTAATTTAGGTTGTAAGTCTCCCACCTATTAAAATGAATTTTTGCTATTAGAATCAAGATAACATCTCAGTTCTCTGTGTTATAAGATTATGTTTTGCAACCTGATTGGATTTTGAAATATTTTTGACTAGTTTCCTTTGACAGCCTCTAATTCATATGCTAACAACAACTCTTCTCAGCAGGAGAATGCAATACCTCATACATTTATCAGCTTTCCTGCTGCTTCTCTACACAACACAATCTATGGTATTGGTAGAGCAGAGCAGTGCACTGGCCAGCTCCCAAACAGATGTTATAAATCAAAACTACTCCAGTCATTTTCAAGGCACATGAAAACCTCCCAAAGAATAAACATGTCCCCCTAAACCCAAACAATTATTCCTTACATACTGTTGGAAGTAGTGGTATAGCAAGATCCACCTTGAATTTTTACAGAAGGCCTAAAAAACTAAAAAAGTGTTTCTAACAGAAAGGCATCTTGGAAATAGAATTGGTGTAAAATCTGCCATGGTAAAACCAAAACCCCACCTACCTTACAAACAAGATTATCCTGGTACTCTCCCCACATGTTGTTGTAAGCTGCTATTTCTATGGTGAGCTTCTGGAAAGCTTCCAGAGTTCCTATGGAAGGTTGGATATAGAAAGCTGCTCCTTTTCCCTGAGACAGCAATGCTGCTGCAAACTCTGAAGGAGCACAGCAAAGAAGCATTTCACGGATTTTGAAGAAATTGAACAAAGTTAGTCTTTCAAAGAATACATAGAACCATGGTTTTAGTTGCCTTTAATCAGCTTAACCTCACTGACTTAGAAACCCTGAGATCATTTACTCAGCTCACATTTATACCACTTTACCCAAGTTCCCTTCTGCAGTGGGTCTTACTCTGATTTTTAGAGTTAGTGCTTGCCCAGAATATTTTACAGCAGGACAACCCTTCCAACAACCTGACCCAGGACTCCTTGGGATATGCAAAGCCCTAACTGGTTACCTGGAAAAAAAAAAAGAGAAAAAATAGGCTGGGATTTGTGTTGACTGTTTCTTGTTCCACTAGCAGATGCCTGTTTACCTCTGTGTGCTCTTCCATGCAGAGAATTAATTACAAAGAGCAAAGCCTTTCCACATTCTGAGTCACCTAGGCCTGCAAGCCTAGGAATCTGTCAGAACAGCATTTTTTCTAATCTTAAGCACTAATTCAACAGCTGAAAAGCTCTGTCTGTGGAACAGATACCAAACTCTATGGCAAGGTACCAATATGTGCAAGTTTTATTTTGGATACAGAAAACACATCCATATTCACAGCTTTTTTCCTCCCATTTGCTCCCTCCCTCAGCTTCATGTGGCTGTAAATATTATCATTTTTCAGTACAACACATCAGAAATGACAGATGGGCTGTGCTGTAGCTTTCCACAGTGGGGAGGGTATGGTAAAGGGTTTGAGGGAAAAAAGCCTGATGCACTGGTACTGGAAAACTGTGTAGGAGTTGCAAACCAGCAAAACCAGCACAGAGAGAAAGAGCCAAACGTTGTGCATGTCATCCATCCCATGTGCTGGGAGTGTTCTGGCAGTGAACTGCCACCAGAATCACCAACTCTGTTTCATACTGTGGCTTGCAAGAAAAAGATGAAGAGAGAAAGAAAGGGAGGAGAAAGGAGAAAAAAGCAGAAGGGGAAGAGAGAGATTGACATAATGCTCATACAAGGTGGGCTTTCAAACCCAGGAATGAACTGAGGAATTAAGTAATTTAACACTTTAGACTTCACCAATTACTCCAACAATGAAAACATGTGTCTGACTGGCACATTTAGTGCTGAATACGGCAGTCAGCTGGCTTTCACCTTCTCTCCACTGAAGAGATATTTTCATACCTGACTTTACTTTTCTGGCTGCATGCTCTGTGACAGGACCCCTTCTTTTCACCAGATGGCTTGGAGAGCATGAAAAAAAAAAAAAAAATCTGATTTCATGTTTAAACCAGACCTAAATTAGTATTTGAGTCATTATGCAGAACAGTAAGACTCACAGGCAGGCTCCTTGTTCTGGAGGCAGCAAACAGGCACTAAAATACTCAGCTTCCAGTGTGAATGGAGCCCTGATTGCAGTGAGATTTGTAAGAATCAGCTGAAGCTTTACAACATCTTTGAGTGCAACTTCAGACCCAAAGTCCAAAAGAAGCTCACTTGGGCTTTGTGGCATTTGTCCTTCATCACTGCCAGAAAAAATAACAGTGGTGTTTAGACATGGGGCTTATTTTCTTATGCCACAGATGATTTCAGGAGATTTAAAAATGTGCAACATGCAATGTGGTTGTCATGCACAGTGCAAAAGGACCATGCATGATTTTTGCCATCAGCATTTTCTGCTTTTCATTTTTTCACTTCTACCCATATAAGGATTTATTTGGGGTCAAATTTTTTATCCTTGGTATAATATGCCAGTCTACCAAATTAAAGACATATTTACTTACATGAAAAGATATGAAAAAATATAAAGATGAGCATGTTCCAAAATACAGTCATCATTCTATGTATCAGAAAAATGAAATAAAAATCAGTCAGATATTACCTGTCAACTCCACGGCCAGAAGGTATTGAGTATGTGACATGCAGTCCCTTCACTTCTCCAGAAATGCTCAGGAAGAGGGGTTCAGCCATGTCTTCTATGCTACAGGAAAGAGTGAGGTCTTTCAGCTCACCCTGAAAAGCAAAGAATCAAACTTCCCTGTGAATGAAGCATATATCACAGAGGAAAGGCAGACTCTTTAGGATATTTATTTTTAAAAAGTGTGTAAACTTCCCTGATTTAAACCCAGAACAATAGAATTGAGAGAAGTTTTACTGAATTGTTTTCAGTGCATTTTTTGCAGCATCAGAGCTGCTTCAAAGGCAGTACTGAGGTAAAAACTTGTGGCTGTTTCTCAGCTTTGTACCTGTCTGTGAGCCTAAAACTGCTCCATTACTGATTTCTCACATAATTCCTTTACTCCAAGTATTGAATCATAGAATCATTTAGGTTGGAAAAGACTTCTAACATGATTGAGTCCAAACATTAATCCAGCACTGCCAAGGCCACCACTAAACCATGTTCCCAAGTGCCACAGAAACATAATTTTAAATACTAACTCTGATACTACTGAACACCTGCTTTTAAGCAAATAAATGAAACCTAAGCCTCCAGTGACTGTAATGGGAACTAAGATACCATATCTATATGAAGATCCTGTATTTAGCTGCATTAGCTCAGCTGTTCAAATGCCCTTGTAAAGTCTTTTTCTGAATTCCTGGAGCTTGTAAGCTCTGCTCCTGTATTTTGCAGACTCTCAGTCCCATCAGCCCCTTTTAAGTTTTCAAAGATCAAAACATTATGAGCCTAGCTGTATTCAGAAAACCAAATATACACTGTATATGCCACTCTGCTTCATATCATTCCAGATAATCCAAAGTGAGGATCTGTATGCTCCAAGAAGAGTGATAAGCATCAAGAGCAATTGTACAGGACTTCAAGAAAGGAAAAAACCAGGAACAGCTGAGATATAAAGAGGCAGGCTAGAAATTGCACACCATGAACACTTCTTTAATTCTTGCCTTCAACTGTGGTACCTCTAAAGCAAAGCCACTTAAGAGATATTGTATGGGGAAAAGAGCACATGGTTTTGTACACAGAATTCCTTCCTTTTGCCAGATGGAGGTGAGATGAAAAAGCCAGTGTTGCTGCTTTTATAAAAGTGCATCAGTTTGTAAACTTACCACAATGTAAGCTGACAGCTCTATGCAGAATTCCTTCTCCTCATTTGGGCCTAAGGTGCCACTGGCAGGGGACACCACAATGGAGCAGGAAGCTGCCTGGCTTCCAATGAGCTGCCAAACAGAAAGGACATTCAGCTCATGCTGATTCCCTCACATTGTCTCTTCTAAAAAGACCAAGCTATTCTCAGGCTTAGGACACTTTCAGACAGCAACACTTACAGCTTTTCAAGACTGGCTTTACAATTCCCCATGGGTGATAAGGTCTTACATTCACTCCAAGTAATTTCAGGTGCCCAGCTGAGGCTGCTGGGCTGGGAGCAGAGTCACTGTCATTTCTCTCACAGCCTCAAGCCTTTCCAGGGTGAAGCCAATCTATCTGATATCAGAGCAGGATCCCAGATGTGCCCCACTTCACTACAGAGGTGGGGGAGACACAATCCTGGTGTTGGCACCTTCTGTAAGTGACCAGCATGGAATGTACCCAGGGCTTCCACTCATTTGTTCACACATCAGGAAAAATGCTCTACATATTCCTCCTAGGCTCCAGATGCTTCAAAGTGTTTTCCTGTAGGAAAACCATGCACTACACCATGCACATGCTCTGTTAGCATCCCTTGGGCACCTGAGCACATCTGGAGTGGCAGTGAGTGCTTTTATGTAGGCAATTGAGCTGAACTCTGGAGGTCAGAGTAGATCTGAATGACCAAGGCACTGACAAATTTCCATTGATTGAAAAGAGAGTTCAGACCACAGCTTAAATACTGGCATTAAGTTTGGGCTCCTACTCTGTAAGCTGAATCCCAGCCAGAATGTGAAATTTAAGCAGAATTCAGACACAATTCAAAAGCACCATAATTTCTTTGTTTCACTAAATTAAGTGCAAACCCTAAACTACCGTGGTACTTTGTTTAATACCCTGGTGGCTTTGCATCCTATGACCCCTCACATCTGCTCATCCATTTTCCCAGGGATCCACAGAGAGTAAGAACATAATAACATCAACTGGCAATTAATCTTTTCATGAAGGTTGGTCTAAAGCTGAAGTTCTGCTCCCAAGCCAGTAAAAGAGCAATGACTACTCAAAAGATAGATCAGAAAAGCTTTTAAGAACAGTCATTATTGGTATTCCTACAGAAATTGCAATTTCCATCCCTGGTGTATGCTTCACCCATTAGAAGAGCATTTACCTTTCCCCATAAGTATTTTGCTGGCAGCAGTGTCTGGTTAAAAAGTTTACTGGTAGCTTTGACAGGAACTCCAGTATAAATTTCAGTGAATACTAGATGACTAGATATCAGGCATGCTTGGGGGGTCTGAACTTCAACAAAAACAGGAAGATGACTGGAAATAAACACACAGATGGTCTATTGTTATTGTTAATGAAACGTGCTAGACATAAAACAGCATGCTGGGAAGAATGATGTTTATGTTTATTTAGCAATATTAGAAATTTGATAGTTCATTGATAGGTTACACAACCCCACTGTGAGTTCATATTTTTGTTGTAGGAGAGAAAACTACCTGAAGTGAAAACCAGATGTGAACCTCAGGAAAAACAAAATAAATGCTGCTTTTCCTCCTTACCTTCCTTTTCCATTTTCTACCTCCAGTTCCAGCACTGTCTGGAGACGCCGGCACTGCAATGATGTGAACTGAACTGAAACTGTGCATAGACCCAAAGGAGGAATTTCTCCAGCTGATGGCTGGATGGTGAAGGTGGATACCTGGGAGAGGAGAGAGGAGAGAAATTTTTTTAACCTGTGCAAAGCAAGGGTAAAAAAAAGGGTAAAAAATAAAAAAGGGTTTCATTTTTTCTAATCACACAATCTAATCCTTAATTAGATTGTGTGATTAGAAGCCACACAATCTAATTAAGGCTTCCAAGTGTCTAATTTTTCCTCAGATGTGTCCTTTCTCTCTGCCCCTCGAGTCCCACCTGGGCTGATGTCAGGAAGCACAGTGCCAGCTTTGTGAAAGCCTGGCTACACAGGGAGGCAGGGCTTTGCTTCAGTCAGTGCCAAGGGCACAGCAGGGTCAGCTGTGCATGGACTGACAGGGAATGTGGAGGAGAAACAATCAGCCTCAGCAGCAGCACCTGCACCCAGGCAGCAGCAAGGTGCCATGAGTGGGAAAGGTTTTTGAACAGAAGGGTGAGGAAGGAGGGTTGGGAGAGTGGACATAGGAAGAACATCAGCAAGGAGTGGGGGCTCAGATTGTTGTCCAAGATGCTGATGTGGGTGTGTGGGAGGAGTGTTCAGCAGTCTCAGTTCTACTGAAGCCTTGAACTCTTACTTATAGCAGCAGCAGCAGCTGAAATAACTGTCATTCAGGAAATACTTTGTGTCTCTTTGGATCAGGCTGGCAGGAGATTTGCAATAAAAGGAAATAGAGAAAAATTGTAAAGAAGCATTCAATCTCAAAAGAACTCATGCACTTATGAAACTGTGCAGGACTAGTTTTGTAAGAAGTCACAAAAATTAGAACTTCTGATAGCTGGAATGAAGAATACAACTCCTAAGCAGAAGAAATAAAATAGCTAAGGAGGGAATACAGCCAGCTGTAGCACTGACTTACCTCTTCATTCCTTTGAGCTAGAAAAACCTGGCTTTCTTGCATCCTCCACTGTGCTGGCACCTGAGAGAGATTATTAATCTCAAAGGTTCTTGACACAGTCTCACCCTGCTTGGTCAAACCAAACCACAGTGATGGAACATCAATGGAAAGAAATGGACCCTAGGACGGCAGGAAACAGACATCAGAATGGACACTTCTGCCAAAACTGCCCCATTAAGAAACACATTATTATCTAGGATTAACATTTGATTTCACAGAGAATATCAGAAAGCCAATGCACTGTGCAATGCAGAAAAATTCTGTGTGTCACGGGAATATCAACATTGACTCAATAGTCACTACAGCAAAAAGAACTCCTGTTTGTAACTACTTAAGATTTCTCAGGCCACTGAGAGGCAAAAAAGCTTCATTTGGACAATGGCCAGGCCACACAGCTCATCCTCCTGCAAGACTGAACTGCTCCTTACCTTAAAAGCAGCCTCAACATGCAGCACAACTGGCTCTGGACACAGCTCAATGTGACACGGCAGGTTACGGATGATAACCCCAGGTTTGCTTCCAGAAATTGCCAGTACAAATTCACAGCAATTATTCACATCTAGAAGAGAAAACACCAGGCTCCTGTCTCACTTTTTTAAAGAAACCACCTGCTTCAAGAGTGTTGCTGAAGCTTCTGGAATCAAATTAAGTCTCCTGCTGGCTCCAGCAGGCTGAAGATCAGCTAATTTTTCAGTTTGCATTGTAGTGCTCTGACTGTCATAAAGTGATATAATCAATTACTGTCTCTTTCATTAATTACTGCTTGCAAGTCACAGAAACTTTACCTATGACACCAGTACGAGGTTCAACTTCAATGATCTCACAGTCTGTGATTTTCTCCCATGTGTAGTTGATCAATGTTTTGCTGTTGTTCCACAGCTGAAACAATTAAAATCAATGAGACAATTAATGCACTTTAAGCTTTCAGAGCAGCAAGTCAATTTGCAGAGAGCACTGATACACTGCAAACTAGGTTTTGTGAGTCATCATTTATTTAACAGTGTCTCCCTCACATGGGTGAAGGTGTTCCCTCAAACTTGAAGAGAATCCATTACAATTAATCCCAAGAACATTATCATATTTGAGACTCTTAAACTTCCAACCGTTTTTCAAAAGTGTAACAGAATTTCTAAACATAAACTGAAAATCTTTTGAGTGCAGCTTTTTTTTTTTTTTTTTGCCAAAGGCTTTGTTTGTGAGGGAGATGCAAGCTCTGGAAATGTTTGGCCTGATCTTCACATCTAGTCAGAACATTATTTCTTAACTACAGCAAATATCTCTGAAGTACAATTATGTCTAAGCACAACTCAAATCCTTATCTTTCTGAGACTAAAAAAAACCAATTGGAAACTGCAAAGGATGTTGTTGTATCATCAGTAAGTGGCTTAATTACCTCTATTACATGTGTAGTTATACTGGGTTACTGGAAAGTATGAAATGGCTGCCTTAAATTGAAAAAATAAGTTCTAGGAAGAGAAATCCTAAAACCAAAGGCTGATTAGCAGGATTTCTAAGAAAAAATGGGAAAACCATTAACTGGGAAATGTCTTCCTGCCTGGCTCTAGCTAACAGGCCTGTTTTTCCCAAGTGAGTCTAAAATCAAAAGGATCCTGATCTGTAGTGAAGGGCATGCTGTGTGAGGGGACAATTGCAGCAGCATTCTGTCCCAAAATGGCCAAAGAAAAATTACCAGAACCTTCAGGAAAGAATAACATCCAGTAAGCTGCAGCATATGTGATTTTTGTAGTTCTTCTGTGCTTTCTGTAGTTCTTTGCAGGAACAATGCCTCAGTTATGCACTAATTTAATCATCCATTGACTATTCCTCTCAGCTGGAAAACTTTTATACTACAGGAGTGACAAAGTGATAAGCAACAGGTTAGTGACCCAGAAAAACATTGAGAAGGGTCAAACTCTGTGGTATCAAACTGGAGAGATGAAAAAGGAACAAAGGCTGCTGCCTGGAGTGTAGGGCTGAGCAGGCTGGGTAGGCATTTCAGTGCAGACTCTGCAGGATTCATGGCCTCCTTTAAAAACATTTCAGAAAAACTAAAATAACACTGACTGTCTGGTATCTTCTAATAACACCTATGACATCCAGTGACACAAACCACATGACAAGAGTGAAGTCAAAAGCACACAAACCTTAAATGTCTTCTTGACATTTACACCAATGAAATTTTCTCCAGGGATAATAATGGCATATGGTTCCAGAAGAAGATTAAATGGTTCTGTTGAGCCTTTAACTTCTATTTCCAGTGCTATTGCATCCTCTACTCTGCATTCTGGGATGTTTTGAAGCATCTTCTCTTCCACTAAACTTTGGGAGGAAATATGGTAGAATCATTCAATATATTAAACCAGTGTTAAATTGGATCCTGTCTTTTAATTGCCAGATCAAAACTGATAACCATCACAACTTTCTCAAGTACAGACTGCCTGTGGGCAATTAACTCAGCCAATTAAAAACTTCATTATACTTTAAGGTATTTTAGTTGTCCCAGTCTGTCCATGAACAAGTATATAAGTCACATACTGCTGTGACAAAGAGTAATAACAGGAAACCCTGGAAAATAAGGAGACAAAAATGACAGTATTATCTTTTTCCAAGAGAGGAAAAGCTAGGGCCAGGCATGTGTCTGGGAATGGGGGAGGATATCAGAGATGCTCTTTGTACCACAACTACTTGTGCAGATAATATTCTTTATACTTGTCAATCCATCATCACCAGAAAGAAGAAAAATCCCAGTCACTTAATGTAATAGCACAGATAAATTTTGGCTTCATATCTTACTGGGAAATGTTTCTCAGCTTACCAAGGTGATTCTGGGATGTCCCTGAGCACCATCTGCATCACACTGTGATAACTCTTCAGCTGCATAGATGAAGGAGAAAAGGATTTTAGTGTCAAGTAATCATTTATGTTGAAGATCAAAAAAAGATGGAAAAGTGGTTTACATGTAAAGGATAAATGATCATCATCAGAGTACTATGCTCTGATAAACAATATTCAAACTCTGGAATTACTAAAAGAAAACATGTTTGACTGCAAAACATTAAGCCAGAGTCTGATCTCATGGTGTATGGTTCCAAGAAAAATACTCATTTTTGACATGCCTGTTATTATTTCCCCTGTATATTGCATACTGCACACAAGCATCTGCAAAGGCTCCCCAAATTAAGTTCAGTACTGCTGCACTAATTGAGAAGTTTCTTCTTACTGCTCCAGAGTATTCAGCTTAATTGACCATCAATCTGATCTTGAGTAAGAATCATGACTTTTCCATCATAGGAAGAGAATGCCTTCTATATTCTAATGGAGGGGGGGGAAAGAAACACAGAAGCAGGCCTTAAATCTGAAGGGCTATGCAAAAGCTTCATTTGTTTGCAGATAGATAATAATTTTGATGTATCTTTTAATTCAATATATATTCTATGAACTAATTATTTATTAAAAGCCAGGTAGTTTCTCTTCCATACATATTTGAGGTATTTCTTATGTCTGTCAATCAACACTGCATGGGACATTCCCACTCTTGGGCTTTCTTTGGATCAGGTTTCTCTAAATACAGTGAGCTCATGCTCCTTATTTACAGGGGCAGGGGAGCAGAAACTGAGAGAACAGTCCCTGGGATAACTGCATTCCAACATCCTTGCACCCCTCTTACCCACAGCTGCACACAGCATTTCTCTGCCAAAGGCTCCTACTATCCCCTTAATTCACCACTCAGCTGTTCATAGGACCCATTTCAGGCCAAAAAAACTACAGCTGGAAACAGTTTAAATAATCAGTGTTTGTTAACCAACTTATTTAAGCTGGAGTAGAAGAGGGGGAAGGGTCAGGAGCTGGTGGAGGAGCTGATAGAAGGGTGAGGGTGGTAACTTCACCAGCCAGCACAGCTGCAGTATGAGGATGTGTCCACAATTTCAGTGTAAAATCAACTGTATCCAGCCAGTCCCCAAAATTACATGAGATCAGAAACTGTCTGACATTTTGCAGTCAAAACATGTTTTCTTTCTGTAACTTTCTACATTTTGAACACTGTTTATCAGAGCATAGTACCACCTAATTAAATTTAATTTAGAAAAGTTGCAAAGCAAGGATTTTATGACTTGAATAAAAATACACAGCTGGAGTTTGTAGATAGGAAGGAATCACAAGCCATACCTCCTGTGGAGCATAAGTGAGAATAAACTCATGATCTGCACAGGGAAGCAAAACTCCCTGCTTAGGATTTAGGGAGAAGGCTGACTCTGGGTCTTGATTTTTTTTGACCTCTGTAAAGTTTGCAGTTTCTTCTGGTATTAATGGTTTCAGATTAGGCTTTGTTATCTGCCAGAAGAAGGGAAGTTCTAGATGGCTGCAAAGAAGTCAATAAACATCAGAAAAGCTATGATTAAAAAATCAGATATTTTTGAGTAAAATACATTAAGAAAATGTTCAGATCCTTTTTCCAGGTAGGAAATTCCTCTCTTTACAGATTACAGGGGTTTTACTTACCTGTTTTTGTGAATCACAAAGCTGCTGAGGCATCATAGAGTCAGAGCACATAAATCATACAAAGAACATGCTAATATGTGAAAGTAAATTTTATAAATGTGTAAGATATCTTAACACTTCTTTGCCTTATTTGAACTTGTCATGTAATCCAGGTTTTAGAAACTCTACAATTCTTTTTTCAAAGATCTGGGATGAACAGGACCATTCCTGCTGACACCAGTACGTTTGCCTTGGATCACTGCTGATGACCTACATCACATTCTGAATTTAATCCAAATGCAAGATGTGGTCTTTAGCATGTCAGCAAATACAATGGCTCCATCCAGAATTATAGCCATGGCTCTGCCCCACTCTCTGCAATCCAGAAAAGGTTGCTTAACTAGGTTGTTTCAGCAGAAGTGTATTCCATGGAATGTCTTCATGGGTCTGAGAATCTTGCTCATGCTGACCCCAAAAATTCTGTCTTAGTAAGGGGGAGGAAGGACACTGGAATCTGAAAGTATCACTGATAAAACTGGATATTTACAATTTCTTGTAACACTTTCTGTAGCAGAAACAACGTTTCTTCCTCCTGTTTCTATGGAGTTTAGTCTCAGCCTGGCCAGCTTCGTTTTATACAAATGCTGACACCAGATGTGCAGGGAGTGCTGTGGTGATTATAACAAAGAGAAAATGTGGAAATTGGCACAGTCACATCCTTTGTCAGTTTACAATATCCAGTTCACCATCACACTTTCTTTAGTCAAACATCAGCCTGTTCTGGCATTATGTACGTGTGATTTCCAGGCCACAAAATAAACTGCCAGATATTCACTGCTTGCAAACAGCCATTTAGATTAATGGTCCTAAGCCCAGCACTGACCTTCTCACTGCTTTGATGGTCTACAGCCTCTCTCTGCTGCAATCATGCACAAGTGTATTTCTGTTTTAAGTCTGATTGATTCTGAGCAAAATCAGGATGCCACTATGTTCAGTATGGTGTAACTGTCCATAAGGACACATTCGTTGACTTCAAATTGAATTTATATTTAAATCTGTAAGGATTCAATAGCAGGAACCATGAGTTTTAATGTGAGTTAATTACATTGGGCTCCCATTTTGATCCAGTGGAGTCCAGGATGTATTATGACTTTTCTATGGGAGATGTCTACAGTCAGAATTGTATGCTTGGAAGCATCTATTCCCTGTACTATGAAAGTAAAAGAGTGCTTACCTCAGTTGCACAAGTATATACAGCAGACATTTAAAGTTAGATAAACCTCACCTGGATCACCCTGTAAGTATTTCCTGCAACCATGTATATTTATGCATTTTTGGAGATTTACCTCTATTGAAGCAAACATATTGACCTTGGCTAATGGTTGCCATAATGCTTGAACAATGTATAACATTCCTTGAACCTTAATTACCAAACAATAAGGAGCGAAAAGAAGCAAAGATTCTGCAAAAAGTTCATCAAGGGCATGAAGGTTTCTCCAGCTTGAGAGAGCAGAGTATGACAAATGAGATCCCTACCAGCATGCCCACATTGCAGAGCATTACTCTAACAGCAGCTACATACGTGGAGTTCCTTATAACCAGGATCTTCTCCTTAGTGCTGTGTGGGTTTTGGGGCTCGAATCGTATGAGGTGCTGTGCTGTTGCATCAGTGACTTCACCCAGCTGAGCTTTGCTTTCTCCACCTGTGACAAACAAAAGCTCCAGAACAATCACCTCTCCAAGCCCTGGAAGAAATAATTAGGAATTGCTGTTTACCATCTGACTATTAACATAGTTCACACCATCAATAGCAAATGTCATTAATGGCCATTATTGATTAAATCTGGTGTTTCCTCAAGTTTCAGAACTCCAATGAGTTAATTGTACAATATTTTCTTGATGTTGTGTTTATCAACATGTATTAACAGAGACCTTCTGTTCATGAATTTCATAGGCAGAGATGTCAGGGCCACAGCCTCAGCTCACTCACATCAGCATGGTTTCACTGAAGTGAGCAGAGTTTACAGTGGTTGACAATGTGGCTTCCAGATGTTTTGAGCAGTATATTAAAATTTAAATAAGCAGCAAATGAAGTATTAAAAAATCCAAAGTAAGTACATGTGATAAAGTGATTCAACAGATGACAAACCAAGCCTCATGTTATAGCACTCACAGTTATATTACAGTACAAGTACCAACACTTACAAGAATTTGAACTGGTTTCATTAGTTAATCCAAAGCCTGCCTTCCTCTCCTCAACACCCTTGTCTAAGATGTAGTCCATTTCTGCCCTGTTACACCTCATGTTTCATAGCTTGTCAAGTTATTTAATGACAGAAAAGTAAAAGAGATGAGTTGCACCTGGCAACTGGTTTTCTCTTCTGTGACTTGGTGACATTTCACATTTGGATTTTTGCCTACTGAAGGTTAAGAGCTAATGTTTCTTGAATCCAGTGTATTCCATGCACTGGGAAGGAGCAGTAATAACAATTAAAAAAAATGCCAGCAGGGGACACAGTATTCACTTAATCCAATGACATAAAATATTACCATCACTTCATGCTAACAATCATCACTCACATTATCTGAATATCTATGGAATGAGAAAGATGCTAGAAACAAACCTGTGACTGTAACATAATTGATTGGATAATTGTCACACAAAAGGGTGAATGTTTGCTGTGAGGCTTCTGGCAAAGAAGGGGAAAACACTACCTGAAAGAGACAAAGGAAATAGCAAAGTCTGTAACTGTTTTCTCTCCCCTAAGTAATACACTTCAATTTGCAAATATTCCCTGAAGGACAGTTTCAGTAATTAGTAATTAAAAGTAACACTTGCAAGAAACAGTGCCATTTTTTGCTCACATAAACCCAAATTTGCAAGGTCCAGCCAGGTCTTCAAAAATGATCTTGCTTGTTAATTTATTTGGTGAAGTAAAAAACCTTTCTATAGCAGTTGGCACTAACCTTTACTGTTGCATTCTGCCCTGGAGCTAGCTCCAAAACAGCAGGCTGGATCCCAAAAGGATCCTGTATCACAAAATCAGCAGTGGCAGCCACCTAAGGCATTAAAACAAAAAAACAAACAAACAAACAAAAAAAAAAAGAAAAAAAAAGAAAAAAAATTAGTAAAATAAATTGATCAGACTGCTGTGTTTAAAACACTGATTTACCTGAAACAGGCAGTATACTACAACATCACTCTTTTACCTCTTACCATACATTTTTTTTCACACATCTCAAAAAAGTGTGGCTCATAAATATGGCTTAATTTAAAAAAATGCTCCCTGCTTTATAACGACCTTGGTGACAGCAGGAGGGAAGGTGCAGTCTCTGAAGACAAATGACAATGTCAGAAGCCCTAATACTCATGTTCACAGCAGAACAGCTCCACTGAGAGGGGCTCTGTCTGCTTTTCCATGCTTAAAACTCACTTTGAGTTGCAACTGTAAAGTCTGGAGGGACAACTTGGCCCATCTGCCCTTTCTCCAGCACCAAAAATGCCAGTCTACCTGTCCCATTTATCTCCTTTGTCCATCCCACCTAGGCCCTGGTTTGTGATGGGGAGCTACAGACAGAGCAGGACTGGATTGGATTGCTGTGTCCACAGGTGCAGCAAGGTCAGTAAGGGATGGTTTTGTTGAGGAGGGAGAGGGAATTACCTCAAGCAATGCTAGAACTGATAGCATTTCTATTTGCTTCAAGGGCAAGGTTAAAGTTTGAGCCAGTTTTCCTTTCCCTCATCCATGCCTCAGTTTACCTCTCCCCTGAGCAAGACAAGTTCTTTCCACAGGAAAACCAGAGCACAAGAAGGAGGTACAGCCATCAAGGTCTTCAGGATAAAGGTGAATTCCTGAAGGAATGGCACAATGCAGATGTCTCCAGCAAGGCCTTATGACTTCTGTGCTAATACAACACGACTGGCTCAAAAGGCCTCCACACCAGGGCACCCACACCATGCTGGGTCCAGTATTTCCCTTCTAATCACTCACCCCAGAATCAGGAGCTGGCCAGGCTTTCCCTGGCACTATAGAGAACTTCCCAGTCCTAACTCCCTCATTTCTGCACAGAATTGCTGTTGTTTTTATTCCTCCAACACGGCAGGAACCACAGTTTATAAAGTCAGGCACTGCAAGGAGTAACACAGAAAATCAGACTCCAGAGAGAGCAAAGGCTGCTGATTAAATAACTCTTTACAGACATTACTGCATGAGATCATGCCAGGTTTTGCAATCCTAAACCCCCTCAAATTCTTTCCTTTTCAAAGTTGGACAGCGTGAGATGTATATTTCTACATTCATCTTACATTTTAATGATGTAAGATGATCTTTCCTCCTTAAAGATTATTGAATGATAAAAAGTAAGATGATTTTTTTTAGAAAAGGTCAGTATAAGAGGAAAGGTGAATTTACAAAAAAATCAAAGCAAGTTTTTGCAAAAGTAATCCTGTTTATTATAGTTGAGCTTAGATATCTGAGAGGTGCAGGTATACCATATCCATATATAATTAATTTCACATTCCATTAACATTAATTAATAGCGTCAAATAGTTATAACTAAATCATAATTCCATAATATTTAGAATTAGTAATTACAATTGGGAGTTTAGGAATCAACAAAACATGAACCTAGAAATGTGGCCCCTACTCACTTCTCTAATACAGTGAAAAAGAAGAACCTAAAATGGCAAGAACAAGTAATTGAGGAAAAATCCAAGAGGATTACATTTTAATAACTAATAAATCTATGATAAGTGAAAATGAGATAGATATCAAAATGTAGAAACTGCACTGCCATTTTTTTCCACATTTGTTTTGTGACACAAAATTGAAGGCAGTCAAATAAAAAATCCAAGTCTGCTTAACTTTAGAGAAATTTAATATTTGGACGCTACTGACATGTTAATACTGGAAGTGATACTTTAGCTTGGATTGGGATGACAAAAGATTCTGATACTTGACTCTCCACTAATATATGATCTTCATAGTCTCCCAGATATTCAGGAATAAACTGGACTGTATACTGGCATGCCATCCCAGGAGCAATCATTCCTCCCTTTCCTGGATATTTTCCTTGGGGGGAAAAATAAAAACAAAAAAAAGGCAGAAAATTAAAAAAAAAAAAAAACTCCCAAAATTGGCAGCAGTATTTATGATCACATCTTCCTCTGGAAAGATGCCTGTAAACTCCCCCCATTTATTGCCTAAATCAAGCTGATAAAAGGGGATGAGCACAAGAGGCCTGGCAGTGCAATCTGGGAATGTGCACATGTTCCAGGGAGCTCAAAGATTGCTTTGTCTGAAATATATTTCTCATAAACACAGAAAATAGTGAGGAGAAACTTAGAGACATTACCCCATTTTGCCTTACAGCAAGACAAAAGGGCTTCCATGGAGGCATTTAACTTCTAGATATTCCTCCAATTCTTGGGGTATCACAATCTCCTTGGGCAATCTATCCCAGTGCCCAGCTATCCTACTGTAGGAAAGATGATTTTCTTAACTTTCCTCTAACCTATCCTTCTTTATTGCAGTGTGTTATTTCTTGCCCTCTCCTTGTAATTTTTTTCAGTGGAAACTACCTCTGTTCCTAGATTAATTTTGGATAAGATTTGATCTAGGTATTTCACAGACACATTTCAATCTCACATCAATCACTTTAATTTAGACTTCTTGAATTCCTCATCAGGCCATTCCAATCTGCTTCAGAGCTGCATGTGAATGGTCCTAAGTCAGCTTTCAGTTTCTAAAGAACTGAGCACCATGGAAAACAGAACATCTCAGGAAAATCTTTGTTAGAGCAGGAAAATTAGATTTTGTATGTGTTAACATTTTAAAGGCAGAAAAGAACCCTTACCTGGCCAAATGAAAAATACTGATGTAGAGGGGGGGATAAGTCTTACATGTTGACCTGTTGAAGTGATGTTCCGTAGCTCTACAGTCATCTTCATTAAAAAAAAAACAAACCAGAAGCTTTATTGTATTTATCATCACTCATTAAAAGGTTTGCAATTCCCTGGTACTACTCTTAGGTGTAACTATTTCATCATCACAACCAACCCCAAAATTCCAGTTTATTCAATAGAGGCTGAATCAGACAGTACCAAAACTAAGCAGAGACTGAGTAGAGCCCATTTAGTCTTCACTGGTTTGTGTGTCAGTGGCAGGTGTGATGGAGTATCTTCAAGGAAGTTAAGGGGTCATAAATTCAATATACAGAAGAAACTCAGACTTTTATTAGAATTCAGAAAGGCTAAAGATTGGGTGAAATATGTAGAGCATGATAGGATATAATTCTTCAGGGAGGCAGAATTAACTCTCTACAAAGAACCTTCTCACCTCATAAACCTGCCCAGCTTTATCATACAAAAACTGGACAGAAGGTGGACTGGCAAGAAACACAGGAACAAATGAGGTATCACTGCAAGATTAAAAAAAAAGGAGACATTATCTTACTGCCTGGTTCTCTAAATACTGATAAAACAAGAAACTGCAAAATGTCTCCTTTGGCAAAACTAAAATATCATACAGACATACTTTGTTATTAAAAGACTGTATTAGGAAATCTAGCTCAAACTATCTCTGGGTAAATCCACAGCAATTCTATAGTAGAACTCTGTGCAATCCAGCCCAGAATCCAAAAACTGTACACACTGCATACCCTTTGGTATCTTCTGCTTTTCTTCTGGCTATGATTTCTTCCACTTTTTCTTGAGAAATTACAAGAGATTTGCCTCCATCCAGAGTATTTGGTGGGAAAAAGCGTGGGTTCCTCAAGTAATTCTGTGTTTTCTCAAGTCTGGAGAGGTTCTCACTTAATTCCTTTGCTTTCCATGAGTTACTCTCTTTCCCAGCTCGCTTCTGTGAGGCTTTAGTTTTCTTTGAAAAACAAGAGTTCACAGAGCAGCATTAAACACAGTGATTTTGGGGATGAGGAAAAAGGGAGCTGCACACGTGTAATTAAAGCTACACAGCAATGAAAATCGATATAGAAAATACAGTATTTCTCCTTTTTTAACAGAGTAAATATAAGTACTGATGTCAAATCAACAATGGGTTGATATTCACCCTTTGTTGCAGGAAGAGCAACAGGCCTTACAGATCGGCCAAACTAAAACTAACTTGCAAAATGTACCTTACTCATGGTTTTAGCCTCAAGGCTGGAGTCTTGGACAGAGGACAGAGCTGAAGACACACTTGTCTCACTCCCAGATAAGTAGGCACTCTCATCCAGTGAAAATGCACGTTGTTTCCGTGTCCCTTTCAGGTATCCAGGTTCTGATTCTCCTGCAATTCAAAGAAAAAAAATTCTGTAAGAGGGAAACATGAATGACAAATATTTAGTCTAAGCATAGGTATATGAGTTTATTTTAAGGCTTGTTGCTGGCAAAAATCCTCTAGAATTTAATGTACTTTTAGAACTTATTTTGTACAGACAAAGCTTATAAGCTTTAATAAGAAAGCTTTTAGAAGCACTAATTAAACAGGTTGTATACAGTTATATTACTCCCAGAAAGATATGTTAACCTTATAAGGGATGTGAGATTTATCACTTTATTTGGAATTACAATGGAAAAAAACAAAACACAAATCTTGAAATCTGTGACTAAGTTGATTACTCTGAAATATTTGTTTTGGCTTGACTGAAAAACTTCATTTTCAATGATTCTAAAACCTTTTATCTTGGCTCACACATAAATTAAAAAGTAGTTCTTGACATTGTCCAAAATATTTTCCTTACTGATCTTCATGTTTCAAATAAACCAATGGTTTCAAATATATTTCCAGAACTGGAAAACTTTAAACCATAAATAAAGAATACAATTTTATTTCACTGAAAATAGTTTTTACTTTAATGTAACTACTTTCCTTCTCTAGATATAAGATGTAGTTGCAGCTTTTGTGCTAATGAAATTGGATGGAGACAGAACACTAATGCAGTTTTTGTGTGAGATGGGAAGAACTATAAACAAATGTGCAATAATGATCAAATATCATATTTAAGAACAACTAAACTCAGTAGTTTTGAATTTATCAATTATACTTTGAAAATGTGTTCTTAGTGGAATCTTATGCTTAAAATACTTGAGTCCCTTCTGCTTTGGCAGAAAACTATAAAAATATACTCAAATCTGCTACATCCTCCAATACTTCAATTATAGAGTGTTCTAAAAGGCTAAAATACTTTCTGCTTCAAAAGTTACCTTTTGGTGCTTTAGCAAGAGGTAATTTCTCAGTGATGTAATCCTCAGGACAGATTAAATTATTTTTTCTGAGAAGTTCATTATCCACAATCCACTGAAAAGAGGATGCCACTGCAACAGTGAAGCCAACAAACAAAAAACAATCAAAAAAGGCAAAATAATAGCCCCTTAAAACACACTGTCTTGATCAACCCAAAGTAATGTTGTTTTTACACCTCATCCCTGTCAGGTAATATTTTTAATAGAAAAAAATATTATATTACATAGAATATAATATATATTATATTTTATAGAAAACAGTATTCTAGAAAATAATCTGGTATTTTAATACCAAAACTTGGACATGCATCTCCACAATTCTAAATTCTGTTCAAACCCAGTTAAGCACCCACTGGAGAAATATTTAATCTGTTTGTTGCTGCTACATATCAAGGTATGTATGCTTGTAATATTTAGGTGGTAACCCCTCAATCCAAATTTAATACCTTGAACATGACCTGGTTGTTTAGTTTCTCAATGTTAAACAAATGTTACTCTACTTGAACCTCTGCACAAAATCTTTCAAAGTTGCTCTGTTGATGTAAAGCCAAGCCCAAGTTGGTGTCCAGGTATTATAAGCATGTACTGGGGAGCAACATTCCAGAATCCTCACCTGGAGGCAGCCCCAGTTTATGGAAATTTTTCCCTGCATTCATCTTCATCTGTCTTAGAACCCTTTTCTCTTCAGCTTTTGCTCGGGCCTGGGCCTGAATGATCTCCTCTTCTGCTTTGTCAGCTTCTGTCAGTCGGCTCTTACACTCAGCCAGAAGCTGCCATGGGCATGGGTGAATGAAGAGAAATTTGAGCTGTTACAGGCAGATGTTTTCTATTTGTCTTTGAGAGGTAAACATAGACATATTGGTAAAACATCACCACTTTACAAGCATCAACTGGCCTGCTAAAACACTGTCATTCCACGATGACACAAAACAGAAGGAAATACCTGTGGGTCAAATCATGCAGCATCAGCCTCTACTTTAAAACACTGACAACAGCTATTGGAGTGATGACAAGATAAGAAACCTGGGTCACTGATCAGCAGGTAAAGGGAAAAGTTTTCAGCCAGTGCAATAAGCATTTAAAGGGCTACTGCTTTTCCTGGTTGTACTCTGTGTCTGAAAAGCCAACTAGAGATAACAATATCATGAAGGATCATGTGAATATTAACTTACTTGAAAGGCTCTGTGGGAAACTGTGCTCAAGTAAATTTCCATTAAAGTGTCAATTGTAGGATCAACACCTGCCTTTAAATTTTATTTTACAAAATATCTAAGTAGCAACAAAAGAGCTCCAAACTCTGACTTGGTTTGGACTTGTACCTTCTCCAGCTCATCTGTGTAACTGTCTTGATAAACATTGTCTTCTTCTTGGGACTTAATCCAGTTTGTTGCCATGTCCACCTCAAAAGCATCTCCAGTGTACAGATCCTTAAAGGCGCTAGCCAACACATGGGAGATATCCTGGGGAAAGAAAATGAGGATGTTTAGAGCTTAAAGCAAGAGACAGGCTGGGAAGAGATCACTGGGCACATACAAACAGCTGTAATTAGCAAATGGTAAAAGGTACCTGGAATGGGGATGTGTGTGCACATGAATACTGGGGTGTGGATGTCTGTGTGTGTGTGCTGTGTGTCTGTGCTGGCTGGCTGGACGTG
>WBNO01009308.1:0-13085 GCA_013400575.1 Peucedramus taeniatus
AAACCAGCAAACAACCTTGCAATTCAAATAGTGTGGTCAGGCAGATCTTGCAAAGCATAAATACTTATGATTTTAACTGTTTGGGATTTTTCTTCTACCTATAATTTGATTTCAAAACAGATCACAGCAAGGTTATGTTGGGTTTTTTTTCCAGTAAACTGAAACACAAATAAAAATATTTTGACCTGTATTTTCACTTTTAATTCATAATTTTCTGCTTCTTTTCTTTCAATCTGACGCTGCAGGTGAACTTGTACTTCCTTTACTGATCTTGACAGGTGATCCTCTTTCTGTATCTTGGTCTAAGAAAGATAAACACAAATTTATTGGACTATGCTGTATGATGCTCTCTGTATTTTTTCTATTATGCCATAGTTTCTAACTGACTTTTGAATGTCCTCAAAACCTAGAAAAGATAAAACATGCTCTGCAAGTATATTCACAAGCAGTAACTTGCTACTAACTGTATTAATGTTAAACAGAAATCACCAACCTAAAACAATTTACATGTAGTTTAATGTATAGCATTTAATCTGGGTTTAAGTAGCAGGAATAAGGCCTGGAAGCATGAACTCAGACATCCAGGCTAAGGAAAGGCATCCAGCCAGCAGGATGACTAACACTAAGCCACACTGATCAGCTGTGCTGTGACTAATTAGACCTGAACTGACCTTCATCAAATTCCAAAGACCACCATCTCCTGTTGGTACTATTGATACATTTAATTCAAACTCTAATTTTGGGGGATACGTAAATCATAAGGGAAGATGAAATTTATGTTGCCAGCACTCAGGTCAGATGATTTTATGAAATTTCTTTCAACTTGATTTCTTTGGCTCATTCTAAGTAAGAAGTAATAAGGTCGAAGGTATCGTATTATCAGTATAGACTGAAAGAGACTAGAAGAATGTACCAGTGGAAGTGTTCATTATACACACCAGTAAGAAAGGCAGATTCAGTCAAGTATTGATGAAAATGCCATTTATTGAAACTAATGTAAGAAGGAACAAGGGGATAGCATAGAAAATTATTTATCCTTTCAGATGCTAGGCACTCTAAATTGTTCAACATTAGGTAGTCTCCAGTCAGGTCATGGTATGCCCCATAGATCCCACCAACACTGAGGTCTGCTAAACTTTTAAAAAAGAACCATGGCTCTTAAAAACCTGTAAGGGGTTATAAATATTAAAGTACACTGCTGTCCCCTTAAAGGTTTAACTGAGCCTATGTGGTCCCTCACCAACACTGAACCACGCTGCATGACACACACACAAAGTGCCCTGGAGGTATTCAATCTGTAACAAGACTGCCAAACCACCAGTAAAATAACTTTCAAACTTTTACAGTACCCTCTTATACAGGACAATTCTTCCCTTTCAGTGTTGATTTTTGCACTGAGCCCCTTCTTTTTGGTGCAAAGAATGAATGAGCTCTCGCCAGACTTGTCAGCCTTTGATGATATTAGCTCAGTTGTCTGTACTAACTTTGCAAAAAGAGCCATGGAAACCGACTGTGAACTGCATCTGTTCAGCTTTCTCCATAATATTCCTTATAAGTACTTTTTCCCCAGAATATTGCAAATCAGTAAATGAGAAGTCAAAAGCCACCTGAGGATACTAGTGTTAAGGATAACTGTATCCTTAGTTGGTTTGAATATGTTTTGATGGTTTTAAGGTAATTCTGTAGGAAACACCTTTCAGGTTTCACTTTTTTATAGGTTTTTGAAATAATTGTTTTACTCCAAATTTATATTTTTTAAATTGGGAATCTAGTATGTTGGAAGAAAGTATTCATTCTAATGGAACTGGTCACTCACTTTTTCACACTGGAGCATGGATGAAAGTTCTTTAATCTGTTTCTCCCTTTCAAGTATTTGTTTCCTGAGATTCTTCATGGGAAAAAAACCAACAAAGAAATTATTGTATTGTCTGTATACAGCAAAGCATCAGTAATGCACAGTGATGAACATTTCAGATGTGAAACCAAGATTCCATTTTGTGATGGTAAATCACAAATACTCCCACTTTGCCACTCTTACTGGAAATTGTATGACTATATAAGGTAGCCAATTTCAGATATTTGGCATAGAACAAAGAGAATCAAATTTTAATTTACTTACAGTATTCTGAACTTCACTTTCACTTAGCTCCAGCATACAAGTGTCAATGTTTTTACTGTTCAACTGCAACACAGGAAATATTAAAATTTTCTTCTGATTATAACTGATTTTGTATTTTTCAATGGTTCTAATTTGGTTCCTATAGTCTGCTACATTTTTAAACCTGGTACATATGACTAGAAAAGCTGGCATACAAGCTACTTAGTTGATGGTTAAAACCCTAAAGATTGAATTTATTATGTGCATGGAACTTTGTAGCTGAAGAAACGAACCAGGGTTACTCCATACACCTATTTATTTTTTTTTATTTTATCTAAAAGAGCTCTAAATACCATAGGTAAGTGTTATTTAAGCATGTAGTTAAAGGGTAAAAGCATTTGTAGAATTCACAGTACTTCAAAGACTAATATTAAGTGCTAAAGCATTTCAGGAGCTTCAGTTAGTTGGGGGAATTTGATGACTGAGCCAGAAAGCATAAGCTGGAAGATCACAAAAATCAATTTGACTTAACTCTTTGTATGTGCCTATGATACTGTCAACTAAACATTTATTTTAAAATATCCTATTGTGTGTGTGCATAACTTTCTATTTTAAAAAAGTAGACTTGTGTGGCTTTCAGACTGTAAATCCAAAACATTTTAGTTTCACTAATGAGAAGATAAACCCATAAACTCAAGTTGGAAACTTTGGTATCAAAATTCGACTAGATCAAATTTGACTAATCCTGGCCTGCATGTAATTCCTCATAATGCTCTGTAATCTCAATCCCATGCCTATCTGTAAAGTCAATCCATGGACCTCAATTCTGCATCCAGGTTTCCACATTTGCATGCACAGAAAACTTATAAATATTGTATTCAGTAGAAATCCTAATCTTTTCTGACTACACTGAGTCAGATTTGCTGTCAGCAAAAAAATAATATATAAACAGGAATGGTGTTTTGTGACCTGACACTGATTTATCAGCAAAAATACTTAGAAGGCTTTCCAGAATTGAGAAGTCACTGGAAACCTAAACTCATACTTTCCATTCTCAGGAAACAGTCTTTCTCATAGTTTGTTCTTTATGAACTTTCTTTTTGTTGAATGATCAACAGAAAGCCTCACTCTTGTAAGAGAATAGAGCAATGTCTATGAAAATCTGAAAATTAACTTCAGAATAAAAAAATAAACTTCGGAATAAACACCCATTTTGTTAGCTTCTGAAAGAGAGTTAAGAAAGTCAGTAATGACAAATTACATTTAATTTTAAGAGAAATCTACATTCTTCACATTCTTCACTTCATCAGGTTTCTGTGTGAGTTCCACATGTGAGTCCTACATGTTTACTCTTATACAGGAATTCACTGAGGTCCACCTCCTGTTTTAACAAGCATAGTTCAACAAAGTCCTTCCAAATATTTAGGAACTTTCTTAGTGCACAGGACATAACAAAAAAAAAAAAAAAATCTTCCCACAATGTGTCTAATAAAGAAGATTATATGACCACATGTTTCTTTTATGCCTTACATGTTTTCTTACTTGGTGTTCTAGACTGTCAGATTCTCTGCTCAGATCTGTAAAACACTTCCCATCTTGGATGGCTGTTGTAGTTCTGTGACAATTCTTTATATCTGGCGGAATCAGTGAACAGAGTTTTCCTGTTTCTCCAGGTGGCACAGGTGTTTTTCCCTGAAATAGCATTCATAATTATGTAACATTTAGTTTCACTCACAGTTAGGTCACTGATAGTGCTAATTCAAGGATATCAACATAAAACAAATTAGCTCCTCCAGAGAATCCTTTGAGAGAATGTTTAAAGATCAAAGAATCATTTAGGACTTTCAACAAGGATAAAAGCCTGTGATATCACAGGATGTACCCTCAAACAGTTTGCTCACAGAACACACCTAATACACAAGGCAAAGGCAGACTACCTCTAGTGAAGGTTGAAGGCCAAGACCTGCTCTGATTCCAATGTTGCTGTTTTTCACAGCAGACTTCCTCCAATTTGGAGGCAGCAATGGCTTTCCTCCTTTCCCAATTTGGAAAAGCTTCTCACCAGGCCTGGCTGCTCAAGAAAATGATGCTGCTTGTGCCATGGCAAGTCCAGAGCCATATCAGACCTACTATCTACATGCATACCATTCCCCCCACTTTCTTATTAGGCATCTGCAACCTGTCATCACCCTCACCCCTTCTCCAAACACCTCTCTCCTGCCTCTACCCTAGCACTCCAGAATCATTGATGCCTTTGCCAAGCACAAAGTTATCTGTTTATTCCACTCAATGCTCCACAAACTACTCATTATTTTTTCAGAAGTGGATTCTGTTGCCTTCTCCACCCACCAGGACCCATTTCTCCTGTGCTCAGCCTGTGCCAGGTGCATCTCCATCAAAAGGATTTGTCAGACTAAGAGTTTTAGTTCTTATATCCATATTTCCCTTCATATAATTGAGAAAATGAGTAACAAATTCGGGAAGTCCCGAAGTTAAATAATCACTTCCTCACAGAATCAGAATGCAGACTGTTGTTTCCAATTGTTGTCTTAAGGCAAATAAGTACAGTAAAACATCTAATGTTTTTTATTTTATATATGTGTATGTGCATGTGTAGGATTAGATTTCCTGGCAGACCTCAACTCGTGTAACACAGTGCAACTCTCTGTAGCTTTTTCCTGGATATACAACCAAAACCAAGTTCTTGAATTTATTTACTTCCAGTGAAAACAGCACATTGGAAGATTAAACATCATGCTTCATTTATCACAGCCAACTGACGCAAGCAGAAAAGAACAAAGAAGAATTTTGCCATAGTTTCAGTATACTGTTGCCATGACCAGCACTGTCACTTAGCCATTTTTTGAAATATCACCTACTTCATATCTATAACTAGTAAGTATATTTTTGACCTTGTTAACAAAACAAATACAATTTAAAATATCAAGCCTAACAGGAACAGAATGAACTTGCCTCAACAGTGTGAAGAATAAACTTTTCCTGAAGATCAAAGTCCAAGGAAGGAGCAGTACAGTCATGTACAGGCAAAGATAAGGATGCTTGTGATGAGGACGACATTTTGATTTAATGCTGTATAACAAGACAATATATGTTAACATATATTGGAGTTCCACAGATCAGTGACTGAAACATTACTGTCATGCCAGGTTGTTCCCAGTGCAGTGGGAATGCTGGACTGGACCAAGTAAACCCCAGTCCCAGCAGAGATGGAGCACAGCTAATGTGCCTGAAATCTTCCACAAGACTTCACAATTTGCAATTGCTCAGCACTGAATTCACAAACACGGTGCACAGAAAACAAATCCTTCCACAGCAGAAAACTGAGTACACTCGAAGGACAAAGTAAAGCTCGCAACTGCTGTTTCCCACTTCCACGCTCCCCTGCACAGAGGGGGAGGCTCAGGGGCACAGGTCACACCACGCCAGCCCTCGCCCCGGGCCCACACTCGGGCTCTCACCTCACCAAAGGCCCCCGCGCCCGCTGCCGGCGGCTCCCGCCCCTGGGTGCCCCGCGAGCCGCCCCAGCACCGGTCCTATGGGTCAATGTCTCCTCAGCACCGCTCCGGCGAGACAGAGTCCCCTCAGCGCCTGTCCTGCGGAGCACTGTCCCTCAGCACCGCTCCAGTGGGGCAGAGCCGCTCAGCGCTCCTCCCGCGGGTCCCCACCGCCGGCAGCCGTTGCCGGAGCAACGCGCCGTTGCCGCTGACGGTGCCGTTGCCGTTGCCGTTGCCGGTGCCGTTGCCGGTGCCGTTGCCATTACCGTTGNCCTTGCCCGACGCTCCCCGCGAGCATCCGCTGCCCTCGCCCGGGGCCCCCGCGGGCCGGCGAGGCGGCATCGGCCCTTCCCCGGGAGAACGAGGGCCGCGGGGGGGATGCAAAGATGCCTCAAAGACGCGGCTGCGCCCCTTACTCGGCCGGGACGTGCCCGGGCGCACCCAGGAGGTTACTGTCACACCCAGATGGACAAGAAACCTGGAGACCTCTGGGAGCTTTAGATCCTCCAGATGATTGCTTTCTGGGTGTTTCCATTAATTTTTTTTTTTTTTTTCCTGAGGTTAAACACTTAAGTATTCGTGTAACCTGACCGTATGTGACGCTGTTTTGGCAATACATTGTCAAACACTGTAGAGAAACCACAAATTTTTAAATAACCACATTCAGATGACGTGGCAATTCATAAAATATCTGAGACACTGCAACAGATGTGTGGAAAGATCACTTTCAAATCATGAATTGTGCAAAACGGAGTGATCACGTGATACAAAGGATCATTTGTACAGGGGCAAAGGTAGATATGTACATAGACACATATACTCATACATAATTATAATTTGTACATTTTGTTTAACAAATCATACTGATAGAAGTGTTGCTTTTTAATATTCTAAGTAATAGTGTCAGCAACTTACATTAAAAAATAAGCTTGACAGAAATAATCAAAATAAATTCAAACATATCCTTTGGCATTCTCTGTAAACATGCCAGTGTGTATTTTCTTCTATTCCGGTCAATGGAATTTCAGAGAGCAGCTACTCACATCATATACTCTTTGGAGAATATTACCTAGCCATGTGTGCCTGGTAATAAAAATGAAATGCTAAATTTCAACCTTTTAAATTCAAGTAGACATGAAATCACTTCATTATCCCTTCTGGAGTGAGTGCCTGATTGTACCTGAATTCCAAAGGAGATTTTGTCTTTGCATGTGCAAAAAGCCTAAGGCTTTGTTTTCTACAGGACTCACTGCCTGGAACTGAGAATTCATCACCTCTGACAGACCTTTGCTTCAGCACCACTGTTATGAGCTGTGGCTTTGGTACCCCAGAGTCACCTCAGACAAAATTCTTAATTTTAGCTGCCCAGAACTTGCTATAAGATTGTCTTATTTTAAAAAGAAGGCAGTAAGTTTTTTCAATTTTCTAAAAATCTGGTCATAGTTTATAAAATACCACAAGCACTATCCAGCAGTGAGGGCTAATTAGCATGATAATTAGCATTGCACTCTGTACCTCCTAAACAAAGAATGAATTACAAGTTTCAGTCCTCAAAACCACATTTTAATGACAGTGGCACAATCCACAGAGTGGAAAATAATTAAAGGAAATAGGACACACAGCTCCACAATGACATAATTACAGGCCTTATTAAAAGAGATGTGCTTCAGAGAAGCTTCTTTAGATACCACAGGAACACTGCTGAGTGTTTGTCACAGCTCATGACTTCATCTGCTCTAAAGGTATAATTGAACCTTTTATTTCCATGTCAGAAATTCATTACTCCAGTGTGGTTCTTTGTTCATTGGTTAATTTTGGCATTGGTCTGCTATTGCAAAAGCTGCAGATTTGCTGTGACCCTGTTAAGACACTGTTCCTTCCCCATCCTTGTATGCACTGCTTGGTGCAGTACTGACCAGATTTAATTTCTCCAGCAATCCTTAGACATTCACTGCCTCACACAGAAGTGAACATCAGGCAGAGACAGAGTACTGCATGCTGAAATCTAAAATTTCATTTTCCCAAGCAATAATCAATGTTGTAATTTCTGTTCATATCAAAGCCAGAATAGCTGTCACATTTTAGAGCAGAAAGACTCCTTTGGAGAAAAAAGTCAGAGATGAAGCATTATTTGCTAGTACCCTCTAACTGCTTTTAGGTCAGTGAATGCCCTTTCAGTCAGGAATATCTCCTTTTGTTTGCTTCTGATAAGTCTTCTTATTCCATAAAGGAGTTCTGCTACATACAAATTCTTTGATAGGAACTGCATCACACAATTGTAATAAATGGGTTGCAGCATTGTTTCTGTAACTATTTCCCAGAGTTATGTAAATATATGGCATTACATAGACAATCCCTGTGATCCAGGACAACTCACTCGTTACTCTGGGACACCCAGTCCTACCTGCCTAGCAAGCAGAGCTGCAGTAGTCTATTGTATGGAGGCACTGACACCTAGTGGGCTTCAACTACATTTCCAGTTTTTACAAATATTCCAAAAAATCTGTCACAGCATCTCAAAAAGAGATTAATATTAATGCATATTTAAAAGTACAATCAAATATGAATAGTTGGAGGTTGAATTTATTAATTAAGGCTGACTCTTACTGTCGTAGAAAGAGGAAGATTTGTTTTAATTAGCAGCTCATGTTCACTGAGCTCTGTCCCTAGTAAAAGCTCTGAAGAAGTCAGTTCAAGTAATGCAGGATCATGCACTTCCCCAAACACCTCTGCAAAAGACAGAAAAAACTGGCTCTGTCATGCTTTCTGACAAGCAGGTGTAAAATGACAGGGTAAGGCTTTTTATTTCCATTATTATGTTTGTATGTATATGTATATATATGTATATACATGTATGGTCAAAAGCTACATGGGCTACAGTTCCAATTGCCGACACATTCGCCAGATGCCAGCTCAAGCTAGCAAGAAAGAATGTGTCTGTTGATGTCAAAACCATAAAAGCTGTGTTCTCAATATGGTCTTCCCAATGCTCTTAAAAAAATTTCAGCTTCCAGCTTCTCACATGGACTTCATTATGTTCCATGAAGAAGGTAAGTTTAATTATTCCTATGCCACATGTGGAGAAACTCTAATACCACGTCATGAGACTACTTTCTCACAGTCATTATCAGGGATGTGGCAAAGCTGCAAATACACCTCCAGTTATTACACTATCATTGCACAGTAAAAGGAAGAAGCCCGAAAAATTTATTTCTATTTCCAAAGGGGCCACTTCCTCCAAGTATAAGACAGCCAACTTCTAAAATAGACAGCTGGGGTGTGGGACTAAATTATTATCCTTCCTGCACCAGGAAAGGACAAAGACCATGAAAACAACATATGATATACCTAGTCCAGTTCCCTGAAATATCAGGACTTCTGCCTACTGAATGTTTTGCCAGTTGCTGCATGCAATCCTAGTACAACTCCAGTTTGAGTGCTTAGGGGAAGCACAGCAACAGCTGCAACAAGGACACTGAAAGGGTGCACTAATGTGAAAAGGAGCATTAATTCTCCCTGAGATCGCTGCAGTTTCTGAGCGGAAGTGAGCTGTTGAGAACAGCTGCTTTCTGGCTCTGTCAAATCCAGTCCCCACATTTTTCATGAAAGCCTGATTGTACACAGGCCAGGCAGCTGGCATCACTGATTTTATAATCTTTGCCTGGTTATTATCGAGCTAAGCTTACAGTTGTTAATGTTGGCAAAGAATCTATAGACTCACACATAAACAAATGCCCTTACCTATTTTGGTAAAACAAGTTTTGATTATTAAATAGAGATTCTGCCTCTTTTATTTTTCTATGCCTTTTCAATACATCAATAAATGGTAAATCAAATTTACACACATTTACCTGAAAAATCTGGCTCCAGGATTGCTACTATTCTTCAAAGTATTAGCTGGAGTTCTGCAGGAGTGTGACTGGTGCCAGTTGTGACTTTGTCAGACCTCTTAATTTCCCATTGCTAAACTGCATTAAATGATTACATAAATATGTTAAGTATTAATAAAAAATGTATTATGCAAATATATACTTCAGTAACATAATCATGAGTGGGAAGAGAAGTGGTGTATATACACACGGTGACACAAGATGTGACCCTCAGTGTATTACAGAATTAAGCAGGTATGAATTCCAACATGGGCACTATTATTTGGATTAGATGTGCTACCAGAGTGTGTTTATTTCATTTACAGTGTTTGCACAAGATATAAACTGACTTATGAAGGCATTTCTGGCATTGTATTCTTCAAATCTTTGACTCCAAAGCCTTTGGTGTAAACACTACCTTCCTATAGTGCCAGAAAGCAGTACTGGGAGTCAACTGAGAATCATTTCAGTTATAAGCTATTACTCTTTACATCAAAATATTTTAATTATACTATAAACCTTTATATTAACATAATTTTGGTTGGTTGGTTGGTTGGTTTGGGTTTTCTGTATGAATTCTATTTCTGCTCACAGGAAGGGATGTTTCAGGGTCCATTTATATCCAGCAGTAAAATGCAATGAAAGTTTATTTTTTCTTTTGGGGTATGTTGCAAGAAAGGCTGAAGATCAGACAGTAGGCAAAGTTATGTTGCTCACCATACCTTCTGGTACAGTGGTCACCCACCTCTTAATACTCAGAGACTGTGCACATGGCAGGCTTTAATTTCTTTTTCAGCCTGAGGCAATTCTTCATCCTGACAATCTTTGGCTCCAGCACTTTTACAAGTGACCTTCTCTGCTGTCTACCCCACACTTCAGAGCTACTGCTTGATACTGCTCCTCCAGCACTGCTTCTCAGCCCTTGCAAATACTTTTGGGAGAATGCATTGGTGTATTTCTCTACACACTGTGCACGCTTTGAATTCAACTTCAGCACTCCCTATGTCACTATCTAGCTTTAACTAAGCCTGTGTGCTAATGTATGGCCTTCCTTACCTGAGCCAGGTATGTCAGTTTATCCCTAACAATACTTTTGGGTCTGAAGAGTACTTGTAGAGAGGGACCTGAGGGTTCTATTGAAGCTTCAATAGAACCAGGTATTGAAGCTTCCAATAAAAACAGGGCAGATGGCCTGCATGCGGTAATTTCTCAAAATGGCAACAGCAATCTCCAAAATAAGGCTGTTAACACCTTCTAGGATGCCAAAAAATTTCCAGAGTTTGTCCTGAGCGGTACGTAATAGGCAACATGCAAAGAAAGAGAATGACAAGAAAGGGAGAAACTCAGTAGTGTTTTAAGAGTAGTAGAATACTGTGGAATTTCAAAAGCATGGAGTTCCAGGTTGTGATTCATGAAAAGAATTTATTTATACATTAAATACAAAATGGGGAAAATTATCTGAACTAGAGTTTTATATGAAATATATAATTATGCAGTATAACAGATCTTCCTCTTGAATAAGTGTAGTAATCACTAGCTGAAGATGTATTTTTTCCCTCTCACTCACATTCTGAGTGCTTAACATTCATGAAAAGGGGAAGGATGTTAAAAGTGAGAACTGAAACACCAGATCCAGTGCCAAGTAACCCATCTGCTAGCAGTGGAAATACTTGCTACTTAAGGCATTTTCCTAAGAAGTGGTACCACTCTATTTGGGGCTCCTCAGGAAAGCAGCAACTAAAAGCAGGTTTTCCAAATCCTACAAGATCACTCTAACCCATGGGGGCTTAAAGGATGGGAGTCTTGTTCCTCTTCCAGCCAGCCATTTTCTGAAGGAAAAGCAATACCAAGGACATCAGACAATGTAACAGAAAGCAGCACTTTCCTCTCTGGCAGGTGAGGCTCACATGCCATGGGCAGCAGCAGGCTGCAAGCCTCAGGGAAGAACTAGCAGTATGTTGATTTAGGAAGAGTTAGACTGACTTGATGGCTGTTCATTCCAGCCTGAAAATACTACACAGCCAGAGCATTACTGGGGTACATTGCAGCTGAGCTGGTGCTTCTGCTACAAGCTCAGGCAGCACTACTTTCAGTTGTTGGGCATCTCTTTTTTTGGAAATTCATCAACATGAACTGCTGGAACTCAGTGCCAATGGAAGTTATGAAGTGAAATAATTGCATCTGTAGGCCGAAATTTAAAATTTTTTCATGTTGATGTCTTTTAAACAATATGCTAAATTGATATCACAATGAATTGTAACCAGCACTTACATGACTGTAATCAGCTTTCATCAGGTCATATAGTACTGGGCCTTGAAAGAGAGCCTCCTGGGACTTCTATATACGAGAAACATCAATTTTAGGAAATTGAAAAAAACTTGCCATACAGCTTGTATATGCAAATATTTATGTCCATGTATAAGCAAGACAATACAAGCTGAAAAAGGTAAAATGATTCAAGAAAAGGAAACATACACACAATAGCTTTCAGGCCATGTCCCAGCAGGATAAAAGTTACAATAGGAATTTTACACAGCCTGGGTTTTGTTTTGGTTTTAATTCCTGGAATCTGACCCGCATGTAAGGAAGATTGCTTTGATTGTTAGTTATTTCCCTTCTCTGGAATTCACCTCTTGTCATAATGCCATAGGATTTCCTCTGACTTTATCAAATTCAGCCACACATTACTTAGCATTTGGATTATGAAATAAATCACTTAACTGAACAACCAGTATAATTTCCAAGCTGGGTATATTAAGTTGCCACCAATGATGCCACAATGTAAATGTTTTCTAATTCCTGGCCATGTCAAAGGTCCTTTCTTTTCCTTTTGAACATTCAATAATCATGATGAGAGATGTTAAAATAATGGGAATTACTAAAAGTAGAGACTATTTTCTCCTAATATGCTTGATTACTGCTATTGAGTTTTGTTACTGTACTCATGGTTTTCCAAACCTCTTTGTGGTGTTTTGATGCTAATGCACAGTTGCATCTCAGTAGATCTTTATCCAACTATCTTTTAATAAACGCTTTCTTTCTGAACGACTTCTTACAAATTCATCCTCAGCTTACATTTTGACAGTTTATCCGAAAACTATTTTTTATAAAGATAAGGTTAGACTTACTAAACTCAGGACACAAGGAAAGGGAATGGGGGAGACTCGTCCTCCCAGAGCCGGGTCGGAGGGGTCCAGCCCCCGGACAGGCCGGACGCGGTCCCTGCGAGCGGCGGGATTTCCAGGCCTGTGGCGCGGACAGACGTGCCCGGGGGGCCGCCTCCGCCGGCCCGCGGGGACTCAGCCTGTGCCGCCCACCCTGCTAGCGAGTCTTTACGGCAAAGGCCGCGGCCGGCTCCCACAGGTTCCTTCGCCCAGGGCCGGCGGGCAGGCTGACCCGGCCCCGAAGCAGCCGCAGCCCCGGCCTTGGTGCCGCCGATGACGCTCGGGGCTACCCGGGATGAAAATTCTGCCGGGACACCTCGGCCAGCCAGGCTATCCCACCCACCCCACTCCGTCCCCGTCTCCTCACGCCAGCGCGGGGCGGGGCGGGGCGGACCTGGGGAGGGAGGGAGGTGGCCGGGAGGGAGGTGGCCGGGAGGGA
>WBNO01009308.1:13304-76881 GCA_013400575.1 Peucedramus taeniatus
AGCTCGGAGGAAGCGCCAGGCCCGGCTGTGCTGGCGGGGGCGAGGCTGGAGCATTGGCCGGGCCGGGCGGCGATGGGCTGCTGCGAGGAGTCTCCTCCAGCCGGCCCCTTTGGGCGCGGGCTGGGCGTTCGCCAGGCAGGCTGCACAACAGCAGCCTCGGGGGGCTGGCGGGGGTGAGACAGCCCAAGGTCAGACGGGCAAAGAGGGGAGAAGGCGCCAGCACTGGGAGCACGGGATGCGCAGACATCAACTGCCGGGATATACGGCCGGACTTTGTGCATGCAAAGGACAAAGGTGTGTCTCGCCTGAAATAAGCACCTGGGTTTTACTGGTTGCTAGAAACGTCTTCATATCGCTGCCTGATCGGTAAAAGTCAAGCTCTGATGCGACACATGAAAGTCCGGTATGTGTCTGCTTAGGCTGTTTGATTTGTTTTACCTTTAGTATAATTTCTAAGCTTGTTTGATAGCCCATTGTTTCCGATTTGGTCTTTCCCTTTCTTCGCAGTAAGGGCACTGTAACTGTCTTTTGTTCCTTAGCGCTTGTCTTGAGCTGTAATCCCCTTTCCTTATATAATCAAACTTGAACAGATTTGCTGTATGGAGATGGGCATCCAAGCAATATATAGTAATCCACTTTGGTTTCTTACGAATTCTCACTGGATCACGGTCAGGTTTGGAATGTGGTAGACGTTGTTATCTGGTCTGATGTATTGCCCTAAATCTCAATATTCAAGCAGAACCAATGATCAGCAGCACAGCAGAGCTCTGAAAATGCGAACTCGTCAAAAACTACTGTTTAAATTTAAATAACGTTAAAGCAGTCATTATTGCTTCTCTTTGTGATGAAGGTATTTCCATGCTTCCCCACTACTCTTGGCTTCTTCCACATCTACCTGCTTCCCAGACTGACTTCCTTTCCAGCCTCCACTTTCTCTTTTCTTGTTGGACAACTGAAAAAAAGGAGATGTCGTTTCACCCTTCATTGTAAGGTCTTGTGATGGGACCTTGTGATTTCATTTAAGTGTATATGTGAAATCTAACATTGTGGTCTTCACTTAGCAGTCTTCACACTGCTGAGAGGATTTATGGAAATAGTAATAGGAAATATTAATAATTTTATATACAAATACTCTTATCTGTAATTAGTAAAAAATCATTTCAGACCTATTTTTACTGTACTGTAAAGAATCTGTACAAAGTTTTTGAGAACACCTGGCATAGTTTAAAAGCCTTTTAAACAGTAGTAGTGGTAGTAGTAGATCCATGAATAAATTCCCTTCTTCCCTGTATGGCAGCTGAACTTTCCTGTGACTGCAGTGTGCTTTTATGTAGAACTGCAAATGCCAGAAGCATTTATCAAGATGTGCATGCTATCAAAGTTGGTTAATCTACATGTGACAGAAATTCGAACAAACTTGGACAATGCAATTTACTTCTATTGTATTCCGTTTCTTACTGGCCACCAGAGAACTTGTTAAGAATGAAATTGGACAGTCAGAATGCTTCCAGTCCTGTTAAGTTCCTAATTGGTAAACTTGGTAGTGACTTAATCATAAGTCAGATTCTCCTGAGAATGCCTGACTTTGAACAGTGGGCTGTCAAGGGATGGGATCATCCTTGTGAGGAACTTCAGTTCTGAGAAGAGGCAGGCAAAGCCCTCTCTTCCGGCTTTGCTTGCTTCCCTGATGTGAAATGTGTAGCTTCTCCCTTTCTGGGATTGAAAAACAAACTGCTTGTGCATTAGTAAGACTTGGCATGAGTTTTGTATCAAATGAAATGAATTATCTGATGGATTTATTTAGCTAAATGAAGTTGTATTGTACTTCATGGTCACTGAAATCACAGCAGAGGTGATCTAATTGTTTCTGTAAGGCATAACAGGATATCTAAAGAGTTTATCAAACACTGGTTTGTCCTGTTCTAAAAAGCAACACACTCCCCACCCCCAAAGATATATATTGCCCAACTTTCCAAGAAAGTTTGTTTTAGCTTTTAATCCTTGTCTTTAGAAGCTTTCTTTAATGTCTAATTATAATTTAAATCTTCTTACTGAAGTTTAAACTCCCTATTTTTGTCCATTTTCCTCTGGACAGGACATTTTTTCCTATATATTCAAGGTACCTGCAATTGGAATCTGTTTTGTCTTCAGGTTTTACACGAGGATAATTGACAAACAATTGCAAAATATATAAGATTGAAGTAATATTTTAATTTTCTTTATTACCTCTGGACTTTCAGTTTGGTTAATGTTTTAAAGAACACTGTGCAAAATTGGACAAAATGCTTCACATGAGAATTCTCAGTACCAAGTTTAGCAGTGGGTTTCTTCATTATGTTATAAATTACCTTTTGCATCTTTGTCTGCCTGTTTTTTTATCTGATAGTATGGACATGTTGGTGAACTTAATAGCTTTCAAATTTGTCCTTAGATTTTTACTGATGACTGGGGAATGGTTATATCTTTTAAAACATCATCTTCAAACTAATATAAGTGACTGTTTTAAATTTGTCCTGGAAAATTATTTCTATGAACTGAGTATTTTTAACCTGACTAACTTGCAGTTCACAGAAGAAAAGCTTGGTCAGGCAGAGAAGACTGAACTGGATGCTCATCTGGAGAACCTTCTGAGCAAAGCAGAATGCACTAAATTATGGACAGAAAAAATAATGAAGCAAACAGAAGTATTATTGCAGCCAAATCCAAGTAAGGAGTCCTTCAGGTTTTTGTTTTCAACTTTTGAATTAATAGATATGCCAATGTAAATATTTACTGCAATAGCTATTGCATAAGTAATTACTAAATACAACAGTTTTAACATTTGAAGGCTGCTGTTATGGAAAGCATATTTTGAAGAGCTGGTAAGAATTGGAGACATTGCCAGTTGCTGGTACTTCCTGAACTTTCAAGCTGAGAAAACTTTATACAGAGCTTTTTAAACTGTCATATTGGTTCCATACTCTGCTCAGTCTCAGGTTGATTGTTTTTTTGAATCGTTTATTGTTTAATTGAATTTCCCATTCTAGTTCCAAAAATCTTGGGTTCTGTAAGAACTCTGAAGTTCTTCATGGGGTAGATACAGTGGCTCAGGAAACTTCATTGCTATTTCATTATTTAAACTCTGCACAATACAAATCCACTTGAAGCGGGCAAGATGAACTAAAATACTTGTCTTTAACAATTCCATTACTGAAGAATTTAGCACAAAAATTTTTGCATTTGTAAGCAATACAAAAAAAGTGTCAAATATGATTTCATCACTGTTGAGTCTCTTACTGTAACAGAAAAAAACATGGGTAGAAGAAATGAAGTTTTATGGTGTGTTAATTTTATATGTTTATGAAATTGCTGCTATGAGTAGTAATGTTGAGGAGTCATCCTACAGTTGTACTAGAGTTTGGAGCTGAAGGAATTTGCTTGGTGTATAGATCTAGATTTTAAGTCAAGACCTGGTGTCTAGTTAGTGGGTGAACTACTTCACTGAAAACATCTTTGGGTTTGCTCAAATGATAGTTTTATAAAACTGCTACTACCTCTGCACTGACAACAAATATTCTCCTTGTAATGACATACTGAGCTAGGATTTGTTAGTAAAGGTAAATCATACACTGCTAACACTTCTCTAATGCCAAGTAGTTAAATTCTTTATTACAGAGATGTTTGAAGTATTACCTTGGAAGTGTGATACATCGTTTAGTTCCATAAAAACAGTATTTTAAAAGTAAACAAACTAATCATGTGGGAAGGATGCAGTGGAACTTGCAGAATATTCTAGCTCAGATTTCTGCTTTTGTCTAGGCCAGAGGAAATAGTTGTCTTTTTCATTCAATTCAGTATTTGTAGTATCTCTTGGACTTTTTCAGAAACTTGTAGGCTTTAAATATTGAAGCACTGAATGGAGGCTAGTGGAAGTGTATAAAGAACTTTCAGTAGAAGGATGATATGTGGTGTCTCAGTTCTGCTCTCCAGTCCATTTTCTGATGGCTAAAAATACTCAGCATTGAGCAGTGATCTTTGTAAATGTAACTTCAGCTGTTTGCTGGCCTACTTGGGAGAAGGATCACATGCTGCAGAGAGCTCCTTTTGGTGGTTGTTAATGGAGTGAACCTGTCTGGGAGAGGAAAAATCTCTTTCAATCCCATTTATAATTGTACCTATAGTTCTGACCCATGTAATAGTCCAATAATTTTAGATTACTTTCCAGTTTTTTTGTGATTTAGTAAAAAATAAGTGTTATGGCTTGAGTAAAGAAAACAATCACTTCTGATAATTTCTGATTCACTCTTGCTGCCAGGGAATGCACTGGTACCCATAATTGTCTGTCTTAGATTAATTTTGGTGACCTTCATGAGAGAGTAGTTATTTAATCCACTGCTGTTGAAAGTTGTCTAATTAACAAGTAGTATTAAAGTGGCAGGTTTGTTCACTGGAAAGCTTCTTTGTGGTTGTCTGTACTATTGTAGGCTGAAATTAGTTCTTACTGACTGTATAAATAAAACCAGCTAGGTGGGAAATGAAAGCAGTTGGTCAGAGAAATTGGGTATTGTATCTGAGGAGTTTGCTTTTTTAATTACAGAGTCCCTGTTTAGGTGTGTGAGGTCTTTCCACCTAAGAAGCTTTGTGTGGCTTAGTGTAGTAATAGATGGGTAGTAATGCTCGCATAGTCTCAACTGATAATTTTATTGCTCAGACTAAGAAAATATGAGAACACAAAATGAAACATTTTCTAATAACCTTAATGGTTTCTTTCAGCATGTTTCAAGGGAGCATGAGGCATGGGAAAGAAGATATAATTTTTGGGGCTATCAAACTTTCAGAATATCTTAATAGGGTACTTAGAGTAGTTGTTGAGCTTAATTCCTACTGCTAATTGTAGTGAACAATTTTGGTCTTTTTTCTGGAGGGGGGAACAAAAGACTGTCTTTTTAAGGAGAAGTGTTCTGTTATTGCTCTTACTGTGGAGACTTCTAATCAAAATTCTGAAAAGCTGTATAACTATGCTAATGGAGAAGAAAAGTATAAATTTTCTCTTTACAGATGGCTCTAGGAAACACTTGAACATGGCATGGCAAACATGGAACACAGTCTGTTTTCGAGAACAGGATCTCCAGCTTAACATTGTTAACTTAATGTTAAGTTTAATGGCTAGATTTTGAAATTTTTTTTTGTTCCTTCTTCTTGTTTGTTTGTTTCTCTTTTTAGCTTGTGCTTTAAATGATAGTAATTATTTCAAATAAAAATTTTTAGATGCCAGAATAGAAGAATTTGTCTATGAGAAGCTGGACCGCAAAGCACCAAGTCGCATGAATAACCCAGAGTTACTAGGCCAGTATATGATTGATGCTGGGAATGAATTTGGCCCAGGAACAGCCTATGGTAAGAAGTAAAAGAACCCCATAGGTATAGGCTTTTTAAACGATATAAAATTATGTTTCTTGTTTTCCTCTAGATAAAACTGTTTAATGACATTTGTATCTGTTTGAGTTGACTTGCTGTATAACTGAGCATTAGGAGATCAATGATAAGGTTTCTCTCCAAATCTAGAAACAAAACTTATGGTTAGAATGGTACCCATCTTCATGGATGGATAATTATCTTACCAGAGCAAGTACTTTTGGAGTTTAATTTCCTTGTTAAAGGAGCACATCTGCACATTTGACAGTATTTATTAATTTTATTTGTTGTTTGGGGTGAAAATGTTACCTGAAATTGGCTTCTGTATTAAGAAACCTCTCTAACTGTACAGTATTTCAGCTTTTCTTAATATATAATATTTTGATAAGGATAGTAGTGTGGAACACAGTCTAAATTTTATTCCTTCTCCAGTAAATTTACATACCTATGACAAGATGGTTGGGGGTATTACCTCTAATATTTTTACACTGCTGTTAATTTAAAAGTCTAATTCTGGCGTTCTCTACAACTCTTTAAGTTGCTGATATAAATTCTGCTGTTAATTTAATTGAAACAACTGAAAAATGCAGATGTCTATATATATTATGGTATGCAAACTCTGATAGTTCACTCTCTTCAAGTCTTTCTTTAAAATTACTGTGGGAGGGAAAACTTGTTCTGTGAAGAATGAGTTCCTTATATCTGTAAATCATGATGTTCTTTTTCAAAAAAGGAAAACCCAATTAAATAAAAGTAAATGTTTTATAGAATTCTTATGCCAAAATCAATAATGGCAAGCTTTGTTCCTCTTACTTCCACATGATTTTATGTATCTGTGGCCTTCCTTCTGATCATCAGTCTCAAGTCTTTCTAACATCAAACAGAATTGTACTTACAGGCACACTGTCCCTTAAGTTGTGGAAGTTTTTGAATTCAGGCAAATAAGATAAAATGTTAGCTTATAGATACTGTTAGGGTTTCATGTGGTGTCATAAAATCTTCTCTGAACGCTTAGTGTCCTTTCTAACTAAGCAGTATCAGGCTGTTGAAATTCCTTTTGATACACTAACTTCGGTGTCAACACTTAACTTGCAACTAAATTTCAAAGTATTACTCGGTTAATGTGCAAATGCATATTTAGAATTTTGAGTAGATGTGGGCGAGGAAAAACGTATTTTTTTCCAATATCTTAATAAGCTTTTTCCTTGTTACCAACTACTCCCATCTTAAGAATGTTGTATAAGAGAGGAAGTTGTTGGATTAAAATAAGTAGGTATGGTATCCAGTTCTGAAATAGGTGTTCGCTATGAAGTTGCCTTAATATGTGGTCTCAGTGAAATTTGCCTTGACCTGTGATTATTCATAATAAAAATGGTTTGGCTTGTTGTTTGTGTGATTGCTTATTTTGTGGGGTTTTTGTTTGTTTTTATGTTGGGGTTTTTTTGAGTTTAGTTTTGGGGGGTTTGAAGTGGTTTTTTTTGCAGGGAGTTGAGTTTTTTGCACATTATTTTCTTTCTTTTGAAGGCCCTTTACATGGCATTGGATTGTTTTTCACACTGCTGGCCTACACTTTCCTGACTGTAGCAACCTGTTTTGTTAACCTCCTGCCTGAACAATATGATTAACATATTTTTTCCTTTGCAGGAAATGCACTCATTAAATGTGGAGAAACACAAAAGCGAATTGGGGCAGCAGACAGAGAACTCATTCAAACTTCTGCTATAAACTTTCTCACTCCCCTAAGAAACTTTATTGAAGGAGACTACAAAACTATTACTGTAAGTTGAATTGTACATTTTTCAGAATTTCACACCAGTTGAAACTGACAGTTTTCAAAATGTAGTAGTAGATAATGGTGCATTATTACTTTCCTCAAGGTAATATAGAAAAAATCAAGTGAAATTTGTGCCTTGGGAGTATTTTCTGGCTTTTTTGCCGAAGTAAAAACAAAATAATGATGAAAACATTTGTTTGGTAACTGTTGTTCTATGAGAAGTATGCATGTTGAGCATAAACTGTGTGAGAATAATTAGGATCTAATTCTGCCTCTCTCTTAAACTGAAGAACTTTTGTTTATGTGATACTTCATTACAGGCGTTTCCAAGTAGACAGTCTTTTGCTTGTATGTGTACCCATTCTCACAAACTAACCTAACTCACTTTCAGAAAGAACGTAAACTGTTACAAAATAAAAGACTGGATTTGGATGCTGCAAAAACCAGACTGAAGAAGGCAAAAGTTGCAGAAGCTCGAGCTGCAGTAAGTAGAGGGTTTTTTTTAGTTGGTCCATAACTTTCAGACTTACTGATACATATTTATCAACTTGACTGCTTGGTTGTGTTTCCAGTCCTAGCTTCTTACCCTGATTGTTTTTCTAGGTACTTTTGTAAGAAATGCCTTAGTGGAACACAAGGAAACAGAAGTGAGTTACTGATCAAGGTGTTAGTCTTCTACTTATAAATATTCCATCAAGTTGGACTCGCTTATTCTCTTCTTGTTTTATAGTATATGAGCCTATACTATCCAAAATTAATTGATACAACCTGCCAGTATAGGTGTAAATACAGATACTTGAATCTGTGCAAATGTTGAAGTGTGTAATTACTTTCAACTTATGAACCTATCTATACTTAATTTCTCTATGTCAAAAATATTTGTGGTGTATGTATTGCTTACTATTTTACACTACCAAACAGAAATGAGACTCTTCAACTCACATGACTTAACCATTCTGATTCCCTCAAAAAATGCTTATTCAAGGAGATTAAATTGAAAAAAAAGTTACTGCTTTTTAAACTCTTAAAATGCTCTAAGTGAAGGAATGGACTGTTGACCGTATGTAGTTTCATCAGGATATATTTACAGTATTTTCATGGCTGTCTTTTGACTACATTCCTAAAGGTTCAGCAGTTAATGATGGACAGTGAAGTGATTTCTCCTGTAAGGGTTAATGCAGTAAGAGTCTTGCAAATAAAGAAATCCAGTCAATTTAAATACACAGGGACAGTGTACATGATGGAGAGGCAGAAAAAGGACTGACAGATTTTGCTGGCTTTTCAAAATGGTCCTTTGTCCTGAAAGATCTGAGAGGCATCATCTTGAGCTTTGAAGTGCATTGCATCTTGGCGATCATGATCCATCTAAAAACCAACATGATCTCTACCTGACAGTTCTGCTCTTGTGTGTCAGCCCATGTCATGCACACTGTCCCTCTGCATTTAAACCATCTGTATTTTTAAGTCTATGCATGCATTTTCCCTTGTGTAAATTCTATGCAAAAAGAGTCACTTGTCTATTAAGCCTTCTTAATTTCTAAGACTAACAATGGAGAACAGAGAAGGTTTTGATCAGCAAGTAGTGCAATTTAGAAGCAATGGATAGAGGACCATTGGGTAGTAAACTATTCCTTTGCTTGACTTTTTTCAGAGTTAAGTAAAAAAAAAGTGTTTTTATAATTAGCTTCCTTTGTGGTGTGGTAGCAAGTATGGACCTTACTTTCTAAAGCAATGAAAAGACCATAAAGAATTGTTCCCCTTGAGCCTGGTATTAAAATTATATATATTTATATATTTTACTGAAGTTTTAATTCCATCACCAGTGCAATCATTCAGAGTTTGGTGCCAATTGCTGCTGCTGCTACTTGATCCTAAGTATTCATACAGCAAGTATGCAGTTTTATGCACATAATTTAGTGCTGGAAGACTGTGAAACTCTAAACCTCTTCACTATTTTGCCTATACTTTGCTGTCAAGATGTAATTAAAATTAATATGCATGTGTAAGAAGTATCAGATTGTAGAATGCCAGCAGAAATAACAAAATTGCAGCTCTTCTTTATCCTCTGCAGTATAGAAGTAGGAACTAACCTGGATGTAGGTGTGCTGCAAATGGGTTATATTCTGCTGGCTCCCTTATTTATAAAGGAAGAAACCTAACAAACAGGGCTGGACTGATAGGTTAGTGAAGTGTATTGAGCTATGATGTAAATTTTTATACTTTACTATTTTCTATGACAGGTTAAAGTGCTAAATTTTATCTACATGTGATTGCACATTTTTATAACTGGGAAAAATAGTTTGAAAATTACTTATCCCATGCTTACTGTACAACTGAAACAGCTTAGTTCAGGGTTTAAAATCAAAATCTAAACTTTTATTTATCTATATTCACTTCACAGTCTTGTGTAGCTTAAACTTGCAGTACTTTGTGCTGATAATCTATTTACCTACTATATTTGCAGTTGTGTAACTTGCTTTTGTTTTTTATCTATACACTTAAGCAACTAAACATCTCTCAGCCTGAAGAGAATAACATTATGGTAAATGTCTCTTACATGCTCAACTTGCTGCATGTAAAATGGCTAAAGGTTTGTTGGCCTCCTGTGTTCATTCATTTTCCTATCAAATGTTTCCTCTTGCTATCCAGCTCATTAGGTCTTGTTTCAGATGTTTTCCATTCTAAAATGGATTGGTGTAATGCACTAAATACACTTATGTCATTGGATGTTATTTTTATCAGATTATTTCTGGTATTTAAAATATGCAGTATTACACTCTAATTTCTGTAATTTTATGAATGTAATCTTAGGATACAAAGGAGTTAATTTTTCACTTCTAAAATTATTTTCAGCTATTAGAGGAAAGGAATTATTTAGTTTTCCTATCTTTTTAATATGAGTAAAAGTGAGTTATGTGAAACAGCCAGGAATATGTAGAAATTATTCCCTTCAAGCAATGTGTTACAAAGAACTGCAACAGAATAATGTCACAGAAGTTAATGGCTTAACTTAGAGTACAATGTATCCTAAACTTGTTGCAAGGACTCCCTAGTGCAGCTGGTTTTAGCACTATAGTTGTGAAAGTGGAAGAGAAATGGATTAATTAGTTATGTACAGCATAGACTGTGCTGTCCAGCCTGTTTTGGTTGGGATTTGGATCTGCACAGCATATTGGGTCTCATCTCAATTTAGAGTTCCATATTTCTCAGCTGTGATCAGATAAAAAAGGAGCAAATAAACTTGTTACAGTTTGCTGCTGCAACCTTATTACACATTTCTTCCCACTCCTGATTGTGTCATCATTTTACAATGGCAGAAGATGAAAATTAAAGAAGAACCACATTGCAAGAGGGAATGGAAAGAGCAAGCTGAAGTAATTAACTTTCAGACTAAATCCCTTGCAGTTCTACGATTTTGCTGTGCTGCTACTCTAATACTCAATTTGAGATACCTCTGTAGCAGTTTCAATTAAATTTAGGTTTCAGTCAAAGTGCTTGTGAAATAGAAAACTGGTAATGAAATTAGCAAGAGAAAGCATTCATCTGTTTCAGTATAAAAATGAGAATACTTTCCGTAGTTTTCCATTATTATAGCACATTAAGGTAACTTAAGTTCCTCCTAAGGTAATTTGGTTTGTGTGATTCATGTCAATTTTTGAGTAGTTATGTGTTGTGCTGTAGTAGCTTGTTTTAAGTAGATTCTTGTAATACATGAGTTCTACAAGTCACACTCTCTTCAGTATCTGACTTGTGTCATAGATATAATGCTATCCATATTCATAATAGATTCATTGTGTATGAAGGGCTTTGGGCAACTGACTTGTAGCACTCCTCAAATCCCTGTGAAGTTCCGAGGAGAGGAAAGTACTTAAAAGCCAAAGTGTGATAATATACTGTAATAGAGTACCAATGTCTAAGTTTGTATATTTTTATTTTCTCCTCCCCCACTCTTAATGCTGACTAGATATGGGCTGAGGAAGTGACAAAAGTAAGTAAACAATTTTAAAATTGCAGAATTCTGAAATCATAACTTGTGCTGGTCTACTGTAATAAAGAATATTACATGTTGTTGATTTCAGTCTGATGCTGGCAGCCTGATGCATTACATCAGAATACACTGGGTCTCTCCAGGGCCTTTCAGGTTTCAGTGGCAAAACAATGCCTGGGGCTTGTTTTATATTAAGCTGTTTCTGGCTGTCACTAAGTACCAGTACCATATGATTCTCATGAGACAAGATACAATAGACAACTACGGGACTTCTCTCAAAATTTATTGGTGTGATATCCTCATAAGAACAAGCTTATTTGAAAATTTTCAGAAATACTTGGGTCTAGTAGTCTAAACTCTCCTGGAAACACTGATCTTCAAGTTTTACCCAGAACATGGAACACCTCACCTTTGTCCCCAGTGTCACTAAATCTTCAGCAGCTTAAGTTAGGGGGTAGGCACATCTGAAAACTGCACCTGCCCTGAAAGCTAGTTTGTAAGCTTGGTATTAGCCTTGGGGTGGGCGTTGCAGCCTGCTCTGTCATTCATGCCATCCCTTGCCCAGGGACAAACACAGGAGCTATTGGGATGTTGGGCAGTAGCAGCTGCGGTGCCTTGAGAAGGGCCATTCTTAGGCTCACTGGCTCTGACAAACCAGCATTGGCAACAGGCTGTGAGGGGGTGTGCTAACTGGGAAGGAGGGATTTCTTAGTGGATTTCTGTAGAGGAGGGGTAATTAAAACTATGTCAATAGAAGGAGAGCAGGGGCTTTGGAGTATGGTCTTTAATGGGGAACTAGCTAGGCAGCTGTGGGAGGTGTAGGGCAAAGCTGGCATATGCAGCTTCAAGTGAAATCTTGGGAATTGCTCTTCCAACTTTCTGTGAGTTATGGTGCACACAGGTGAGGAGGAGTGTGAGTTCAGAGGGAAGGAGGCATTTAAGGTGAAAGGAGGGTTTACTGTAAAAGGAGGGTGAGGTCAACTTTGTTCCCAAAGTTTGAGAATTAATAATGAATTAAGTAAAATAACAGTTGGAAGCAGGAAACCTGTCTACTGGTCCTGTATTGGGGAAAAAATATCCGGGAAAGAATGCTGCTGTATTGAAAACTAATCTTGAAGCTATTTGCTTTTCAGAGACAAGGATAAGCAATTTTAAAGCTAGTGAAATTTAACAGATTGTGTCTTAAAAGAAGAAATACTACAAAGTGCTTAACTATAGCATAAAGAAGACAAAAAACTTTAGCTCTTGTAATAAATTAGGTAATTCAAGGTCTCCTTTTTTATTTACTATATAAATAGCAGAGACTTATTGAGAAGAAATGACAACATTATGTACAGCCAACGGAACAGTAATCCATCCACATTTCTAAAGGCAGTCTGTCCTGTGTTTGAGAGTTGGAGGAGGAGATTCATAAATGTTTTCAATTTAAATATAAGCTTCCCAGCAAAGAATTCAGACCATTCAGTCATCTCTGGCTCAATTACAGGGTTGGTTTTTTTTTTTTTTTTTGAGTTAGAATAAAAGATGTGCATGGTGGCAATGACAAACTTTCTTCAGTTTAGCTTTCTCTAACTCTGCATTTCAGAAGGAATATTAAATACTAGGAACAGCTGTATATCCACTACCAGTGTTTTACTAAAAACATGTCTAGTAAAACAACATTAGCAAGGTGATTTTATTTCATATGCTTTTATGTGTGTTGTCCCTTTACTGCAGGATTGCACAATATTTCTAAGAGGTCCTGTACTCCTATGTGAAACCTGGGGAAATTATTTACATATGAATACTCAGATTTAAAACCTGGGGTCAAATTCTGTATTTGCAGAGGAAATACCATTTTGAGGGATCTTCATGAGATGTACCTAATGAGGCCTTTTAATGGTCATAAAAACACAATACAGCTGTAGCTGGAAAGTTCAGTCTTGTATTTTTGAGCTCTTCACTCTGGTCAGAAATAAAGATGATCAGGCCATAAACTTCCCAGATTAAAAGTCAGCTGGTTTTCACCTTTACCCCATGGTTGAGAATAGATATGTTGTCCTGCTACTGTTCACTTAGCAGTACTGAAAATAGGGATGGGCAAAACTCATTTAAGGCATTATCACATAATTCAGTTAATGTAAATCTATAAAACTAGTACATTGGGCTTTTGTAAATATTTTTTAAGTCACTCTGTACTGACCAAGTTAATATGTGTTACCACATTACCTACTTTTCCTTTTCTTACAGAAAGTAGTTGATTTGCTAGAATGTTGTTGAAACAAATATTATTATTCTGATGGATATGTCCCCTTCTTGTAAGTTCCTGTTCTCTTGTATTTACTTACCTGACAGGGAAACAGAAACACATTAGCAACTGCTGACTTCAGAGAAGCAAGAGACAAAACTATTTCCCTCCAGATAAATGACTTACTTATTTTTGATAAGGTTGATGGGTTTGATGGGTTTTTAAAAGAAAATTAAGATGTTGCTTTTCTTCCCCTCTTGGCTATCAGATTAGCTTTTTTCATCTGTTTGTTCTTATATTTCTCTCAAAGACTGACAGATGGATTTCACTGATACTAATTCAAATTTAATCAGAAAATTCCAAGCAAAGATTCTTTCCTCAACAAACTTTGAAGACCTAATTAATTTGAAACTTTATACAAACACTGTTATCTCAGTTTTGAGTAAGAAGCACACAGTTCTCTTTAGGTACTTCTTCACTGTTTAATTACTGTGTAAGCTCTTCCAGCTGCAGTGACTTCAGATGGAAAAACATTTCTTAGGTAACTGTCATTCTTCTGTGCTCTTTTCTGAGGTTCCATGTGACTTTTCATACTGATTAACATTAGCTGAATGCAGGAACAGAATGGTTGCGAACACATAAAATGCTTTTGAAACCAGTGTTTTACTGGTATCACCTCATTAATTTTTCTGAAAATATATTTCTCCTTTCTGAGAATAGTAATTGCTACATCTTGAACCTAATGTAGATTTTTGCCCTTGGGTTTGTTTTTAGAAACAAGGCACTAAATGATTATAAGCATTGAGGCGAGGTAATCCAGGTTCCAGGCTGAGGACATTCTGTCTTGGGACAGTGAATCTTACAGCACATATTCTGTATGTGTGTTTAGTTTAATTTTTTTCTTTCCCCCCAAAGAAAGTACTCTAAAGTAATTTTGGCTGTGCTAGATTGAAGTAATTTAAAACTAGCGTAACACTGATAACTTACTTAAAAATTGTTGAGAGGGAACAGGGAATAAATTTGAATTATTGAAATATGAAACTTGTATTACATAATTTTAATAGAAATTTTACTCTAATTGTAGCACCAAGTGTTAGAACGTTTTATATAGATCAGATTTACTTCAAAGACTCCTTAATTACAAGCTCCAGAAATAGTTGTAGTAGTTTGGTGGCCAGTATAAGACATTAAACTATGAGACATCCTGGTAAAATTTCACATCAAAGATTTATGTACAGCTGATTGCTGTGCAGTTACATGGCAAAAATAATGTGAGGTTTACCCGGAATGATTTCATCATCAGAGACGTGTTAAGTTGATGTATAAAAAAAAAATGCATTATTCTTGGCTGCCACTGGTATGCTGGCAAAATCCCTGGTGCAGACATGGTTGTGCCAGTGAACACTTGGTTTGTTATTGGGAGAGGTGGGATAATACTGCTGGCAAAGAAATGCCTTTCTTTTGCATATGTAATAGGTGTCTGATAGTAAGCTGCTTGCTGGGTACACAGGGCCTCAACATTTCTGAACCCTGAATGCAATCACTGTTTTTGCCTAGTAAAGATCTGCAAAGAAAAAAGGCCCGTTTCAAACACCTAAGCTTGTGATTCATGCATTTGTATGAGCAGTTGTGTGTCAAGTGGGACAGTTGCAGTGGGCAGGTGTGGCACAGAGCACTGTACCAGTACCTGATGTGCATTTTTGCTTTTAGTCTGAACAGGAAGTGCGAATTACTCAGAGTGAATTTGACCGTCAAGCAGAGATTACCAGACTGCTGCTGGAGGGAATCAGCAGCACACATGTGAGTACCCAAAAGGTGTTGAGAAGGAAAATCAATATCAGGGTGCCTTCTAAAGATAGCTGCAGTAAACTACTTGGGAACTCTGGTCTATGAGATTTCATTTCAGGGCATTAAAGCATCAAACCACAAGGGTTGGTTTGTTTGTTTTTTTAATTCTAATTTAATATCCATTGACTTTAACTTTGCTTTCCCATTAACCTTCAGAATGCAGGAGCTTTCATTTTCATTCTTTATACCCAGCCTCTCATTCATCAGATCAATTGAGTACTGAAACCACAAAAATGTTTACTCAAGTATGTTAATTTTTTTGACATATTATCCTGTTTGCCTGGTAAATCCAGGCACTCTGCCTATCTGGTGTTTTTTCCTAAGTGCCAGTATTGGCATTAGCACCTGACTAGGTGCCTACTCTTTGTAATGCAGCATGGTGCCCTTGTAGACTAAACTCTTGAATTCTTTGCTGTGTTACAGGCACATCATCTCCGCTGTCTGAATGACTTTGTTGAAGCTCAGATGACCTATTATGCACAATGTTACCAATATATGTTGGATCTCCAGAAACAACTTGGAAGGTAGTAATACTGTATAAACTTCAGGAAAAAGCTCGGTTTTTAATAAATGCTTATGAATAGTAGGAAAACTTACACCGATAGAACAGTGGTGGAGGTGGACACACAGGCATAGTGGACTGAAAGGAAATGTATCAAATCTCAGGTAATTAATATGTAATTACCCAGTGGAACTATTTCCCTAAGCCTTACATACAGGATTAAATCTTTTTGAGAGTTGATCTACTGAGATTTTATATATTGTATAATTGAGGAAGGTGAGCTCTTGGTAACCTCATTTAATGTGACTAAAAGAAATTTCTAGACATTTATTTGTAGTCTCAGCATTTCAGTTGTCTTATGCTTCATGCTACTAAAGCACTGTGCAATGTGGGAAAAGTTTTTATACTTCCTATAAATTCCTGATGTCTCTTAATTCACTACAGGTCATTATCTGATTTTCTGATGAAACTGTTCTCTACTGAGTTTTTAACTGAGTTGCCAGCTCAGTATAGGGAGAAATGTACATCATTCTTTACTATGGATAGGGAGAAATCTACTTTGTTCTCTCTATTATCCAGAGCACACACTGTAGAATGAACAAGTTTGTCTTGTTTCATGGGTTTAGCATTTTTAAAGTAAGAGAAGAAAGTGACATTAGTTTGTGCTCTTAATCCTTTTTGTGTGATGGGTGGGAATGTAGAGAGATCTACATACTTACACTTAATGAAGTTTCTCTATTCTAATTGTTCACAAATCACCCTTTCTTAGAGTTACACAGATCATGTTATTTGCGTGAGTGTACGCACTGAAGAATTGTCTGTACTTAGAAGTTTACTGTAGTGTCTGTTCTAGGTAACTGTGTCTGAGGTATCTCAGAGATATGTTTATGTTTTCCTTGACAAGGAAGTAAAAACGAAAGTGTTCTTGAGTCTTACCCTTTTCCTGACTTGCAACTTCCTGTGGCATTTGATTTCCTCAGTTTGTTTAAATGTGTAGTTGAAAGGTTTTTTTTAGTCTTGAAAAAGACTAAACTACTAAACTGTAGTTGAAAGTATTTAAAACTTGGATCTAAAAAAAGCTGCATCTTTAAAGTTACATTCCAATCTAATACATTCCAGATATTCAACTATAAAATGTGGTAGCACATAAATACAAGTTATGGAATTGAAAGCTTGAAAACAAACATTTACACTATTAAAGAAAAGCAACTTTTAAATTAGAAATTAAGTTAAATATATTTACACAGATGTTTTGAGAGGATATTTTTTAAATGTGTACTCTTATCCTAGTGTATTTATCAAACAGAAAGCCTTAAACATGATACCCTTATTCTAAGGAAGAACATGTTCCTCTTTAAATTCTGCTTTAGGATGTGTAGCTTGTCCTTGTCTCAGAACAAAAACTGCTGTTTTTGTTTAAATTTGTAAGTTGCTACCAGGTTTAAAAAAAGTATATTTGAAGAAAATAGTGCCTTTAGGAAAACAGAAGGATGTATCTTTATGTGGCTGTAATCTGATTAGTGTTTTTAATAGAATTACTATGGCTGGTAGAAAACCAAAAGCATTGAAGCTTTTCAAAGTTCTAAATGCTTCTAACAGGGAAATGAAGTTTCTCTGCCTATGTGGATTAAAATAGTTATGGTATTAAATCTTGGGTGTGTCTTTCCTTCCTTGTGCAAGGAAATCCCACTGAAGTATAACAGAGCACTGGGACAGGGTCTCAGGTTGTGCTCCCTGCTTCTGTTTATAGGGATGTGTTGTGTAGCCCTTGCATTAAATAAGCAGATGAGTAAGTATCATAAGATGATAATTGTGTTCTGTCCTCCTGAGGTTATGTGGGCACATACAGACCAAATAAATAACTTAGGCAGCTCAGCTAGATTTTGGTTGTGTCTCCCAGTGGTGTGTTGGTTAACACATAGTGCTGAGTTACACAGCTTTTCACACATCTAAGAATGGCATTGTGCAATATTCTCACATAAAAGCCAAGAACTGCAAAGGACTGAGTTTTGCTTTGAGGTTGTTGATGGACCAGAGGCATTCAGCCTCTAAGTGAGATCAGTTTGTTACTTGAAACAGAAACCTGGTTCTCAGAGGAGATGCATATGATATTTTACCTGGGTCAGAATCCAGGGCATACACCCCTTCCTAGTTCCAAAGCTGAGCACTGATCTTCCTGATGTACTCTCCAGAGGCAACTGTAAGGAAGGTGCAGGGAAAACTTGTACTCGGTTCTCTTTATATAAATAGACATATTTTTATAGTTGTTTCTCTTCAAGGAAGCAGCAGCTGCTTATCTCTGTACTGTGTTCCCCTCCTGTGAGGCTGGATTGATTATTTAAATCAAATCTCCCTTTTTTTCTTATTTTAAGTTCCTCAGATGAACTAAACAAATCTATTTCAAATATTCTGGTACTCTGGCTGCTTTTTTTCTTCCTGATAACTGCTTTGGCTCTGAAGTTTCCCAGCTTTCCCGACAGAAAAATTCAAGCTGTGGCATAATTTTTTTTTCAGATTATCTATTACTAGTATCTTACTCTACAAGCTGTGAAACTCCTGTTACTCAGGCATTCAAAATACAAAACCCCAAACCAGACAACCTTTGTATAGCTGAAGCCTTCCAGAAAAATGCCTTACATATGGCTTTGCAAAAGGATTGAGACTTAATGCTGCACTGATTGACACAATGGTTGTAAAGTTTTGGCTTTCTGTTCCACCAGCTGTACAAACCAGTGACCCTTTGAACTGAGCAAAATGGCTTACAGGTAATTACTGTGTTAACTGAGAACAGGTTTAGCAGTATATTGAACAGTCATTTAGCAATATTGAGGAACAGCTGATTGTCATTTAAAATGAAATCCCTCTGGTTGAATGCCAACTAATCGTATAATAAATACATCATGAGGCACAGCTGAGTTATACCTACAGAAATGTGGGGTCTGGTTTTGGCTCCTTTGATTCTGCTTGTTTGATTTGTTCAGGGAATATGATGAACTAGCTTGAAAAACTAATCTAGCCAATGAAAAAAACAAAACATTTGATGGAGTTGCCTTCTCTTCTTGATGAATTGAACCAGCTCTTTATGATCAAGTGGGGTCAAGGAAAGCCACGGGGGGAAGTGGGACTTCCTCCTTTGCACAGTAGTAAGCTACTACCTAAATTCAGAACAGTTTCCTGAAAGTCTTCCTAATTTTTACATGCACTTCGGTCTGTTTGTCAAGGGGCTGGTGCTCTCCATATTACACTGCTGCTCTTTCAGTCAGATACAATTGTGACTGCAAGGTGAGCATGTTTAAAAAGCTATTCTCATGGAAAATTGGTTATCTTCCTGATTTTTGCTTAGTTCATGTTGTTGAATCAAAAGCAGCAGATTGCTAGATCTGACTCAAATGATAGAGAATGAACATTTGTGCAAAAAAGGAGTATAGGAGTGGGTCTATCCTGTTGGTGGCACTGTGCATTTACCAGGTTAAGTATAGTGTGAACCTGGAACTTTGTGTGCAGGACTGCTGCAGCTGTTACAGATATGAGTTGCATTTGTTCTACTATTTATTGTCACATGAACCAAAAATTAGTTGCTGCATTGATAGGTTTAGTTTTTACCTGCATCAGCTCCCTAAAACAGCTCCTCTTATGATCGTATAAGCACCAGTAATGCTGCAGATATGGTTATGGGAATATACTGATCTGGATTTACATGAGTACAGTTGCCACTGAACTGCACCTTCAGAAAGAATCTGGGCAGCAGAGGTGGGAAGGGATGAAATGAGGCTGTTTTCTGGTGGGTTCATTTGTGTGATATGGATAGATCTTATGTCAAAAGAGCAGGCACACAAAAAGAGGCATTAATATGCCCATGTCCCAGATGTTGTGAAGAGGCATCCATGTAGAAGGACTGATGAGAGGAGTTGTGTGTGGGAATTCACTAGTCAAAGGAATGGAAGGAAATGCAGCTACAGTTCTGGGTCATCATGACTCAGTCTAATCCCTAGTTGCTGGCCATTTTTTACTGCATCAGCTCTATCACTTTTTAAAACCTCTGTTGACCTACTCTTAAGGTGTAATCCAGATGGGTGTAAGAAGCAAGAAAGGCAGCAAAGGGACAAGTAATTGTTACATCAGCTGCTAAATAAATAAGTTTAGTCTGCCACAGAACTGCTTCCCAGAATTTAGGGCAGAGTCACATGAAATGTTCTCAGAGCTCATCATTGCTGGTCCATTCTTCCTACTCCACTGTCCCAAAATCTCTTGCTGCTTTGCTCTCCTTTTTGCTCCTTCCCTTTTTCAGCCATGTTATTCTGTGCTTTCCCTTGTCTCGGCTCTATCACTCATAACAGTTTTTTGTGACTGAGCTCATTAACTAAGTAGGAGATTATGCACTTTTTTCCCCTCTTTTTCAGTCAGGTTAATGAATTTAATTGACTTCATGGGAGAGTCTGGCAAGCACTATGGCTGGCACTGAGCAAGTAGCAGCCTGACCTAGAAATGAGGAGCTTAAGTTGATATAAGTTCATTTTTAGTGTAAAAAATATTTTTTGCTTTACAGCATGAAGTTAGCTGAATCAATGAACTGATTTAGATTACAAAAATAGTTGTGTGGATTTTCTTGCTTTCAGAGGGAGGCTGTGGTTTTAAGTTGTATTATATTTCCCTGATCTGGTTCGTCAGCACAATCTTTTGTGTAACCGCATAATTGAGGAATGAGCAGGAGGAGGTGGAGGCTACTTTTCCTGGCAGAGCTTTTGAAAGAAATGTTTATCAAAGTACAGTCTGAATTAAGTTTGACCAACAGTACTTTCTTGGTTTTGCCTTTTTTTAAGAGACAAATTGGAGTTTTTAAGGTGGCGGTATTCCTTTTAAATGGTATTGATTTGATTTATGTTACTTATCAGGAACAAGTATCTTTATTTATGTTACACAACTCTCATTGCTGTTCTCTTACTGCTGTCTACTGGTGTTTATTGTTGATAAAAATAAGAATTCTAATTTAGGCATGGGAGCATGTATAATGCCCTGTGTAAAACAAATTCACCCATAAATATTTTCTTTTTTTTTCCTCTCACAGCTTTCCATCTACTTTCCTCTCTAACAACAATCAGTCTTCCACAACTCCTGTGCAGAGTGTTTCTTCTCCCTCAGTATTGGCCTCAGCCTCTGCTTCATTGCCTTCAGCAAGCAATTCAGTGGTTACTTCAGGCCTCAGTGAACTGAAGTCATCAAGTGGCAGCAGAAAAGCAAGAGTTCTCTATGATTATGATGCTGCAAACAGCAGTGAATTATCTCTACTTGCAGATGAGGTAAGAGTTTTCTATGTACCTTAATCATTTGAAAGTAAAATGGGAATGCTTGTGAGTAGCCAGTTAAGATATGCTACATCAAAAAGTCTGTGTAGTTGATTTTTTAGAATTAAGTTTCAAGAATACCCTTGGAGCATTGTCCTGTACCTATATATCCTAATGCTCTGTAGTGAAAATCAACACCTGTGACACCACCTTAGCTTGCAAGAACATTTTCTGGACAGTCAAGATGCAGTTCTGCTGTTTACTTTTCACCACACCTTTAGCACTATTATCAATATAGTCTTTCAGATGTTGAATATTGCAATTTAGGAAGAATATGAAAATACAGCTACTTCTTGCTTTGATGGTGAAGGTTGTGCTGTGTTTATTCCTGTCCCAGTTCAGTTGCAGTTGTAAATCAGTCTATACAAAGCAGATGGAGATAGATGGTGAAGCACAGTGCTGGAACAGAGTTCCACCTGGTAATGTGGATGTAGCTTAATGCTGAAGAAGAAATTTTAAAAAGAATATTCTGGATTTTCAGGTTTTTAAATATGCATTACTTCAATATTTTTATTTGACTTTTTTCTTATCTAGAGAGTGACTTAAAAGCTGTGGGATCAGATTTTCTGTGACGATGTAGCACATCAACACCATGTCTTTCTATCATGCACTCCACAGAAGTTTCTTTTAGGTTGCCTGTTAAGGCTGAGGGTGGATACACAAGTTAAAGATAAAAGATAATAGAAAATAAACAGTAATGAATAGAATTTCAACAGAAAAAAAGGTACTTTAAAATATGATACTGTGTCTATTCTTTTCCATGGACCAGTGAAATAGTTTTTATGAGCATTAGGTTATGTTCCATGGATGCTCATATTAAATGCTGTGTTTAACCTGGTTAATCTCAATTCCAAGACACTGGGCATCACATGAAGATAGACTGTAAGTCTCTTCCCTGCAAATGAAGTTTATAATAATGTGTTCCTCTTTTTGTAGGTGATAACAGTGTACAGTATCCCTGGCATGGATTCAGACTGGCTGATGGGTGAAAGGGGAAATCAGAAAGGCAAAGTGCCTATTACTTATTTAGAACTGCTAAACTAAATGGTTGGCCTGAATAGAGACTGTCAATTATGGCAACACCATATTTATATACAATTAACGTTATGTAAGCAGGTTTATGTGTCTTCCATGTTATTGTCTTGAGGGACAAATACCAGCCATTAAAAACTGGCTTTTCTGCCAGCATGGTTGCACGGTCAATACTCTATTCAAACTTAATGTGTTTAAAGCTTTTACTTCATGTGCCAAGAACGTTTCCTACAGATTTGTTTCTACTGAAGTTTTCACTAATACAAGCTTCTACTTTTGAGTAATCTAGATTGAAAGCAGGAGGTACTGTTTTCTACTGAAATTTTTCATTAATGGCAAAGCTTTTCTTCACATGAAATAAACTTATTGTGAACTGATGCAGGTGTTATGCATGTTATTTGAATAACCAAAACCAAACGTGAAACATGAACCCATGTGGTTTTGTTCCCAACACTTGTGGAGCTCAGATGTGCTGAGGCACACGTGGCTTCTGCTGAGTGTCTTATGCATTTAGTCACCTCTGAAAACTTACGGCAAGTTCCCAGTATGCAGAGAATTTAAGTTGCACCTAGGTGGATTGACACAAAGTAGGGACATACATTCTGTCTTGTTTTTAACCTTGCCTTGTAGTTTTTTCCTTTAATTGCTTTCCAGAAAAGAGTCTTAATTCAGTTTGATTAGTAATTATAAAAATTCTTTCAACTGCAAATCAGCCTTTTTGTTAAATTAAGCACTGCATTTTGCTAACCAAATATGCAGTCTCTCTACATTTAAGTAGTTGTATAGATGAGCATACAATTTTTCAGATTATAGGTTGTAATGAAATTCTCCATCCCCAATTCTTATGCAACAGTTTATTGTCATGTTCTAATTGAATTCAATTAGTGTTAGGCATTTTGCTTTGCAAGAGAATCTCCTTTCAACGCAGGAAGGAAAAAATGTTTTGAATCTAAAACTGGCTTTATGAAAGGTAGAATTATTTTTAAATAAAATAACATTTTCCTAAATACTGCACCCTTTAGTGTTTCATAAGTAGCAGATTTTTAAGGCTGTGAAAAGATTTAAAAAGTGTAGTTGAGGGGAATCTTCCTTTCTTTCTTTTACCTTTAGTTTCAGTATATTTAGTTAACTGGGTTGGACTTGTATAAGGAAACTCCGTCCATTGAGAAGGAAATTGTTCTCCTTGCAGATAATGTAACATTACCAGAAGTCCACTGTTGCTCTCAGGGAACACTGGTACCAATGCTTAGCAAACTGCTTCTGATCAGCAACTTTGTTTGCAATGACATTTCCTTAACAAATTTTTAACATTGTCATTGCAAGCATGTAGTGATGAAACATTCAGCAGTGGAAATTACTTCAGTGGGATGGATAAAACTATATTAATTTAGGTGTTATGGCTATTTAATTAAAAATTTACAATTTTTATTTTGAATTTCACTTCCAAAAATACTCTTTCATTTTTAGAACAAATATATCGCATTGGTTCATCGATTGCAACCTTCTTGGGGTAACTACCAAGAAAATCCTAAATTTATTCTATTAAATGCAAATATTAGAGGAAACAAGAATAAGAGTTAGTTATGAAGTAGAAATAACCATGAATCATTCATGATCATTAAATAAAATGAATAGGAAGATGAAACCCTACAGCTTAGAAGTAAAAAGACTGAACCATTTCACCACAGTAATGATCGCAGTCCTCTAATGTGAACTGCTATCAAATGTGTTTAAGTTCAAATCAAAATTGTTCATTTGACTTAATTTGTAGAATATTCAAGATAATTAAAAAAATTCCTCTGCTATACTGGACTAATTACTTCATATTTAAGCGCAATAAAATGTTACAGAGCAGCATGTTAAATGATGGAGATTTAGTGAAATCTGAGTAGTACAGCTATGTGAAGGCAACATTTGGCAGCAGTCAAAATTTTGTTATATGTCAACAGCTTAAGCTATGTGTGAGAGAAATTGAAGTTGACCCTCCATCTAAAAAAGCTGAAAATCCGTATTCTCAGTTCTCCCTGGTTTTGTTTAATTTCAGCCCAAAAGTAATTTAAGTAAAGAAACTTGTTACTGTTTTCTTAAACTCACCTATTGTGAGATTCCCTGTTGAACTCCTGAAAAGGAGAGCTGGTAGAACACTGCTTGTTTGCACTTGTGTTGCACTGATTATAACTTTACTGCAGGTTTTGGTAGTCCCAAAACTCAGTCTTTGAGTGTCACTTTGTTGGCAACTTTCAAGCAGAAATTGACTGCAAGTTTTTGGTTTTGTTTGCCGACTCAATGATTTTTGCAACAAATACAAAAGTAACTGATTTTGGCTTTGGGTCTCTTATTTCTTTGGTTAATTCCTGTTTTCTTAGAATAAGCTTTATTGGTTGAAAGAAAGGAGAAAAGGTAAACCAGGCCAGAAAAATCCTGTGTGCAAGTTGTAGACATTTATGAAATCAGATTTCAAACACAGAAAAATATATAGCATATGCATTATCTTACATTTAGTAACTGGTTTGGCAAGATAAGTGCATTCACAATTGATACCTAAGGATATGTGCAGGCAGGGGATAAGTACTTCCATGGCTGTTCAATGTATGCTTTTTTTTCCTGCATTCACTGGCATTTTGCTTCATTCTAATTAATGGTAAGATTTTGAACAATTTCAAGTAGAATAGTCATGACATTCATATTCTCTTACAAACCTGAATGAGTCTTCATCACAGCTTATCAGTTTTTATGGCAGATGGGATAATATACAACATCATTAGTGCCAGTAAATTAATACTTTTAGAAAACTACATACTAGTTTTATATAGTTTCTGCCATAACTGCTGGTTTTAATGCTTTCTTAGCCAGACCAAGCTTGAAAATTAACTCCTACTGATTCTGAACAGAAATTCTGATTTAGACCTCTTGCAAACCGAGATTTTTATAACTTTTGTTACTTCTGTTTCTTTCTAGAGTAGTAGTGTATCTTGGAGCAAAATCCTCTACCATATGGAAATTTTAGCCACAGGTAAACTCATCAGTATGTAGTGTCTAATTGAGACAAATGTGTGTAGGAAGGTGGAAAGAAATATCCGTGGAGTGTGTGACTGTGCAAAGATATTGAACTTAGTATAGAGTTGCCCAAACTAATTAGTCTTCTGATATGCAAGCATAATTAGCCCACAAACTGCAGTGTGTTAGTACAGTTCTGTTGTTGCTGGGATTAGAGCTGGCATCTCTGGATCTCATACACAGTGCAGGAATTACTGTGCTGCCACAGTGGCACCAGTGCAGGTACCAATTTACTGAACATTTCAGAAGTTGTAGGAAAGGGTAGAGTTAAAGCCCATATATTCTAGTTGTGAGGATATCCCATATCTTCAAGGAACACTTTAGGGAGATTGTCTTTCTTGTTACAATGCAGATGCTGTAGCAGTAGACTAAAGCAGGCATATGATGGTTGAAAAATGGAAAGTTTGATAACTGTAGGTGCTCTGCTAAAATGAGCCTGAGAAAATTGCTTACAAGCTGTTTAGGCAATGACCAGCAAGTCCATGTCCAACAAAAGCTACCAAAAGATGGTTCTAATGTTTTTGGAAGAGAAGCAAAGGGGGAAATGCCCAAATGTGAAACCTAAAGATATCTTGACAAAACCATGCAAATAATTGGAGCTGATGTATATGCTTAGTATAAGGCTTACAGTATGTAACCAATGAAAGTGTATAGGTGTATTCTGGAACAAAACATTGGCAGAGTAAATGATAAGAGTGATCTAGATCAAATTTTTACATATGGTAGTTGTAGCTTGATTTTTCTCTTTTCATGCAGGTAGCTGTACAATTGAGCCCTAACTTTGGCCACAAAAAGCATCTTCATAATTGCATTTTGCTGTATTGTTCTCAGTAAAAGAAACATGCATGACAGTTTCACTTTTAAATCTGGCCAGGAAAAAGGTAACATTAAAACTGTTTTGGTTCTGATATCAATAACACATTTAGCATTTAATCTGGAAATTAATTGTAAATTGTCAGATTAAATGAGATTAAATAGAAATCAATTAATTTGATTATCAGCACTGAATAATGGCCTCTTGGATCTGAACTCAGTCCTTGAAAAAATATGCAAGAGTTACCTGAGGTATATTCTAAGAGCCTAGGTGTGATAATATATAGAAAATTAGTTAATTTGCCTCTATAGTGGTTCAAAATAACTAGCAATGCAAAAACTCTGTGAACCACAGGCAACTCGAGTGTAACTGTGTAGAATGTGGGGTTTCATGTATTATATCTGGGCTTTCCAGTTTCCTCCTAAAAGAATGCTTTCTACCAAGCAGATTCATCAAAGCTAAGTCTGGGAGTTTGACAAATGGTTTTTGCTCATCCTTAATACTTGTACCAGTGCATACAGAGAGCCACTTTAAAGATCAATTATCATTTTAATATTCCATGACAATGCTTTTTGCTATTGTCTCAATCAGTCGTGCCACAAAATAAACATAGGAAGTACAACATATGTAGCTACTTTTGTCAGAAAATGATGATGTTTACTGCTTGGGTTTTGTAACAAGTTTCTACTGTCAGCAGTCTCTCTGTCTGGCTTTTTGACTTGACAACACCACAGAGTCATAATGATGTTCCCTTTCAAGCACAGGCATATGAGAATTTGTGCTGACTACAAGAAGTACCAGTGCTATTAAGTACAAAGCACTATGAAGGTACAACAGCAGAACCCACTGGGGATATGGGTTGCTTTGTGAGGATTTCGTTTTCTTCAGGAGTGATTATATTTTCCAGTATTAAGATACCATGCTAAAATTTGAGGTTTAATATGACAAGAATTCTTCTTTGTGTAGAACCTTTATAGCACACTGCCAGTAATCACTGAAAGATACATTTAAGATACAATATATTGAAGAGAACTAAATTAGGGGCATGCTTTTAGATCAGTGGTGGCCAATGTCTCGGTTATTAGGAATTAGTCTGGCCACACCATCTCATTTGTCTTAAAATAATTCTCCTGATTTTCTTTGTATCTTTCAGTACCTTTCTTCAGTATCTGGAGATACTGAATATAGAGATGACTTGAATTTATATTTTGTTTGTCTTCCTTTTTTAGCTTATTCCCAAGGCTGACTCCTGCTATAAAACTGGCCATCAAGGCTTTCAGAATACTTTCCCCCAAAAATGAACTCAAGTATTTAGGAGTAAATAGGTAGCTTCAGAAAGCAGGAATTGCTAATTCCTAAAGAGTCCAGTATTGGAAGAAAGCCTGAGTACAATCTGTTGGAGAATTTTTACAGAGGGCACATACACCACTCAGAGATATGGGACTGATACATTTCTTCTTGCAGTGTGTACAAAATTCACTGGTGCAGGATATAGTCTCCTATATGTATACAGGTCTGTAGGTCAGACATAGAGGAAAAACTTATTTCAGGCTTAGTTTGTTGTAAATTAAAGGGCTCCTGTCAGTTTTGGTGAGGGATGAATAGGCCTGGTAGCCTACTGATAGTCTCTCTTCACTCATGCAGGTAGCATCATAGCCAGGGATTTATACATGTTGACTTTAAAAAGCAAATTGGGCAGGATTGGCCTCATCTTGTATTTTGTATGGTAAAGATGTGGATGCTTCAAATTTTACAAGAACCTGACGTGGGCTTTCTGATTGTTACAACATACCAAGAATATATTGCAACTCAGAAAACAGAAGAACAAATGTTAAACTTGTCAGGACTTGTGCTGGCTGTGTCTGTGCTGTGTACACACCTTGTCTGGGATTTCAGAATCAAAGGTATTATTCGTTGTAAAAAATTTTGGTACAGGTGTCCACTTAATAGCATCAGTATTGATTGGAATAGCTGAACTGTGCCTCATCCTACCTTGAAAGCTGGGGGGGGCTTTAAAATTGACATTGTGAAATGGACCTTTGGTCTGGGCTTTAGCCAGGTACTGCAGTTCTGTGAAGTTGTAGGGGAACAGCAATAGGCTACTTCTTCCTGCTTGCATTTTAGAAGGCCAAAGAATTCACCATTTCAGTGTTGTAGACAGAAAGGCACTTGTGACAATCCACAAGATGAAAGGCTTATGAAGCAAACGTTCTTTATTCAAAAAACATCATGTTACTTCTCTGACTCAAATTTCTGGCAGGAGTCCCATAAGTAATTTTTATGCTTCCATCTAGAATGAACAGACATAAATATTCCCATATGTATTCAGTACAAAATATAGATTTTGAGTTCCCCAAAAATGTAGACTGAAATTGTCAATGGAAGGTAGTGAAACTGTGTGAAATTCTGCAGTGCAACATGCCGCCTTTTAATTCCTCTTTCAGAATTTGTGGAGTTTCTCTACCTTACCGTGCAACTCCACATGAGACTTAGAGCAAAAGGATTTAGTGTTTAAATGCCTTATCAGTAGTTATGTTTGTGGCTTCCCCTATCCCAATTCAAAGGTAGTCTTTCAGAGGGTCAGGTAGTCATCTGGTCTGATATAAATACTTCTGGCAAAGGGAATAGGGCTATCAAGCCCCATGAGCCATAAATAGTTCTGGAATCCTGTGTAACAAGAACTCCTGTGAGAGTTTGTACCCTATAAGAGTTGATGGGAAATTAGTCACTGCCTCTCTGGCACTATGGCTGCAAGTCCTGTCTAAACAAGGACTGCAGAATTAGGCTGCCTTATTTTCCATGGGCTGCCAAAGGAATGTATTTACTTAGGCTACAGTACTGAGTCCTGCGAGGCTGGTGTTGAATCCCTGTATCTCAGACCTCCTTGAAACTATTTTAGTTTTTTTCTTCCATTTCATTCATTAAATTCATTAAGAATTTATGAACTGATGAAAATCCCTGCTAAACTCGACCTACAGCCCAATCCTGATTCATTTTCTTTAAGCAGAATTCCTGGCTGTGTTTGTTCTAATATAATGGGCTGTAACCAATTAATCACACAGCTATTAATGGAAGTACAAGGCAGTACACTGCAAGCTTGTTCGTTTGGCCATGCAAATTTGTGTTTGGTGAAGATGCAAAGAACATCAGTCAAGCTGACAGCCTCGGTTGTCTTTTGTGCTGCTGCCCTTACCACTGAGCCGTGACATGGAGCATTCAGGGTGGCATCTGGGGGTGAGAAACCCCTCCAAGCTGGGTAACTTGATTAATTCTGTACCTTAGCTGAGGGAATGGCAAGAAGATGTACCATGAAGGCAAACACTGAACTCTATTGTATGAATGGTATGCCTTTTTAAAATAGTTTCCTGACAGAACTGAACGACAAGAAATACATTAGCATGGGGAGCTTACATGCAATTAATAATCTAAACTTTGTCCTCCTGACAGCACAGAATTGTTTTATAAATTTTTAAAAACATGAAATAGATGTTTGACACAAGCAATTAAGGAAAGCTATTTGGAATCGCAAAATTAATTAAAGCTTTAAAATGTCTTTACACAGTTATAGGCAGAAGCAAAAGTACTGGAAGTGGAGTAATGAGGGAGGGAATTGTTCGTACAGAGAAACATTTGAAACAAGAAATATTCCAGTTTTACTTCTTATGGCTTGGAATTAAAAATTGAATTAAATTGCTTTCAATTTTAGATGCTCAACAGTGATAATTGTATATATTGGGAGTCTGACAAAACCAGGGATATTTTGTATGTTAGAAGTCCAAATCCCCCTTTTGGAGATATTGGGGAGTTATGTTTTATGTATCTTTGAAAAAGGGAAGGGCTCATGTCACTGAGGCTTAATTTCATGTTTCCCCACATCAACCTTTATACACCTTCCAATGGGAAAAGCATTGTTTTTTCTCCATTGAGAATATTGAGCATCTAGGAGAATTTCTATGTCTCTAATCCTGTTCCTTGTGCAGGGAAGCTGTTCATTATTTTCAGTTTAATGCCTCCATATTGCTGATCATAAACTTCCCTCAGAAAGGTGAGTGTCATTGTCTCTGTTTACCTGGGAGAAGGTGCAGCATAGAAATGGGGGATGATTCATTCACATCATCTTAGTGATCTGGTGATTGAGGCTGCTGTTTTCCTGATGGCTTGTGCCTTAATCACATCCTCATGTAAAGGCTGGCTCAGACATGACCTCTCAAGGGCTCTGCTCACATTCTATATTAATAGCAAGAAGAAAAAATTACTTTAGATGGAATTCTTTCTCACTTGTTGGAGTGAAGAGACCTTAATATTACTTTATAATTTTCCCAAACTTCCATTTTGCTCTGTTGTATTGTTTAGCACCAGTTGAGAGAAGGTCTGGCTCAAGGGAGTACAGAAATAGAGTCCAACCTGGATCAGATCAGACATATTTTTGCCCTGCGCTAATAGAATCACTGCTGGTGTCAACTTAATAAGGATTTTCTTTTCCTTGTCAATTCAAAGCTTCCTAGCTTTTTTTAGCTCTTTAGATTTTAATATAAAGATACTTAGGGAGGCAAGAGTATTTCACTCCAAAGCAGCATACAGTGACTGTAGTGCATCAGGTGAAGTTACCATGGCTACCCTAAGGCTTTTGCAAGCCACACTTGGCTGACCTCAGGCCAGTCCTGCCTCCAGAGCTGCTGCACTGCTCATGACCACAGCCTGAAGTTTCCCTGCCCCACATGTGCCACAGGAGACCTTCTCTTAGATGAACAGATTCTTTCCTCCAGCTTCCCAGACAGGCTCAAACCCTGCCGATATTCATGAGCAAGAAGGTAAGGGGTTGTAGGGCTATGGGTGGTGGGAAATTACTGATTAGAAAACCGAAATCCCCAGCTGTCAGGGGATCCCCTGCGGCAGAAACCCTGTGGTTCCAGTTGCAATCCCAACTGGGACCATTAGGTAGCATGTGTTCACTAAAATGCTGAGAGGTTTGGAGAAATCACTGGTAACAAGGGAATGGCTTAAAGCTTTTCAATGATTATGTAAATCCTGTAAAAAAGTGTAGATCACACATCTTTTTTCTCTCCTTTTTTTATTATATAATTTAAAGACATGCCTAAGGATAAATAGTGTTCAGCTAAATTTGGAATAAATAAGGAAACTGTTTAGAGATGAGGGGAGGCTTTGTGTGTGAGTTCTTGGATAGGTGTGATGGGCTAGATTGGAAGCTTACTGTCTTTAAAGCATTGTACAGTTGGCTGGAGAGCTCTTTAAGGGTTGGTGTCTTTTGAGTGACTTGAGCAGGTGTGCAGGAAGCTTCATTTAATTCTCACAGCCACTTTGATCACTGTGTATGAGACTTGCCTAGACAGCAGCTCTCCCTAGACCACACACTGCCAGACACTTTTCTAGCCCTATTGCTTCTCTGGCTGCAGAAGACTGGAGCAGTGGCATTAGTGTCTGTACTCTACTGAACTGCTCTCAGTTTATGCAAAATCCTGTAAAATTTCGAAGCTAACCTTTATTTGCTCTAGTTTAAAAGAACACTGATATCTCTTCTTTGCACTTGCAAGGGACAGCATTACCAGTCTGAGTCCAGCAGACCCTTTAAATGTGCCTTTGTGAGTGGGATGGTTGTACCTCCAGATTATGTATATTTGTAAAGTGGAATTAAATGCTAGCTGCCTTGCAGCAGTAACCATCTGGAGAAAAAATAAGTGGAGAGCAGTGTTATTTTAGCCACTCAGGCCCTGCTGCCAAGTGCTGAGTCTGTCTCAATGGCAATTACTGTAGTTGTTTGTCATCCAATCAATATCAATCCTGCAGCAAATATGTGGAACAAATATGCTGATTATACTTTTTAATCCTCACAGCAGGATCTTGATCAATCGTGTCCTTCCTTAAAGGTACATCTGAAGGGATCAGGCAAGATTCTTTGTCAAATGTCTGGGCTCAGGGAAAGGAGTCTTGGACCGTGGAGTTGGGAGTTTGCCTGCATTAGTGTTTCTTGTGCTTTTGATTTGAACCTCTCACTTGTCATTGCTTAGTGTGCATTGGTTTGTGTCACTGTGTTCTTAGTAGGTGGTCCAGATTCCTTTATTGTGACATGAAAGGGGGAGATGTTTTCTAGGAAAACTCCTGGAATGTGCTATCCTATAATGTCGGATTTTCAGCACCAGCTCTTTTGCTCTGTACACCTCTTCCTCTGTGCCACACTTGTGTAGACTGGAGGTCAGAGACACCAAAGCAGTGAAAACTCTCCAGAAAGTCTCACAGCATTCTGAGCTTAGCTGAAGGTTTTTACCTGAGTTTTTAAGTCATTCTTGTAATGATGCTGCCTTAAGAAAAATCACAACTTCTGCTTGTCTCACAAGCCTTGGCTTTCTGACATAGGCAAAGAGCCTCCCTTCTCCTCAAAGACGATTAGCACAACTAATGCACTGTAAACCCACTTAAAATGCCAGCATCCTCACACTGTGCTCCCGTGCCATGTGGAGCCTTGTCCATTGGGGTGGGACTTCGGGGTGTGGCTCAGTGCCTGAACAAGAGGAGGTTGGTAATAGGGGACTTGTCACTCACTTGTCACTCAGACACATACAGGAAGGGCCTTTCCACATGTAGAATCTATCTGATAATGACAGCAATTCTTACCTGGGTGATGAAATTTAGATCACATAAAAACTCTTTACTCTGCCACAGAAGTTCATCCAGAGTTTTTCAGGGTCTGTTTCAATGCAGTTTATACATCAACACTGCCATCATAATAACCCATGGAAGATGTCTGTAATGGTGCTGCTGTGGGACAGACATGGTGTCTGTCACACACGTGTGATCTTCATGGTTCACATGACTCCATTCTCTAGTCCAGGTTTCAACTTTGTGCTCAACATGGAGTGAACTGATGAAGTGATGCTGTCCCTCTGATTTTGTAACCAAAGATGCAAAATAAAACTGGGGTAGAATTTCTCACTGAATACAGATTTTCAGTGTTAAGTGGTACTCCTTGTTGAATTCCTTACATTTTAAATTAATAATTACATTAAAAGGAAGGGAGATGTCACAGTTGAGACAGCCATGATATACAGGATAAGACCACACCACTTCAAAAGGCTGCAAGGGTCTGCCCTTCTTGTTCTTTAGCCCAGCCTTTTATACCCCTCATGTTCATGCACTGCACCTGTGTGCCCTCTGTTCCCTTTGGTGGTTGGTCAGTGCCCCTGGGCACTCCATGGCTCATTGCTGTCAATGCTGCTCACCTGCTTCTCACAGCTGCACCCACTGGGGATGGGGCTCGGCCACAACCCCACTCCCAATTACCACAAACTGTGTGCCTCACTATGTGTATCTTAACTTAAAACCAAACACACTCAGGCTCAGAGAACCTGTGACAGCAAGCCCCTGCACTGCCTGTGTGAGACAAGGATCTGGCAGCCCATGTTCTGCTGAGAGCAGGATTGGTCCTTGTCACCACATTCCCATCCTGAGCAGGACGTGGCTTGGGCACAGTCCCAGAAAAGGTGAGAAATAGGGGAACAAATGCTCCTATTATTACTAAATTCTGTGACCTTCCAGTGCTCGTAGCTGCATGAATGGTGAACAGCAGCATTGCTCATGTTAGGCCCAGGGCTCTGTTTCACTTGCACAAAAATAATTTATGGCAATCCCTAGGTATTGATAAGTGGCAGTAAAATAGTTTCATGGTGAAGAATCTGTCAGCAAACTAGGAAGAGGGTGAGCCAGGGAGGCTAAAGCTGGATAGAGCTGGACCTGTGCACAGGTGTGAACACAGGACAAGGAAACACCTTATTTTATTCAAAAGATATAAAGTAAGAAAAGCCCATTCTTACACCTGCTTCCTGACACGATTGTGTCTCTCAGATCCCCTTAGGGAAACACTTCAGTGCAATCCTGACGCTGGTGCCCACCCTCTGCTGCAGTGGAGACTGGTCCCTCTTTGCCGTGGTCGGTGCTGAGGTGGGAGCGGGGCAGGCAGGAGAGCTGTGGGCAGCAGTGTGGAGAGCTGTGCTCTCCCTTCACACCTACACACAGCTCCTTGGGTGGGGTCACATGGCCCCAGTTTGTTTGACAGCAGTAAGTGCATTGCCTGATGGCAGGATCTGCCTTTTGTTCCAGTGATGCAGAAATTATCTCTAAGGCTTATTTCTTGGCCTGGCAAATCTGTTTTGAGGGCTGGTGACAGCTGCCATGCTTTTCTTCAGGAAACCTGAATCTTTGCCACCAGGATTAGGAAGTAAAAGCTCTGTTTTGGTTTAGTTTCTCTACATTTGCTGTTCTGGTGGGCTGTTGATTCTGGTGTGACAGGAACAGGAAACCAGTACCAGCTCCAGAGGGAGCTGCTGCTCTGGGGTCAGAGGTCCAGGCTGAGCTGGTCATGGGGAGACTGTCCCATGGCCAGTGACACACCACTGACTCCTCCATGCAACCAGGAAAATCAGGTTGTGGATCTTTTTTGTCACAGTCCCTTCAGCAACCTTTTGGAAAGGTTGAAGGTGGCTCTTGGCCAATACCCTTGGGTCTTGCTGCGTGGGGTGCCCTCCACAGGGAGGCCAAGTGTCCCGGGTGAGGAAAGCCTGGCCAGGCTCCCAGGGAGGCATGTGGCACAGGGGGCCCTGGAGTTCGGAAGTGACAGGTCATAAAACTTGATACTGTGTGACTGATACAGATAATCGAATAAAGCATTAGCAGGGCTCCACTCTGGACACACAGCTGCTTCAGCTGGGGCATGCCTGGCTGAGCATGGTTGTTGCAGCATGGATGTGGTTGTTTCCTTACTGCTGGGAGTGGAGAGAAGCTGGGATTGTCATCTTATTACAGCTCTGCTGTCACACCCAGGAGGGGAAAAAACCAACCTGGCATTATTAGAAATCACAATGTGACTGGAAACTCCACAGGTTGGAGCCTACCTGCACTGAGTACAGAGGCTCTGAGGTGTTTCACCATGAGCCAACTAAACCTGTTGCTTGAAGATTTGTCTGTCATCAATACCTTTCCTTATCAAAGATCAGTGCTTTCCAAAAACTGGGTCAGGTGGCCTAAAATCTAAAGTAACATAGAAACCAGGTCATTGAATGCAGGGGGAAAAGGCAAAATTATTATCTAATGATCCTGCTCTCTGCTTATCCTCCTGCACCAAACATCTGTGTTTGCTCATGGAATTTCCTAGTCAGGAACAGTAGCCAAGAGATAGGTTTGACAGACATCCTACCTTGAAATGACATATATTCTGCAGCAGAAAAAAGTAGAAATTTTACTGTGCCCATATTTAAGATGAGGAATGCTTTAGTCTGCCCCACAAGTCTCACTTCGATTTTTAAGGGAAGAGACAGAAAGGTGCCTAACTAACCTAGTTAAATCCAACCTCAAAAGATCATTGTCAAGAGAACATCCCCAAGTATCTTTCCTGATTCTCCTCTTCATCCCACTGTGGAAAGGGAGTGAGCAGGAGGCCATGTGGTACTTCAGCTGCCAGCTGGGCTTAAACCATGACAGCTTGATAACACAGCCAGAGAGCAGACAAAATGGACTATGACTCAAAAGCAGTGCTGGCTTGAGGCAAGAGTAAATAATGGTCAACTCTTTTGATCACAGTTCCCTTAGTAGTGGGAAGTGCTGAAAGAACTCTTCCATGTCCCAGGGTTTAGACACTTTAACTTGCACACTGGTGGACACTCATGCTGGTCAGGCTTTCACTCTATGAGGGGCAACTGAAACATGTTAGATACCTTATTTCTTGGACAGCAACAAAACTGATGGGCATTCCTGAAGATGAAGGCACCTATTTCAGAATGTAACAGATAATCAGGTACTCTTTGAGACAGCCTATGTTCACTTGGTGCTATGGTTCCAGTTTAAATCAATAAATACTAGAATACTCTAACCACTTCTGTAGTCTGTCTCCTCACTAGTGAGTAATTTCATAATGCACTGCCATCCTTCATGACCAGTGATAGGAAAAAATGACTGCTGATCTTCTGCTTAGACTTTTTATAACAGTGCATTTAGGAGTGAAGCTGGTGTTCTGAATCACAGTGTTCAGTAACCTATCAGCAGGCTGGCTGTTCTGTCTCCTTGGCTATCTTCTCCCTTGGATTCTTCCTCTTAAGACATCACAGCAAATTTGTTTGAAAGTAATTGTGTTGGGCATTAACAGTAAACAACTTAAGGAAAATCACACAAGTTCCAGAAGTTTTCTATAGCTGTTTTGTACAGAAATACTCTTGTGTTTTAGCATTTCACACACCCTTCTCAGGCACAGCCGACAAATTTCCAAGTCCATTTACTTTAAGTGACCAAACCATCCCTAGCAAAGAAAATGTAGTGCTTTGTCTGACCTTCCTTACACAATCCAAGCACTGGCAAATGCCAGTGTTCCTTGCAAGGCACTCTTGAAAATCATCTTTAGATGGTTAGATTTGAGCCTGCTTGCCTTTAAGCATAGAATGTAGAGAAGTTCTACTACAGCTCTTACAATCCAGCATCCATGCTAATGAAGTAAATGACACCTAGAACACTTTTTTGTTTTTTCTTTTTTTTTTTTCATGAGGTGTGGTGTCTAATTTCCCTGGCTGAACACCAGAAGATATATTCTGCTTCTGAAAGCTCAAGTTCAAAACCAGAGACATTCTCAACAGGTGCTCAGGTTTCTGAACAGTTTTTTGTGGGTGCTTTTCATTAAGTTGGCTATGTGTTCTTGTTCTGTCTGTCTGCTGAAACAATTAAACAAGTACAGAGTGGAATACTTGCTTTCTTCCCATGATTTTAATGTCTGCTGGAAGGTTTCCCTTAGCTCTGAAACAGATTTTTGCCTGCTACAATCATGTTATTCAGGCTCACATTACAGGAATCTATGACTAAGCAAGCACCCAGGAAACCCTTTCAAGTGGCTTGAACACTATGCTTCAAGTTCCTCTATATATCATATATATGTGTAAAATGGAGTGTACAACACACTTTTTTCTTAAAAGCACAGATATTCTCTCCTGCAGAAAGACTGCTTTTTTCCTTCTTAAAAGACAGGAGTAGTAGATGGACAGTTCATGTTCCAAATCAGTCATGCATGCTTGCTGCTTTTATTTGTCCTTTCATTAACTCTGAAGATTTGGCACAACAAGAGCATTATATAAGATTAAATAATTCTTACATAAGTCTGAGTGAATGCCTTTCATGAAGTACTGGGTGCTTATCATGGCTATAAGTAAAAATGAATCACTTCCTTTTTAAACTGGAGCTTTCAACCTTGTATTCTGTGTGGTTAATTGCCATAAACCAAAATAACCTTTTGAGCTCTATGAATTTTCACAGCTGCAGACTGGAGGAAAAAACCTCTCACCAATAAATAGAAACTTAAGAATTTCCAAAAGAAATTATTCCCCACTCTAATTGCCTCTTTTAGCACAAAGCCCAGCTCATTTATGCCAGAATATTAAATGTTCCTAACAGGTCTGAAGAGCCAAGAACCTGAGTATCATCTAAAGGACAGAATGAGAAAGAATAAAGGCAGGACAGTATGAATTCCACACTTTAGAGCAGCACGGAGCACAGCCAACAGGTCAGCAAATGCAGGTAATTAGCTTTTGCTAAAAGCTGCAGACTAAGTGGGATCAGGGCTCAGCAGCCCAGTAACAGAATCAGGGAGAACTCTGAATTCAATGTCCCTATATATAGGGAATTAGAGGAATATACCTTGTGCATGCTTTTAAACTATGGGAATATGAATCCAAGGCCAGATTAGTATGTGGAATAGGAATCAGCAAATCAGAAACCTCAGAGGAAACTGGGAGAAAAGCTTATTTCCAGTGTCCTTAATAGAAATGCTTGAGAACCAGTACTGGAAAAGGTCAGAAATTGCAGAAACAGCACTGGGACTCTTGTAAAACTTGGTTATGCTGGAGGAGAAATTCTTTGGCCTGTCATCCTTCTCCACTCTGGGAAGGTCATCTCCTGGTACAAGAGTGAGTTCCTTGCTTCTCTGAAAGACAAGAGCAGCAGTGAAGGATCTGGTGCAGGAAGACAAAATCTGTGGAGTGAAGCACTGGGTGGGCAGTAGGAAGACATGGAAATAAAAGAGGCTGAAGGTCAGGAAACCACTGGCTGTCAAGTTAAGGAGGAAGCGGAAAGAAATGAGGAAAGTAAAGAAAAGCATTTGATAGATATCAAATGAAACAAACAATCTCACTGAGGAATGGTAAAGAGTACCTAAAGCTGGAGAGAAGAACAAGGTTAAAAGTATTCTGCTGAAACAATTTGGTAAGTCATCAATACAGAAACTGAAATCCCTTGTTGGCAAACCCAGGAATGGCAAGTATTGGATATAGTCAGTATATAAAAAGACCAGTGGATGGCAGCATATTTTTACTACCAGGATACAGGGTTGTCATGCCACATGTTTTGGTTGTAGCTCATCTGCTGACTAACACATCATATGTCCCAAGAACAAATCCATGTTTGACTCTGGTAAACCAGCACAAGCTGCATAGATTTGTGCTTTTTATGTACAGATCATGTTCCTCCAAGACAGTGGTGACCACTATTGTAGCTGTCTCACACTGAGTCATCTGGAAGATCAGGACCATATTCACAAGAATAGGAGTCAGCTGCACACACTCTCTATGAGTTTGTAAGAATATTATGGGAATAAAAACTCCAAATGTTATGCCTGAAGAACCACCTTAGGGCATTACTTCTGATAGTTCAGTATGGTCTCAGTCCCAGGATTATTGTTCTGCTATGAATCTGATACTTTCTTCTCAAAAGCTGGGAATAAAGTCTGTATATTATTGAGAATTTTTTTGAGATATAAAATTATATATGAAGACAAAAACTGTGTACCACTTCAGGTCATAGCATAACACCCACCCAACCCAAATCTGGTGAGCATGAAGTAATTACAGCAAATACGTATTTGCTAATTAACTTAACCCCCCCTCCACATTATTCTTGATTACCATATTTATTGACTCTAAGTGGAAAAAACCCAACAAGTCTTAATGGATTTGACTCATTACCAAACATACTGTCTTTATTCCCTGTTCACATAAATTTCAATTGAGAAAGAAAAATATACAACTTAAAAGAACAGTTTCTAAATTAATTTCATAAACAAACTTCCAATAAACTTCTGAAAGTTGGAAGGAAAGCTTTTACAAGAGTTATAGCTCATGTTTTCTGAAGCAAAACACTTGATGTAAAGCACACCTGACATCTGACTTCATACACCTCAGAGGTTTTCTATGTAGTCTTCACTAAAGTGTACTTACTAAATGTTTCACAGTATCAGAGCATGAGTTCCTCCATCAGCTTTCAAACCTGCGAATTAAGTACTCACTGTAAACAAGGCTTCTATAAAAGGACAGTTCAAATACAAATAAAAAAGGGCATTAGTAGCCAAGTTTCTTTGGGAGACTGCATTTGGTTCTAACTTCCTTAAGAAAGAGCAGCAGACAAAAAGCATGGTAATCATTTCTATTATTTGAAGCTCTTCAGTTTTGAGAGCATTTGTAAAAACAGACCTGATTATAACAAACTGAGATTTGCATAATTAACTTTGAAACAAAGCATTCTTAGTGATAAATGCATTAAGAGCTGAAATAATAATGTTAAGACAAGCTATTGTTTGTCAATTTGTCAGGTATGTGTGCTGAAGCTTCCCTTCTAATTATAAGATGTTTAGTGCAGCACAACAGGTATTTTAAAACCAATACAGATGCTGGAATGTATCTTCAGTTGTAGTGCACTTCATCTGAGAAGATTACCATGACAAAATATGAAAAGGAAGGAGGACAGAAAGCAATGATTTATAGACGTTCTAATTTTTCACTTAGAAATTCTTCCACACTATCTGTATTCCACTTGAGGATGCTCAGTTCTTCTGCAATGTTCCCACTGTCGTCCAGCAGCTTTAGTACAGGGTCAGAACCACGCACATACTGGGGGGGAAAGAAGAAAAGTCAGTTACCTTGGCTGGCAAATGCATTCTCCATACTAACACTGCTCCCGCTCTCAAGTGATTTCAATCAGTTCAGACTTCTGACTTGCATTTAATGCCAGAGAGAGGAAAGTGGAGAAACAGGTCAGATGAAGGGGGGTGGGTGTCAGAAACATCTCCTTTTTCTCCTTGGTGCACCACAGCAGTTAATGCATGTGCAGAGGGGCACTGCCATTGGCCTGGCTTTGAAGGAGGGTATTTACTCCAACTGTTTCAAGCTACCAAAGCTAGATTTTTGATGAATGAATGATTTTTCTTGTATGATCAACAGCCTTTTTACCATTTTAGAAATTCTGGGTCACTTTAACAGGTCAAAGTTCTACTATCAATTTCTAATGTAATCACATTCTTTCTTGCTGTATCTGTGCCTGCTATGCTTTGCTGGTAACATAATTCTTCAGTGCTTCTCACACTCACTAAGTTCCAAATTAAGTTATGCAAATAAAAGCTTTTAACAGTATCAGAAATCTCTGACCATTTAAGTTTATGGAAAGAGTTCCCCAGGAGTATTCCACTTTGTTCAGCTGAGCTAACCTAGTTGGTTTTACTTAATGAAGCTAGAGGCACCTCTATCAAGTTTTCCAAAAGTCCTGTGAAATAAACAGATTCATTTGCACATTTTTTTCTGGTAGTACTCGATACCAATTGTAGTCTAGACTGCTTTGATGTTCAATAAATCTACAAAGTTAAAAAAAAGAAACAGTCAGACGTACAGAAGGAGAGAAAGCTTTTGAAAGAAACTGGAGGACACGGAGACATGAATGCGTGAGACAGACAGAGGAAATCTGTTTTACATAGAACCTGCTGCTGAGAAAACAAATCACTTATTGCAGCCATGCATAGCTATGAAGTGATTCCAGATGGTGCCATTTGGGCAACAGAGATGGCAGCACAAGACGTGAGAATCAAGATGGGTATCTTTGAAGTACACTTGAAGTTCACACAGGATTTTAAGAGGAAGGTGAAGTCTTCGATTAGATCTTGTAACCAAAGAATTGTTGGAGCTTAAGGCAGTGCAGTTTATGCAACTTTGCATATATGCAAGTCATAAGAAACACCATTCAGTATATGCATTTCTATAAAGCTGTATGTCTGAAGTATATAGAGAAAAACCAGCACAATAAACCACAGCAAGGGAATTCTGAGAAGGAGAAGAAAAATCCAACAATCCCTGAATGTATGGAAATGGCAGCTCTGTATGAGAACTAGGGGAGAACAAAACAGGAGAAAAAGAAACTATGACAGAATAGCTTGAGTAAATCCAAGATACATATAAAAACAGAATATAAACATTCCTCAGATTCTTTTCCCATCTGCTATAATAGTAATTTTTCCTTGGATTAAAACCAACCAAACAACAATAAAATAAACCAGAACCTCACCACCACCAAAGAATTAGTACCAAACAGTTACTAGGCAGCAAACAAATCAATATTACTAGCAGGAACTTGTAAAGATTCACACTGGCAATACAAATATATGTCCTCTACTAAAGGATTACTTGATCAGCAAATAGGGAACAATCCACAGGACTGTCTCCACCAAACCAAGTTCTTCTTAACATTGCAAACAAAAAAGTTAGGCTACTACTTACCTTGATTTGCAGTCCCCTGAAGAGTTTTGGCTTATCACTCCTGACGAAAGCTACAGTTTAGGGAAAAGAAAGAAAATCAAATTCTTGTCTGCTTGCATAAGGTAGACTTATTTTAAATTAATATTCCCCATTTTTTTTAAAATTATGCTTTAAAAGATAATTTAATGTTAAAATCTTAGTACCATCACAAAATCAATAATATTAAACTTATTATGCCAAAGAAAGGCCTATTTTTGCGAGTAATCCAAACAGGAATTCTGTCTGCTTGGATTTTCCTTGAACACTAGTGCAACCGTGTAAGGCAGTTTCTGTGCACGCACAACTGCCAGCCTTCAGCAGACTGGCCCATATGCTGCTGCTACGCAAATGTGAGGAAAAGCGTTGGAGCGATCCAAATCTGGCTGAGGATCAGCTTTGTGAGGGAGGCTGAATGTGACACCCATCTCATCAGCACTCCCCACGCTGCAGCTCTGCAGGGGACAGGGCACGCAGGAAGCTGTGGGGAGAGGTGTTATTCTGCTGAACAAGACGGTCAATCTTGTCTTGCAGAGATCTCAGATTACGTGTTGAAAACCAGCAAGAAAACAAAGCTAGAAAACAGGAAGAGAAGCTTGTATTTCCCCTTCTCTTGACACTCCTGAAGGCTGTTGGTGTCAAGGCTCTGTGGGCTGTCAGGCAGCTACATGGAGAGAAGGCAGGTCTGAGATGGGCTGCTGCTGTACCACTCCTCACCTGCAGCACCTGTCAGCACTATTGACAGCAGCACGGGCCCTGCATCCCTACAGCACAACCCAGGCCTTGCATTAACCTTAACTCTGAAAAGACAATATGAACTATTTTCAGGACAAAGTGTGACCATAACCCCCTACTTCCTAGCACTTCACCCTAATGAATGTCTGAGTTCTAGAAATATTTAAAATTTATTTTCAAAGTAACAGTTCTCATTCTTCCTTTTCATATGCTAAAAGTTGAATTTAGTATCTATATTGACATTAAGTGGATTCAGGATGTTCCTGTAGTATGTCAGTAGCATCTCCCCAAGGATGAACCCTGTCAGTACAGACTGACTCCTACAAGGGTGCCAGCTGCATGTTAAAGCTGCTTTTTCAAAGTTAGACAACAATGAATCTCTCACAAATTGCAGTGCATCCAGCTGGTGCATGGAGATGAGTGCAACCTCAGGACCAATGTTTCATACTGCTTGACAAAGTGTAGTGCTTTCCTCAGTAATTGCAGAGATATCCCCTGGCATCTTTATACCTATCTTTACATTACTGCAGACAGTTACCTTAACACTTTCTCAGCATGGTTATATGGAGTGGCACTTATTTTCTTCTGTCTTTCACCGATAAAAATCATACACACTGCTTGCTGCACCAACTACTACACAATACAAACAAGTTAAAAAAATACCAACAGCCCATGGAGCTGCCAGATGTACCAGGCCCCTGAAGAAAATGAGATGTCTCATTCAAATTGTCTTTATTCCTTCTACAGACCCTACACTAATGTCAATATTGTAAGCTGTGTATAACAATTTCAAATAGCACAAAATAACCAGTACTTGCTCACATACTGAAGTTTGATTCTGATTTAAACTTAAAGACATATTTTCAACTTCAGTGTTTCCCATGCCCTTTTGACATGTTGTCTTGGTTGTCATCAAAAGTAACATGCAAAAAAGCAGCAACGACATTTCTTATTATTTGTTAAGTCCACAGACTGTTTAAGTGTTTCTGGAGGAATTTTTCCACATTTTTCATCAACTTAAACCCAAAGCTGAAATCAGTCTCTAGAGCTTTACATGAAAAGAAGGTTGTAAGAAGCAGTCAGTACAGTGGGTAACTAATTGCAAAATGGTAAGAGAGCATAGTAAAATGGATCAAGTTTCTGAAGCAAATCTGAACTCTGGAACTTGACTGTAATAAAAAATTGCCTTTAGGAGGGACCTCAGGTTACAGCACTTCAAGCTTGTAACAGGTGTGAGGATTTGTTACTTGAGTGACAGATGAAAGCTTATTTGGACATGAGAGGTTGTTCTCTGGCTGCAATGTTGGACTGAACAAGCTCATATAAAGTAGAAACAGCATTAGGTGGAAAAAGAAAGTATTCCATAGGCAGCATTACATTCTGCCACATTAAAAGTAGCTATTACACACTTGTATCAATGTCAAATGTCTAAATCTTCTGAAAGCTGAAGCACTACAGAACACTTTTCCTGAAATTTTAGACAGCTGGAACAAAATTAGTTTCTGTTATGGCATATTTATTTCTAATGCTGATCATAGTGACTTTCTGCATCACTCACTTGAATTTGCAATGCAACAAAGAAAAACACTCAATGTACAAATAACTTAATTTGTACATTCTGAATTTCGGAAGCTAAAATGAGAAACTCAAATACTGACATGCATTAAAAACACAGATTATCCCATCAAACACATTTTTTTTTCTTTCCACAAAAACAGTCCTTGAGCTGAATTAGCAGCCTTTGAAATGATGACGTTAGGAAGTCAGATGCAGCTACAGTGCACATTTAGGGACATATGACTGCTTGCTTATCATGGGATGTGGTGCATATGCTCCACCTTCACATTGCTCCAACAGTTTCCCCTATATACCCTGACATTGCTTCTAATGGTTCTATCTCTAAATGGTACTTGCACATCATCTATACACCATTATTTCATAGTTTGGTGTTTAATACTAAATCCTACTGAAGCTATCTCCCCATTTTCTTCTCTCTGTAGCAGCTTTAGAAATTACACACCACAGAGAAACAAACCTTTCTCTAACCTAACCTATCTGCGGATGAGCAGGAGAGGCATTTTCCACTGTGACTTCTGTAAGATGAACCCTGAGCCCGGTGCCATGACACCATGTTCTGGTGAATTAAACCCCAGAGCAGAAGTCAGAGCTGTTCTCCAGACAGCTTGGAAAACCATTTCACCTTATGCTCCAGTAAATGATGAGCAGTACCAAAGCACTTCTATTGGAAGGCACTCCTAAGGTGCTCCTGAAGAGCAGACAGGACTGCCCCACAATCAACTACAACTACAGGGTCAGAGAAGGATCAAGTGTGTATGAGCATTTTAAAGCCTGGCCCACACTGAACAGTGGTTTTAAAGACCTAAAAGCATCCTTTACCTATGAACACAGTAGAATGGAGAACTCACTGCTATTGTTATAATGTCCATTTGTTTTGATACAAAACATAGAGGTGTAATAAAAAAGTCTGAAAAATCTAGTTCATTTGACTTAAATCCCAGAGCCCAAAGTGGAGACTGTAGGAATCTAAGAATCACTGGGGCCAAAAGGGCAAGTCTGTGTATATGCACAGACCTGCACTATTCTCTGAGGTACAGCAGGACACAGCATAAGAGAACCTCCTGACCCAAAATGGACATGAAACATCTCCCCAAGCAGAACAAACTGTTGTTCTGAGTTAACCTGAATAAACAGAAAGCAAGTGTAATATTACTTCATCTAAGCTACAGGGCAGTCTGCTTGCTTGGCCATGAATTATTAGACACAAGCCATTTGAAAGGAAGGAATTTTACTGGAGACGCAAGTGTGTGCATAATGTTGCAAAATTTTACATAAAGAGGCACAAAGGACTTGACCATACAGACCTGATAATTCTGTACCTGAAATGAACTTGAATTAAAAAACATTTTATTAAGGCATTGCCAATTATCAAGTGTTAAATCCATGAAAAAGAAAAGAAACCAAAACAAAAGGCAGAGTAAGAGAGGGACATTTTATGAAGTCAAGAAATTCCAACATTTAATAATGCCACCAATAGTAGAGCATTGCTAAGACAATTGGCAATATTTGCTAGAAATGTGAATATGTAAATCACTGGGCAAGACAAAAGCATTAATGTCCTCCCTCAGACATTTGTTTTGGGGAAAAACACATGCTCTGCAGTTTTGAAGATGGTATGAATCTGCTGCAAAAGCTACCATGAAAGCTGAGCAAGAGTGAACTACAGCACACAACAAGCACTTACCTACATTTTAATGACTATAGCTCTGTACCTTTTGGGAACATCATTTAGAGATAATAATTTAAATTTAAGAATTCATATGGCACATTCAATAACTACTATTTGTAGTCTCTTAATCAAGTTACAATGCAGCTGTTCGTGCTTTTATGAAAAGCACCACATGCTTTCAGAAATGAATCCAAGACAGAGCTCCAATCAAGCCTGAAGAAGAAACTTCAAAAAATCCCAAAGACGGGGTACTTTGTATAAGCAGTTGGGCAAGAGACATTTCTAAATCTGAAGGGAAGTATTGTTTTAATTTATGCATCATCTGTTCACAAAAGATTACGATAAAACAACGTATGTCTCCCACTACAATATCCGTATTTCTTAGCAAGAGTTTTAGCAATGCTTTTATCTGTGCAAGATTTAAGGTTAATATGATTTTCTAACTTTCTTTTGTCAGTACTTATGAATTGCAGATTAAAATAACTTTTAGTAGCTAAAAGAATTCCCTTAACACTTGGAGAAGTTAGGTGATATAGTAGTGCTGATTGACTCTGAAGTCAGAGGATTTAATGTAGCTGCACACTGCATGAGTTCAAGGATTAAGGATCTTGTTTCTAGAACAGATTTGCTGGGAGCATGTCCATTTCTTAACTCACAAGAAGAGGTGAGAATTATTTTATTGAAAAAAGAAAAAGAATCGAGAGAAATGTTTGATGAAAAAACCCAGTCTAATTCAGTTTTTTTAAACAAATTGGAAAGAATGTAGGAGTCTAAACACTGGTCTCCTATCTCATGGTGAACAGAACACAGCTGCCACTGAAAAGTCAACTTAAAACAAATATGCAAGATTAATCACTGACCCAGCTAATTCATTATTCTATTCCAGAGCCTCAGTTTTATAGATATCTGCCAAAAACTGTCATTCTGTTACCTGGTATATTAAGATATTGCTTCATCTATGAATCTTGTCACTTAGATTTTTAATATTCTATTTTGATGGAGTGCTTTTAAATGACAAATATTTAAGAACAGTTTTATACAGAATAATTTCAAAATATATGTAATATAGGACTTAATTTTAGAGTACAGCATTTATAATAAAGCACTTTATTTTTATGGGAAACTTATCAGTAAGAATATTTCAGTACTGAGTTTAAAGGAGGCATACAGAAACATGGTCTGTTGTCAGACTTATCACAAGAAACTGTAACTGAAAAATGTAAAAGACATCCCTGGCCACATTCATAAATGCCAAATTTAGTAGTTTGGTGTGACACTACGAACAATAACATGCAGTTCAAGACTGAGATAGTCTTGCTGAAGACCAAACTTTTCCATCCTCTTGCTGAGGACTAGATTTTTATCACCACTTCTCACTCCTTTGATTTCCTAGTATATACAAATATATTCCATATGTAATGATTCTCACATTTCAGACACACAGGTGGATTGAGCAACTGTTTACAGCTAAAGATTATATAACCAGTAATTTTGAAAGAAACTTTGACAGAGAAGGACTGAGCAACCCACAGCTTCTTCCAACTGTGTAACTTTTACAAACCTTTATTAATTCAACTGATTTCAATCCTTAACTATTTGAATATGTGAATAATAAAAAATCCAACCACAACAAAAAACCAACAAAACAACACTGCTCATCCCTTAGCCAAATAAAATATAATCCAGATGTAGCCTGAGACACATCAAGTCTGTGGGACTAAGCCAAGTGACAAAACAATTTACACAGGTACTTAGAGGTCAAGACTTCGCAGTTATTAATCTCAGAATACAGTAATGACATACACTAATCCATGTAATTCTAATATATACAAAGTCCTGCAGTTAACAATGCCATTTTGTGTATATTCTGGGGAGAAAAACCAAACACACCTAAACAAACTCTTAACAAAACCCTCACAGAAACTATGGAAAAGGACTGACTTGTTTGTGATGAGACATTGTCAGTGACAGGCTACACAGTTGAATGAAGCCTACAAAGACAATGATTCAAAAACAGCAGCATGACCTTAAGGCAACCTAACTTCCATAGCAAATGTCCAAGTGAAAAGCTGAAATAAAAACTCTTCTCGAATGCAAATGTCTTAAGATGGAGACATTAAATAGTGTTTCTTTTAGAAGTTAAAATAAAGGAGAAAATCTGGGTATTCTGAGATAATTACCAGTGTGAAGACAAATACCAGCTGAAAAAATATATTCTACTGCTTTTAAAAATTTCTAAGTATGCTTCTAATACATATCCCATCTTCCAACCTCTTCTAATACCCCAGCTGTAAATTTGGTTAAGATAAGTTTAAATTGAGTAGCTGCAGAAATTGGTGATGAAAACACAAAAAAAGAAATTTAAGTGCACTATTCAGTCCTTTTTAAATTCTTACTGTAACAAATCAAAACTGGTGGTCAAAACAGAGATCCTTTTCAAAAGACAATGAAATGTATCCAGCCACTTTAAAAAGTAACCTATGTGATAAATGGAATGTAAATATTTGAGGAGGTTTAGATAACCAAGAACTGAAAGGAGAAAACAACCAGTCACAATTTTCAAGTTTTTCCTTTTGTAGCATTCCAAGTCTTTGGAACATGTTTCGAAGTGTGCACGCAGCAGCAATTGAGGGCCATTCCCTTCAAGGACCTACACATGAAGATAACTGAGGATACAATGCAGGCTGGAGTCAGGCTAACACATTAACCTTTTCCTTCAAACCTATGGCTCAAATGAGCACTTAACTTCGTTAGCGCAGGAGTCTATATTATCGCCGTGACCATTCAAATTTAGCAAGCATAAAAACATTCTCTACTGTTGTTGCCCATTCACTCAGCTGCTTTATGGTTCTGGATTTGTAACAGTTATCTCTTCACGCCCCTCAAGTATGACATTTAAAGAATTCTCATTTTGACATTTTATACAGGGGAAATGAGAAAAGAGCTTTGCTCTGGCCTTGTCATTCAACTCAAATGTGTGGGCAGAAGTGGCAGGAAAGGATATAATGCAGTACAGTTTAGGTAAATTGTAACCTGTTTTAAAACCTTTTTTTTCCACACTGTTTGTCAGCCAGCCTTCAAACAGGGAGGTATTAATACGTCCCACAGTAGATGGAGACGTGCTGTTTGTGCAATTTTAAATTCTAAAGCTAAATTAGTACTTGGGTCCAACTACATCCAAAGTACAGCATTAGGGAGTATGGTATTAGGGTCCTCATTACAGAAAAAAACCCAAAATAACCATAGTACTGCTATCATCTAAGCTCTTCCCTAATTTACAAGAAAAGTCCAGTTCGAAATTTCTCAGATTCTTTTCCTGCAGCTTCCTCCCACCAGACACTGATGGTACTGATTTTCCTTTTACACTACTGTATTCCATTCCTGTTAGTTGACTGCCATTATCCACTGATAAAACAATTATATGGCAGGATCTGTGAAAATAAAATTGTTCCGTAAGTGCACAATGTAATTTCATCTATCAATTACTGGAGACCAGTTCTATGAGTTTCAGGTCAATGCAACTTTACTGATACAATATACTGAATTTATGACTACTTGTAATGTACCTAAAAGTACGTTTTGTCATTCAGCTGTGACAGTATTTCATATTTGAAGGAATACTAGTGGCTTTACTTACCCTGGACTTGAGGGAACCTTCCCAATTTTCATCCACATACTTCTAGGACAGCTCCTGCATAAAGCTGTAATAATAAACAGAAGCTGTTAATGACAAAAGTAATCTAAATTACTAGCTTATTTATAGTCTGTTATCTGTTGAACTGTTTTTCTCTGAGGAGACAATATGCTACTCTGTTGCTGCTAATTACAAGTAAGATCCTAGACAGAATCACAGTTCCAGACCTGTCTCTGATTATGCAACAACTGACCCTTCACACAGGATACACTGTAATTTTTATTCATTATACTAAAAATGTAAAAACAAAAAAGAAGATCATTTGAGATATACTGTTGGTGTAAGCAAATTTTTTCATTTTAAAAAATGCAACTGGACATGTTACAATAGGAATTATGTGTTAGTAATAGGAAAACTATTTCTTCCTTCCCAAAGATACTAACAAAATCTCATTAAATGAAATGTTAGTTTCCACTTTAAACCTAACTTGGACAGTGAAATACTTATAATAAAGATAAGGCAGTGACTTTAGATTTCCCATCTGGGCTACTGGTTGATTTTAGTTTGTTGTGTTTACAGAAAGCGGACAGATCACATTAACAGGCCTTCGGTGAAGTATTATGTACAGGCTGGGCTAACTGATACTTGCACTTAGATGTCAATCATTTCTGTCAGCTATGCAAGATACTCAGATTCAGTCTCCTTAAAATATAATTTAAATTCTATATAACATCTAAACTTAAAAACCATTCACCTAATTATCTTGCATACTGTCATATTTTTAGACTACTTTGTGATTCTTTTTGCAACATGCAAATGATTTTATTGTTTGGTCAATCTTAAATAAATTAACAACAGATTTTCCAGCTACTAAAACAGAACTTCATACTCCAAAGTAAGGCATTTTAATATTACACACACATATATATATATACGTGTAATATTATAATGTATATGTGTAATATATATATATGTGTAACTATACACATATATAGTATATATACTCTAGATATATAATACTGTATACCAAATCACATCCTTCTAAGCCTTAAACACCACTGTTTATAGATTAGCAGACAGTATGAGCTTGATTTAAAAATGTTTAAGTTAATTCATTACCTTTCATAGACAATTAAAACCTCTGCTTTCATTTCTTTTAGACAGTTTTCATAACAAATGTAAAAGTCTGAGTATAGAAAAATATAACCTTACTGAAATTACATAAATTCATGTTTCACTTAAAATATGAACTGTGAACACAAGTAATTAAAACTAACCTTCATGAACCCCTCTGAAAAAGCAAACCACACATGATGTGACAGAAATCTCAAAGACAATTTTATTAATATTCTGTCACCTATCATATGGAGGCATTATAGACAGCCAGAAATACATGTTCATTTCTGAATATTCAAATTCTGATTCAGGGCCAACTCAGTATTTGCTTAAATACTATGAATTAGAACATAAGAAATACTCATACTCTAATCATTTGCAGGGAAATTACAACTTCTCTCTTGGCATGAACTAATCAATAATCATTACTTCCATGGGAAACTGAAAAAAGAATGTTACACTGCACTATCTGTTCAGAACAGCATCTCAGAAATTTGCCAAACTACAGATACATTTTCAACTAAACATAGTATTTAAGATAAAAACCTAAGATTTGACTGTTAAAACCCAGAAATACTATGAAACAGCACTCAAGAGATCATAAATACAAGACTTTTTAAAAGCTTTTTCACCACCCAAGGTTTTAATTTAAAAAGGCAGTGATAAACAGCTCTGATACTAGCTTGCATAATTAAAACAGGAAGTAATTACAAAGATGGAGGAAACATGGCACAGGGGTTCATAAACTTCACTCACCTTGTCTCTTTGTCATTAAAAAAAATTCAACAGTTCTATCAGCAATCCTAGATTTACATATTCCTTTTACATACTCACTAATCCACTGAACATTTATCCTGATTTCTCTGATACTGACAGCTATCTGCAGTTTTCTATCAAGAAGTCAGTATAAAGAAGTAGACAAAGGAATAAATAACCTATCTAGTTAATTAACTATTTTATGTAAGTTTATCACAAGCTAAGTACACTCAAATTTAGGACAACAGCAAAATGAGCATTTTTGAATTCTTATTACTACAAATTATTCTTAGTCTTTTTGCTTCCAAACAAGAATTTTTATGGAACAAAATCACTGTGGGCATCTAAAATATGTAAGACATTTTGTAACTATTCACTTTTCCCAGTTTGTAACTCCTGGCCAATATCTGACAGAAATTTAACAAAGAAAACAGCTCAATCATTGATGTCTAAATTTTGAGCTTGTAATTCTGCCATAATTGAAACCGAAATGTTCTGGTACAAAAAGGTTTAGATTCATGCTGGGAATAACAGCTGCTTTCTCGATGGCTAGACCAGAAAAAAAGAAGAATCAACTGGCTTCATTTATAACTCTAAACAAAGGTGTCTTTTGCAAAAAACCCAGGTTTATTTACATCACTTTGCCCACCACAAAAGCCTAGTTGTTAATATCTACCATCTCATTGTGTCCAGAGCAGATGTTCTCCAAATTTCCTTGTGAAGGCAGTCACTGTGTTCAAGTATTAATAAGAATGACATGTATCACATGGAGGCACACAAACATCTCGAGTCAGTTCATTACACAATGCTTAAGTCATGACTTAGTTCATTTTAAAGTAATGCTTCACTTGTTTTAGTGCTCATGAAAGTGAGTTTAGTACTAGATGCAATGAAATAAAGACATTCTAAACTATTACTGGTGTCCATGTTAACATCCAAAACAAGTGCTGATTCATGTCTGCACCTATAAAAAGAACTTAGCTTTTTTTAAAACATTCTAATAGCATGTTTTCCAAAGTTACTGTGACAATAACTGAACTTTTCCCTCATCTTTTCCAAAGCATCAACTTCAGTTTAGTTCAGAAGTTTTTGGAAAGCATCTGAGACTCTTGTAACAGTCCATGCTGACGCAATCAGGATGGCTCCTCACAAATGAAGAGACAAACCACATTATTGGTCATGCCTGTTTTAATTATGAAGGAGAGTGCTAATTACATCAGAATAACACCTTTTTGCATAAGAATTGTGCTAGTTAAAAATATACATTGTAAAAATAAGGAAAAGAAATAGGAAAGAAATATACATGCTATTAGGAAGAGAACTGAAGCAATTTCTGTGAGACACAATTCCAGCAGTGCTTCACTTCTACAGTGATATGGTATTGTTATCACAGTTACTCATGGTGAAGACTCCAGAAGAAAAGTGACATTCCCGCTACATAACTATTCATGTTTACAACCAAACAGGAATTCAGACCAAACTGAACTGCAAAAAGTGGTATTGAACAGAGATTGCTCCTTGATTGTAATGAAATTCTGTTAGATCAAAGGTGACAAAAAAGTTAAATAAAATACAGCAAGTTATACCTAATTTTACTTCTATGACATTTATATTTTGCACACTGCTTTCTTCTAATGCAAGGTGGCCCTGCCTGACACAGGTTACAAAATGTCATTCAGGCTGGATTTGTACAGCTGTTTGTAATCAGCTGACAGTACCAGCATGTCTTAAAACATTAAATGAAACAAGCTGTTAAGAAAGAGCCACAAAAGGGGCAATAGCTACTTTATGGTACCTGGACTCTCTCCAATATGTGCATACTGTCCTCTCCTAATATCAAACAGTTTCAAAAATATAGTGAAGTTCTGAGAATAAGCAGAAAAGCAAACTCACAACTACAGCTAAACCTCTAGAATTTTCACTTGCCTCAGGTACAAGATTATCTTCCACTAAATATTTAGTAACTACCCTCTTTCCAATGTAAACACTGTTTTTATGAAATTCACTGCAATTCTAATTTCATATTATGATATAAGCAGGTCTGCAGAAGACAGCTCCTCGTCTCCTATTGACTTCAAAAAATTTCACGAAAAATATGCATGTTATTATTCTTAATGGCCAAAGTTCCTTAGTATATGCAAAATGGTACTGGAAAAATAGGGTAAATCATTTCTTATGAAAGCATGCAACTTAATTTTTACTGTGTTCCATCCACACACACACAGAAAGCAAACCAGGTTAATTAGTATTTGTTCTTCCAAGAAATTCACAACAAAAAGAGATTTTGTTGAAAGTTTCTTTTACTTTTTTTCTAAACTCTTCTAACTAGCAGTTCATTTGTGACTTTTACTAGAAAACTGGTCTTCTAAACTAGAAAACTTTAAAAGAATATACACTGAGATATAAATTATAAAATATTTTCTGTGGGAGAGACTGCATTTATATGGACAGCTCAAGATTTTCAAAATCCCTCTTGTCTTTCCTTTTCCTGGAGGCAGAACATGAGTAAGAATCTGAGGGTTAACAGAGAGCAGTCAGAAAACCTCACTGCCAGGAACATTATGAATTACTGCTCTATAATACAGCAAGCCAAGAAAGTCATTGCTACACACACACATCATTCTGAACTGATGTCATCAGTAAATTTAGCAACAAAGCAACTTCTACCACTGACAGCTCATTATCCTGTGAAGGGAGATGCCTAGCTCTAAATAAGAGTGTGGAAACAGAATCTAACAGTCAGAAACCAGTTATGTGAATCAGTGCTACTCCTGTGATTAGTGATATGTATTACAGGCAAATTGCTCTGAACAAAGCTGAGCAGAATCTAAGCTCTCATTTATTTGTGGGGAAGGACATTCCAACTGAGTGTAAGGGTGAAAAAAAGTCACAATGACAGTGCCTAAGCACTGAGGAATTTACTAAGGAAGACTGTATAATCTGCATTCTTGGAGATACTCAGAACTTTAAGTTCCGCTCTGAGTACGAGACACAAAGAAAACTTTTTATTCTGTACATACAAAATATAGTTGTGCATTACTATTACATTCTTCAGCATAAAGGAAGTGTGCCATCCACCACTACTTTTGGTCTTAAATGATACCCTCCTTTCAGGATTCTATAAACATTTGTGCTGTTTAAATCCACTAACCACTGAGAAGTTCCAAACCAGCTTCTGCTCCTGGCAGCCTGTTTTTATTAACTTTGGTCTCTGCAATGTTTGGTGTAAATTCATGTAAGCAGGAGATGTGACACAAGGATGAGAGAGAAAATGGAGAAGCTAAGCAACCATCAGCTTTAGAGCTCTGGAGCTGTCGCTTGGATTAGGTGGTGTGAATACCCAGTTGGAGTGGAATAGAGAAGGGTGGCAGAAAAAGGGCTCCTATGTACAGGCTCTCACTTGGACCTAGTCAGAATTATGCAAGCAAAAGAGTACAGACAGCAAGTTAACAGGTCAAGTTTCAATTCTGGACTACACCATCTGATTCTATCTAAGCACCTACTTACCTCTAAAGTAGAATCCCTGAACAACTCTTTTATTCTCCAGTCTGTGCTTTTGTTAAAAAATAAAGCATCTTAGAGTTGCAAAGAAAACAGGGAGAACAGATCTCATGAGATATTTATTTGACCTTGCGCATTTCATTAATTTTGAGACTTTTACTTTTTTGAAGATTCTTCAACAAATGTGGAGTCAAATGCCAGTACTTTATCTAGATGAAGGTCAGCCTTAATTAGCTATTCCATTGACCAGCACAGATGCACATCAACAACTGAAACTCACATTTAGCAAATTCGCATTTATAGTTTCCCCAGCCTTTTTTTTTTTTCCATTGATAAGATCAGATAGAGCTCTTCCATGGGTAAGGCTTACCCTATTACAGACAGATAATGTATTTTATCTTAGTTTATCTGACACAGATGAACATTTGGTGAATCTGAACTAAACAAAAGGCAGTAAATTTCTGTCCTTGGCATTGACTAGTTAGCTGCACTTTCCTTATCTAGGAATACTTCTTGTCAACATTAATTTTCATTGCCAATAACATCATGTACAGAGGGAAGGGAAAGAGTGTACATGGTAAAGTTCTTGAGAAGGACATCCACTGCAGCACACTTTTAATACAAGGAATGGTTGTGAATAATAATTTGAAGCAACAGTACTGGTAAGAAACTTTCTCAATTAGAGAGAACAGTATCATCTCAGATCCCCTAACTTCCCTATCAATATAGCCCATAAAATCATTCCTGTATGAACTGTATGGGACACTTAGTTAAAAGCAAACTTTGAAAGGAGATCCTATGACATATTAGTCTTAATTACAAAGTTCTGATTATTTACTTTAATGTTAAATAAAATATGCTGTCATTGGATCACACTATTGTTGAAGTCACACTTGCTAAAAAACCAATGAATTTGAACCATTTTTGTGTAACATGTTAGAAATAAGGAAGTTACAGTTTACAGTTAGGTAAAAACACAATTTGATTTTTTACAAAGTATCCAAGAGACTTTACAGAACACATCAAAAGACAGAAAAAGATGTGGGTTTTGAGAAACAGCTAGAAGAAGTAAACTAAAGTTCTAGTTAATTTATGTAAGTATTGACATGACTTACATTTACTTTACATTTCTGAGATGTCAATGAATTCTAAGTAGTCCTCTGTTTTTAACCATTGAGTTGAAAACCAGAAGTTCCAATTGAGAGTGGACCTATTCATGTTAAAAGCCTCTGGCAGAACAAGAAAGCAGTCAACAGCAATTTGAGTGTTGCACGCTAATTAGTGTAATGAAAAGAAAAAAAAACTGAAAAATGAATGTAAATTGGGTCACACAGGAGTAGCCAGAAGCATTAAAAGCACTTCAAGTTATACTACTTGCAGCAATTATTGTGAGTTTTGTAAACTATTTTTTGAGTTTTAAAAACTAAGTCTGAACAAGAATGTCACCTTATTCCTCCTTATAGTTAGGAGAGCACACTTAAGAATTCTACACATGTAAAAGGGTGGAGTTTTAAGAAAGCTTTCAATTTGTTCTGTTGGGTTTTTTTAAGAGAAGAAGCACCTAGTCATTACACCTGGTGTCATGTTTTCTAAGTCACCAAACACTGTAACATTACAATACGACAAATACTTCACAGTAGAAATTTAAAATGCTGAAGTTCAACACATATTGGTGAGCAAAATATATTTTTCAAAGCTCCATTTAGATATATTGATAACTTTTATGGGTTGTAGCAATCCTGCCCAGTGCAACTATAAAATTTAATGTATTGCAAATTTGATCACAGAGTTGATTTTTAAAATCAATTTGGATTTTGACACACATATATTGTTGAGATAAATCTAAGATTATAATATACAATTAATGGAATATGCTTATGGCTATGTGTGAAATGATCACACAGCCTATGTGAAGCTGCAGATGGAGTGCAGCTATTTTCAGCTACTGCAAAATATGGACAATCTCTCCTGCTACTACAATTTCACGCACAGTTAGCTTCACCTCCATTTCATCCTTCTATGTTTTACACACCAGCAGTACTCTGCATCTGACAGACTGAGGCTTAAAACTTGCAGCTGTCTAAAGCAATACTGTTTAAGCTGGCTTCTGAATTAGTGTGAGACTGCATACAAAATCTCTAGAGGAGGAGAAAATAACCAAAACAATTTTCATTTTACCCACAGTCCAATTATGAAGTAATTAAAATATTTCACTGGACAGGTGTCAGCAGAAGTTCAAAGCAAGACAAATTTTGTGTAACAAGAATATCTCACAGCTATTTTCCACAATGTCAATTCACAAACTACTGGACCAATAACAAGAGCAGGATTAATAAATACACTTCTTTCAAGGCTATGAAACAGTTCAAATCTGTAAACATCTCATTTGAGGTTGCACTGATAGTATGCAGCATGAAATATTTTTAGGCCTGAGGATATTTCACAGACCATTTGTGAAAAGCAGCAATTATGTAAAAATTGCCAGATAGATATGCTATTACCTTTAATTTTAAATTCTCATTTAGAACTCAGGCATAAGTCATGCAATAAACCAACTCTTGCTTTCCCTATTTCTAGTATTTGCCTCATGACTGCAAAGACAATAAAATGAAAATCCTGAAGCATGTTCTGGAACTCCAGTAGCTGCCAAGCCTGTTTGTAGCACAGACAGCCAAGGTGCTGTGCCACCTCTTGGGAAGCAAGACCTGCTGGGGTAAAAGGAGTGAGCAGTGTCACACACTGGGGTCGTGGCTCAGGGAAGAGCAATGCCTGTACTTGGAGGATGTTCAAACACGGAGTCACAGCTCCAGCAAAACCCAGAGCACCTCTGCTCTGGAGCTCAGCAACATGCCAGGCTGCTAATCAGAAAGTCAAACATCTTACAATGAGATGCAAGGTTTCTGAGTAAGATGAAAAATTCTACAAGCAAGAGGGTAGGAAAAAAAAGCCTTTAAGAACTTTCAATATTCATTCACTCTTTACTATCAAATTTTCATTAGAAAGAAGATTTCTGTGGTAACAGGGAAAAAAAAAACAGGGAAAAGGAAAAGCTATAGCAAAAGGCAGCATTCAGTTTTCAGTCTGCATACTTCGCATGAAAATTCTTAGCAAGAATTTTAGCAAGATTAGCAAGATTATATTGTTATTATATTATTATATTGTTAACTTTTATTTAATAGTAAAATCTCAAGCTCAATTACAGACATCTGTTACAATCAGCACTACATTAAAACACAAGTCAATTCAAAATGTGATGATTCTGAATACAATCTGTTAAGATAATATTAAGTGTCCAAACACTAATTTTCCACTGGCTAGTCTTCAAGAGAAGTTACTGAGTATGAGTTTAAAAAAAAAACAAACCAAAAAAACTCCAAACAATCACCAAATCTGAAATACACATTTCTAAGCAGTAGTACCAGTATAAAAATTTTCCACTTTCTAAACAGCATTCATAAGAAAATTAGAAATGATGCTATAATAAATCATAATGTTAGAACAATCCAATATTTCCATTCATGCACAAAATATGGAAAGCCTGCATTCAAACTGAGGTATGAAAATACTATCATAATCAGTCCCATAATTTAAGCTGATGCCTACCATATTAGTTCCAAATCTCAAATATCATTTGTATTACATTTCTTCAGAAATATCACAGAAATAAGGAAAGATAAAGTAATAATCAAAATCTACGTTGTTCACATTTACTACAAAGCCCAAGCAGAAAATTAAACTGGGTAAAACACAGATTAAAAAACCAACAACTTCTAAGATACAATTTCTTGCTTCCTGTGAATATACAAGGAAATCTGGTCCACTATGAAGGAATTTGTAAAACACCCTTGAGACCCTGTCCAGTTCTGTGCTATTTATTTTACTTTATTGATCATGACTAAAATAAAAAAAGTTTTCAGATTAATAATATTTAGAATGTGAAGTCCTGACCACAAAATGGAATTGCTTATCCTTACACAGAAAGTGTAATTATCCACACAATGAAATCTACATCTGATTCGGGAAATTAAGAGGACTATCAATTCAATTTCTGTTATTTGATCCAATTTTTCTTAATATGATGTTTACATCCTTAAGTATGTTATTGATAAACTGTTAAAACCTTTTTCTCAGAAGTTACACTGACAGAAATGCAACATAGTTCCTCTAGCTTATTTTCCCATCAAATGACAACAGAAATTGTCCTGCTCCACAAGTTTTTGTGCTACATGTTATGCACAGAGGCAAAACTCAAAGCATATTACCTGAGCAAATTAAAGCATCCTCTCTTTACACATGGGCATGAAGCCTTGCTGCTGCTGCCAGCACAACTGCTACTGAGCATGCTGGAGACCCTTTCTATTCTGCCACTCCTTTAGTACATTCCCTTAGATGTTATTCTGAAACTTCAGGTTTTGTGCATGCATATGTATAGATATGTACATATTTTTATATATCTGTATACACATGTAAAAGAACTGGAGCTTCCCCAGAGACAAACTCTCCTTTATAAGGTTCATATATCTAGCAAAGAAAAAGCCTTACATATCAAGTCCCATAATGATTGTATTGAAATATTACTTTGTTAATGCATAAAATTTACAACTTAAAGTCTGTCAATATTAGGAAACTACTAATTAAACTATGAATTCTCTGCCAATCTCAAACATATGCTTCTTGATACTTAATATATTGTACCTAACACTTCAATCGGAGTTTTATCAAAAATTAAAGGCAGACCTTCTTTTTTAAATATTAGGCTGAATTTAATTGACAGGAAAAACCTGCTAGATTTCCTCATTAATTTCATTATGTCAGTTATTTCACTATCTCCTAGCCATTAAAATAATTTCAGCACCTTTCATCCTTGAAACCTCTACTTTCTTAATGATTTTGTCTTCACTATATTCTAGAACACTCTTAAATTATCACATTAGAAGACATGTATTCTTTTCAAGAGCTCTAAAAATTCTTCATTGATAACATACCATAAGGAATACATATTTACTACAGATAAAATAAAGGTTTTGTCTTAAACTGATCGAAGCACAGCATGAGCTCTGTGAGAGATCATTCCCAAAATATCCAGCTGTTCTCACTGTTGCAGGATGGAATTGAGCAGCCCTGCTTCTATCAGGTTTGTGCCACTCCAGGAGTGCACAAAGGAGTGCTGCACCAGCCTTTTGTTTCCCAGGACTGAAGTCAGCTCTCCTGGCCATTGTGCTACAGGTCAGTGACCAAGCAGGAGCTGTCATCAAGCACCACGCTCCTTATCCTCTTCTGCTACCCTCTTCCCATCCCACATATCTCCCTTTTAAAAGAAGCTGGATATAATTCCCAAATATGGTCATGTCACACCAGAGAAGGGCTGCCAAAGAACCAAAGATTGCCCTGCTGGTACAGGGACATTATTTTACAGCAGTATGGCAAGTCTGCAAATCTAGACCCTGCAGATGTATATTGGGCTAGGAATTAATGCTGCATTTTCCTCTTGAAATGATAATCCAGAATCTTATGTATTTTTTTACATGAAAAGTTTCATAAACATGACATGTTAAATTATTCCACAAGGGATTCAGTCCAAAACTCACCTTTCTAGTTTCCAGCTGAGCTTCTTCTTGGCAGCACTCCCTGCAGAATGGATCCAGCTGATTCAGACTGAACTGCCCAAGAAGGTTGCAGGAACTGCACAGCAAGTTACTGGAGAAGCCCAGCTCTCTGCAAGCTTCTGATGACAACTGTGCTCCATAAACACTTACCTGAAAGTCAATACAATGTTACACTTAGTATTAATTTATTTTTTAAAGATGACTTTAAATGCTGTAATGATTAGAAAGAATGAGTTAGTCTCTTGTGACTGTTTTACAGTAATGCCTAAATGGTCAGCCCAAGGGTCCAAAACACCCTATTGAGAAGGAGGGTTTTAACCTACCAGGGAATTCCAGACACTCATAATATGGACATTTCAAGGTATCAGACCTGCCAAAATTAATTTATATACACCTTTGATAGTTCTACTGCTTTCCTGTTGCTAACTTCAAGTTAAGAAGAAAACCCACAGGTAATGAATCAGCTGAAATGCACATGGTTACAACTTTCCAAAGCCTCCTCATCAAAAAGAATTTCATTAAGTCTTGGATCACTGAAAACACTCATGAAAAGTAATGCAACAGCTAAGCTCAGGGAAAACACATTTCAAGTGATGAAAGTGCTCAACAAGACATACAGGTAGGATTTTAACTTCATGTTTGCATTAATGTTATAAATTGCACATACTATTAAGTGGAAGTGCAGATAAAAACCTACAATTCTGATTTATCAGCAGTACTTTACAACAGGCCATTCAATTACATGGCTTCTATGTAAAACACCAGTTCTGCTTTTTATGGGCAGCAAAAACAATGAACCAATCACAACACTTAACTGATATTTGGGTTTTGTTCTCATAGAATCACTAAGGTTGGAAAAGACCTCTAAGATCATCGAGTCCAATCATTAACCCAGCACTACAGTGTTCAGCCCCAAACTCTGTCCCAAGTGCCACATCCATGTGCCTTTTGAACAATTCCAGGGATGGTGACTCCACCACTTCCCTGGGCAGCCCATTCCAGTGCCTGACCACGTTTTCAGTGAAGAAACTATTCCTAATATCCTATCTAAACTTCNCGGAGCGCCCCTGCCAGCGCCGCCGGGGGCCGCGGAAGGACCTCACCCACCGCGGGTGACCGACACGCCGCCTGATGCGGGAGAGCACAGACTTGCTGCCAGACCCCGGCACTGCAAGCAGAAACTGCTAACCCAGAATATCTTCTGGAATTCTAGAGCAAAGACATTTCAGTCTGTTCAGAGCAGTGCTTCGCAGCGAGGCTGGAGGAACTGCNTCAGTGAAGAAACTATTCCTAATATCCTATCTAAACTTCCCCTTGTGCAAGCTGAAGCCATCTTCTCTCATCCCCTCACTTGCTACCTGGGAGAAGAGGCTGACCCCCACCAGGCTACACTCTCCTTTCAGGCAGTTGTAGAGACTGATAAGTTCCCCTGAACCTCCTTTTCTCCTGAATGAGCTCTCCCAGCTGCTCCTCACAGAACCTGTGCTCCAGACCCTTCCCCAGCTCCACTGTCCTTCTCTGGGCTCACTCCAGCCCCTCAATGTTTCTTGTAGCAAATTCACATTCCCACTTTTCTACATGTGGATTTCTTGCACCTTGGCTTAAAACCTTCCCTTCCAGCTGCTTGCTTTGGAGGGGAAAAAGTGAGAGAGGAGATTAAGAATGGAGGGATAGAAGGTGGCTTTTCCAGATGCTTTTCAGTCTGGGTAAAAGACCCCAGGCACACCTACAACATCCAAAGCAGCAGTGAAACAATGAGCAGCACTGTGCTCAGAGCTGAGGGACAGGGCAGCAGCAAACTCAGCTGGATGGTAACAGGCCAAGACTCAGAAGAACTCTGCTGGGCCAAACAGAAAAGTACAGAAGAAAAACTAAGTTTGTCATTCAGCAAAAGAGACTTCTCCTCACTTTCATGTGCTATCTCATCCATGCAGCACACCAAAGTTAGGCAGAGACAAAACCCATTTCCTCTGAAGTGTCCAAGCTACAGCTGAAGGAAAGCCATGGCACTTCTGAGACAGACAGAAAACACTGTGGACTGAGGATTGGCAGAAAATGTATTAGGTGCCTCACTGTTCTATTTCTCTGTATCTGCTAAAAAAGTAAGAGTTAAAGCATGAACAGAGAAGTACAATACACAAAACAGCTACTCTGAAATCACTGTGCTATCAGGCACAAAGCCATTTTTCTTCTTCCTACAGGGCACTGTATGACAACAGGCAAGCAAAACCAGAACCCTGTCCTGCTGCAATAATTTAGCCCTTTTCATAGGATTTTTCTGAAGGTATTTAGTTTCCAAAGTATTTAGTATTTACTTTTTTCAAGTATTTCTCTTGTCTGAGGAATGCTGGCAATAGAAACACAACAATGGCACAGTAGTATAAAGAGCCCCTAAGGAGCATTCCAAACCCTGCTGAAGCTACATTTTAATTATGGCTCACTTATTACATTAACAATGGTAGTAACAAAATTTTCTCGCACCTTGCTGCTTGCCCTCCACCCCTTTGATGCTTTGCTGTGATCCTTTCAGTGTCACTTTCAGTGTCACCTGCTCCCCCTGGAGCAGTAACAGGGCTACTGGCACTGTCACTGCTTCCAGCAGCCTCTCCTGACACCTCTGCCCAGCAGATCCCCAAACAACCCGTGAATGTAAGGCCAGTGCTCTCCTGAGGAGTTTTTTTTGGGGTTGTGTGTGTGAGAAAGAACCAACCAAAACACTAACAGTGTATGAAAGCAAGTAAAGGCTCCATTACACAAGAATTCCTCACTCAAGCAGTTTTGGTTACACAGCAAGCTCAAAACAGCTTGAGAATAAAAGTACAGAGCGGTAAAGGAAGAAATAAAAAGAAAAAAGTCTCTATCCCTAATATTTTTACTCCATTTTTAGTATCTTAACTATCATATTTTCCTCAAACAATAAATCACTAATCATAATAAATGTCTCTCATTGGGCTGGAAAAAACCCCTCACACTTCAGAAAGCGAATTTCCATTAGAACAAGAGAATTTCAGACACTTAGCGAGCGACGCTCTTCATTCATCTGCGTTTTCTCCTTCAAAGCTCTGGCTCCAAATACACGCGACACTGCTGCTTTCTTTTCACACCAAATAATTGACTGTATTAAAAAAGAGGCGGCACCAATACAAACTGTTTTAGGAAGAAGGCACAAGTAGAGACCAATCTCCGATATGGAAAGCAGAAGCGGCGGCCACGGCCGCAGAAGCGGGAGGAGACGCCCGCGCCTCCCGCCCCGGGACACGTCTTACGCCGCCCTCCCCGCCCTCACACCCGCCCTTTCTCCCGGGAACTGCGGCCGCGCTCAGCCCGCGCGCGAAGGCGCCGGGTCGGCTCTCACCGCCTGCAGCCCCAGGAGCCAGCAGAGCCAGCGCCGCCCCAGCGCGCCCAGCTCGG
>WBNO01009308.1:77858-149425 GCA_013400575.1 Peucedramus taeniatus
CACGGCCGGGCCGGGGCAGCCCCGCGGGCGCTGCTCCCCGGCTCCCTGCGCTGCCTGCCCCGGCGCCGTGCTCAGCCTTGGTCTCTGAGCGCGTTTGTTTGTTCTGCGAGATCGGGAGACCTGTGAGAGGTCGGTGCTGCGGGGACAGACGTGTCCGCCGTGTCCGAACGGGTTTGTCAGAGCCGCGGTGCTCGGCCTGCCCGTGCCTCCTCAGGCACCTGCGAGGCAGGAGCGCGGCAGCCGCGGTGCCCAGGCTGAGGCTGGTTCCGCTGCTGCTGCTGCTGCAGCGAATTACCATCTTCTTCACGTCTCATTTCTAGTTCAGACGTTTTACTACCGCTTGGCACTGTAATGGGAAGCACGGTGTAAAGAAAAGAAAGCTAAAGATACTGCTCTTAATGACAAATGGGTAATTTGTTTAACTCTCATTTAATGTAGGATGTTATTTTTGCGTTTACTGAGTGTAGTGATTTCCTAGACTGTCACTGAGCTGTGCTTCAGTGAATAGCGGTGAACTAAAAATCGCTTGTGTCAAATTTCTACTACTTTTCCTGCCTTAAAAGGATATTTCTAGAGTAATATCTGCCTAGTGGGTAACATCTACTTTGTCTGTTGTACATAAGGCTGCAGAACTTGTAAAGATTTTACATTGCTTAATTAAGGGTCTCCTGTATGTGAATAAACACCATTCTCAACCTAGTTTGTGGTGCCTAGGAGTTGTGAAAACAGAGCACTGAGACTTCTGTTGTATACAAGATAAGGAACTGGTTTGCAAACATTGTGGATTTGCTTTCTCATATTATTTGACTATACTGAAATATTTACATTATTGGCAATAGTTAATAGTGTAAATTTAACTTTGTAGGAGGAAAAGTGCACATCGTGTTCCTTCTGGTGTTAACAGTACAAGTGGATTTGAATGACATGGGAAGTTAAACAATGAGTTTTTAACAGAGCCCACATAACTTAATGTTGAGCTGTATGAACGCCATTGGGATTTTCACAGCATTTTTTTTCCACTTCACTCTCTGAACTGCATACTAGTGATTAGGACCCTGGAACTTGCAGTGGTTGACTGCTTGAGTTGAGGGAGGCCCTTACTCTGCATACTTTTCAACTGAAAGTTCTTACCAGTTATAATCGAGGCATTTTTTTTTTGCAGGATCTCAAACTGTAACTGTAAACAAACATTTGAAGAATAAAATGAATTAAATTGGAAGATAAAGCAAGCAAGTGTTGCCATAGTGCTGAAGGTTCAGTGGTACTTTGTATACATCTGCTTTAAAGTGGTTCATAGCCATGGCTTCAATGCTTCTGCTGCTGACAGTGGGTGTTACTTTAGGAAAATCTACCTTCATGAAAAGAATAATATAATGTGTGTGAGAATAAAGAATTTTGTGGGTAAAACTTCCTCCTCCTTAATATATATGCAATGGACATGTTTAACTTACATGGTTAAAATACTCATACTGCTTTAGGACAATAATCTAATGACTATCTTCTGCTGATTTTATTTCTTGAGGAGAAGGGAAAATTATTGTGAAGTTTCTTAAAAGTAAGATGGAAAGATTTGCTTTGTGTGCAACTTACTGGTGGCTCTCCAAAACCCGTGAAAGGAAGGGGAAAAGGACTTTCTGTAGCTGGTTTGAACTCAGATTCCAGTTTTTAGTGTGAGAGTATGCTTTGTTAAAAAGCTTCTAGCTGTCTGAATGTCTCCCTTATCACATGTTTGGTATGTATTTTATGACTAGCAAATATTAAGATTTCATTCTGGCTGTTTTTTACCATCATGATTGGTTAGAGTTCTACTGTGCTGCATTATGGAAAATGTTTTTTTCCATAATGAGTAAAAGTACCAGATCAAAGTATTTAATTGGCCTAATGCACTTGAATGCCAATTTTCCTCTCTGCCCCTAAAAGAATGGTGTGGGTGTGTATGAAGAGATACTATGATTTGAGTGTAAAGACAGAATAACTCTTTTGGTCTTTCAGTTGTGTTTCAGTGGGTGCTTTATGTCAGAAGTCTTGTTACAAGGTGTTTGGGGACTGGGTTTTGAGCTATGCCTTGTGTTTGCACTGATACATCATATGATAAACTGTCATCTTGGAAAGTTCTTGTAAGAGTTAAGCATTGGCTAGGAAAACCAAATTACTTCACATTTGATAGCAAAATAATTGTGCAGTCTTATCAGCAGTTCTAAAAATGTTCAACTGTACTTTCAGACAGAAAGGGCTTTATCCAAATCCTTCACATATGAGCAACTCCAAATTCTGTAGTGAACAGTTGGGGGCCTTAATTTCAGTTTAATAACTTAAAATATCTTCCCTGTAAAGTGAAATTGGAGCATATTTCTGGGTGGAAAAAGAATGGGAATGTCTTTTTTTTCTGTAAGACTTTATATGGGTAAACTTGGTCACCCTGGCAGACTTCTTAGTTGATAAGTAGAGGACATATAAGCAAATGACCATCACAAATGCTGCTGCTGCTTTTTGTGACAAAATTGCTATGATCCTTTAAAAGGGCATTTATAAACCTGGGGGCTTTTTCATATGAAAAATAACTTCCTAATTAAAAAAGCTAAATCCAAATATTAACTTCTTTGCAGCTCTTTACAAGCAGTTTGTAGTGGTGAGATCACAAGCAGAGTGTGAACAATTTGAAATATGTTTTTTTGAGATTTCTACCTACAGCTATTGATCTTTCATATTATTTTCAGGTTTCCATGATAAATTAGCATGCTCTCCAGACTAAGCTGTCCCTAATTGCCAGTGAGAACTTTAATGTTTTTATTTAAGCCTGGTGTAGGTATGTATTGTATTTAGTGCAATACAACAGGTATGTGCCTGTTAGCTCTAGGAATACACAGCCCTAATAGAGAATATTGCACATGAAAGGCAAATATTGAGGTTTCACTGTTGTTCCTGGAACAGAGGAAGAGAATTAATGTCCGACTGCCCCTTTTGGGTTTTGGAAGGCTACTGAGTGCAGCTCTGCCTTTGGTATAAATTGACCTAGCATTTAACATGTTTAACGTGCACCATGCCATCTCCTATCTCCTGCACTGTCATTAGTATTTGTGGTGAGTCGGATCAAGATGATCCAGCTGGATGTAATCCATCCCTATATTCTGTTCCATCCCCAAGATTTTGTAATCTATTGGTGGGGAGAAGAAAGAGGGAAGTTCATATGTGTTCTAGTTCTTCTGTTACAATCATAGTGTTTTACAACACCAAGCACTAGGAGCACTTCAGGTTTGGCCAGGGAAGTGGGAGAAAGAGAAGACAGTGTCTCATTTGAGGATTGAGAGAGAAGGTGAGGATAGGAGATGGAGAAGGATTGCTCTTTGGTGGGGGGGTAGAATGAAACAGTGATGCTACTTTCTAGCACTTTAGTGATGTTTCCATATTGTGTTTGGAAAAAGTCTGTCTGAGAAACACAATATACCATAACAGGGAAAGCAAGGATTGAACCTGCTTCAGATCATGTTGAAAAATTTCATAGCTGTAATGTGGGAGCGTTTCTTCTGTTAAGTGATAAACAAAATAATGGCTCATATCTGTTAATTCAGAGTATAGAAGACTGTCATTTAAAAGAAATCCTTAATATTTTCCTTTTTCCTTTTTTTTTTGTTTAAAAATACTTTAATTGTTTGAAAGGCTAAGGCTCTTTTTGTTAGCCCAGGAAAGAAAATTTAATTGATGATTTATTGCCAGATTAAAAAAAAAAATTATAAGGTAGTTTCCTAGTGTATGTGGCCCTTGCTGAAGTAGTATCTTTCTAAGCACTGTGTGCCTAATGAACCACTGTTCCCTTGAAGTTAAAGAATTTAACTTCCCAATGAAGTTAAATCTTATGCTTTATGGACATACAAGGTTTTCTGTTTTTTTGGGATGATGAAATGATAGACATTTCATGTTTCCTTTATTGAGAAATAAAAAATCTCCTGTTGATAGGCCTGCCTGTTGCATGTTGTTGGAAAATCCTTCAGAAAACTTACTAAGTTGTCTGTTCTAATACAGCACACATAGTTCCTTAGCATGTTGTTATTTTTGTAATTGAGCATTTATAAAGGGGGACATAGAACATTATAAAGAGGAGCTTGTGGTTGTTGGCAGGTCTGGCCACACACAGCTATGCAAATAATTTCCTAGATTTTTTTCTAAATATTGCCCTGTTGCACAGTAGTTATTATTTGCTGCTGAGTAGCCCAAGACATTCCTTCAGAAGCTGTTTTATTGTATACTGGGTTTCCCGAAATAAGAATTGTAATGCTGCTTCCTTAGTCTATCCCCATCCAGTGGATTTTTCTTCCATTTTGTCTTGCTGGTTTTATCACACTTTTTCACTTGGTTCCCTCTTACTGTTCCCTTTCACCTTGCCTCTGGTTGTCCCAGATGGTTTCAGAATAAATTTTAAACTACTCCCATACTACAATTGTACTTCCCATTGAAAACTCTGTTATTGAGCAATTGTATATATTTTGTTCTGCGTTTTATTTATGTTGTTGCTTGTGGCTTTTATATTTCTTTATAGCTTTTTGGGGAATAAATGTTGCAGCTGTTGGTGTTCTATTTTCTGTGAAATTGGTAATGTCTGAGCTTTGACTAGTACAGAACTGTGCACATTCCCAAGCACACACCAAAGCAGCTCAGACTTGCTAATGGAGTCTGTGACTTGATCTCATCCCCTTTTGCTGGTACCCCAACAGCTGGTTCTAACAGTGGAAATAAGAGGCATAACTTTCTAAAATATCTTTCCCCTTCTGAAAGGCTGCATGTGAGAAACTGCAATATTGTTGGACCTACTTTGCAGGCATTGTGCTTTTAGTGAAATAACTTGGAAAACTGGTGATCTGGCAGGGGGATATTTTTGTTAGAGATATTTTGGGGGCAGTTCTGAGAGATTATGTGGACTTGAGGAAACAGATAAAGCACCTCCAGTCCCTGCAGCAGTGGATGAAGTAATCACCAGGTAAGGCACTCTATCTTTCTGGATTCTCCATTGAAAAAGGCCAGATTTGGGCCAGTACATGTCTATGTTACTTAGGCACAAATTTAAGTTGAAGAGCACACACATAGAACTACAATACTGTTCTCCATGGAAATCCTGGAAAAGAGACATATTTGTAGTCACCTCTTTAGGACAGAAAAAGGCTTGTGGGACAGTCAAAGGAATGTGAGTACTGTGTTCTTCATTGTGAATTAATGCAATATTAAAAATTGGTAAAGGTAGCTTAGCTGTGAGTTCAAGGCTGGCAACTTCAGGAGAAAGTGTTCTAAGGAGCTCTGCATGCTGTTCTTCCATATCATTGTTTTTTTAACTTAGGAAGATAGATTGGGTTACTTCAATAATGAAATACCTGTCAGGTTTTTCTACTATTCTTAGCATTCTAAAAGGAAAAGTGGTAACTCTAATGGAAATCAGAAAAAGCTACATTTGATGCCTTTATTTACTCTGTGCTAAAGCAACTAAAACAATAGCATTATGGCATATTGGCGTGCCAGTGCTCACTTTGTTTTTCTTGTCTATTTTCTACTTCTAAGCATGGCAAAAATAAGTAAAATTTTCATGTCTGCAATATACTTCTGAAATCCAATGACGGGAAGTTCCTATGTCTTTTTCTTTTCCTTAGCTCTCACTGGAGGCTGGTGTGTATATCCTGCCTGTCCAAAAGAGACCTTGTAAACCACATAGACCTTGGATTTAATACAACAGATGAAACCATTGCTTTCCAGTTTATCATGGTTGCCAAGGGAGATTGAGGATGCCCCATCCCTCGGAGTGTTTAAGGACAGGTTTGATGCCTCTCTGAGCAACCTGCTGTAGTGAAAGGTGTCCCTGCCCATGGTGTGGATGTTGGAACTAAATGATCTTCGAAGTCCTGTCCAACCCAAGTCATTCTATGGTTCTGTATACATGTGAAGGGAAATAAATTGTAGATTTTTTTTTTCTTCCATATCTCAAAAACCTGACATATTTGAAGCTGGATTTTTTTTTTCTTTTTTGCATAGCTTTGTTTTGCCCCTGGCTGTTGAAGTTAGGGACATTTGAAGAGTTCATGAAGAAGTAATTTCCATATCTACTGACTGGCAACCATGAGTCACACACTGCTAGACTTAATCTGGCCAGACTGGTCTTGTCTTCTAATAATGAGCACCTTCTCTCAAGTTCTTGCTTCTCCTCAGGAAATAGATGGCTTTTGTATATGGAATCCTCCATCTATTATCACTTCAATGGATCAGAAGACAGTCTTTTTGTGTAACTGTGTGCAATCTGTAGTTTTTGTCACTTATCTAAAGTGTATTTAAACCTTGTCAAAGCAGTATTAAAATAGTGGTAAGAGCTTTGCTCGAAATCTGTTTATGTATCTGAAATACTAGTCTGGCAAGCATAATGAGAGTTCCATGCTGGAGAAAAATAGCTGAACTAGTATGTGTATTTGCATTATTTTTTCAGCTGGAAATAAAAGACTGAGTGAAAGGACTCCAGTGTTGAGAGAGGTATCTGAAATTTGGCCAGCTGGCTGGAGCCTTTCATAAATATGTACCAACTTTCAGATGCACTCTGGAGGATAGGCAGTATCTTTTTCAAACCCTCAGCTTCATGTGGTGCTCAAGCCCATCCATTGAGTTGGAATTGCCCACTCCCCTGAAAACCTGTGGCTCTGTGAAGTTGTTGTGTTCAAAGCCCAGCATCTTGAGAACAGTGGCATTCAGAGAAGTCTTCACCCACTTAGGAGAGAAAAGCAAACTTCTTTTCTTGCTGGAATTGGCCCAGCCAGTTCTTTATTCACCTCCCAGTTCCTCGCCACTTGACCTTTTAAGTTCTGGAGAACTCAAGTCCCTCCATTTGGCATTCCTATTAGTAATTGCCTTTATCAAAATAATTTTGAATGCTGATTATAGTTGCTATGCCCAGGCACTTCCCTACAGATACCAAGTGTCAATACTCATGGAAGCATTCCTGTTGCACAGATTTGTATGGCTCTGTGTGGGGAGTATGCTGACAATCAGGACATCAGTGTTACTGCAGCATGTGCCTGTGAGTGTCAGGGACTGGCTTCATAGTGAGTGTCTGTTTGTTACCAAGGGATTATTTCATTGCTGTAGTTAAACTTCTTGTGGCTATAAATTAAGAGCATACTTTTACCATACAGGTATTGTTTGCAGATGTGTCTGTGTGCAGAGAACCCAGCTGCGTCCACAGGTCTTTTTATTTTTACTCGTATTCAGCATATTAGTGCTGTCCTTACTTTGCAATATCCTTGTGTCATAATGGTTTCAATAACATTACTGCTATAATAATTATTATTCAAGCTTTCTGGTACTGATAAAATTCGTCATGAGTAGCTGGAAGTCCAGGGCAGTGAAGGAATTAATAAGATAATTAAATTACAAGAAGTATTTGGAAAGAAGCTTTCTATCACTTTGGCCCAGTCTTTGTCTTCCTTCTTCATGTCCACTTTCTGTATCTGGTTAGAGTTTAAAATGACAGTTGACATCCTTTTTTTTCCATCAGTTCGCTGTTTAATTCTGAATACTGATTTGTGTTGAAACATATGTAAAACTTAAGTGCTGTTTTGATAAAACAGCTTTTGATGATTTTGAAGTGTTTATGCAAACCTTGTGCATAATTGCTGTAAAACTGCAAAGAGTGTGGGGATGGGTTCTTAGGTTCCTTAAATTAAGATGCATATATTCTCCATTTACTTCTGTAGTGGCTTTTCTCTCAGATAATCTTATTTTCTACTTCATTTTTTCTAATACATATAAAATTACATAGGTAAGAGAGAGTATGGACTATATAAATGTAGCATACATATAATTCTACGAAATATAAATATGATCTACGTATATATTCCTCACCCTCATTGTCTATATTTTCTGATGTTGTAATATAGGACTGATCTTTCTTGCACAGCAAATTGAAAGGCAGTAGCATTTCATTTCACTTTGAAAAAGGTGCAAAAAGACAAGCAATTGGACAGAGATTATGCTTGTGCATCTCACTTTCTGCAAAGTGAAGGGGGAAATCCAGTTTAATTTTTTTCCCCCTTGCATATTTTATATTTTCCCTGCATATCTTTCCTCTTTCAGTTTTTCTGTTATCTTTTTTTCCTGAATATATTATTGTTGAACATATTCAGGATGATTGCATGAATAGCATATCTGTATTTTCATTGAAATATTTCCGTTTCTTTGCACTAATTTTGTGGAGGGCTTGGGAGGAATGAGAAGTCTCTTTTTGCAAAACATGGAATTTGCAATGGATTTTAATATACAAAATCTTAATCAACAATTGATTATATTAGAGTTGATATTGATCATTCATTCTAAGCAAAGGATTTCACTAATTCTAAGAAGGATTTAGAAATTTAGAGTAAAAGTCAAAAGATAGGATGTGAAAATAATAGAATCTTATTCTGATACAATAAATAGACAAAAACTTGCCTTCATAATGAAACAAAGCACTAAAATCTTGGCTCCTTCAGCATTTGAGTGACAGGCATAAATTGGGGAGAAGATTTTTTTTTTGGACAATGTAATTTAAAAGTTTTTTTTCTTTCAGGAAAAGGGGATTAATATTTACGAAAGTTGAGTCCAGCCGTGTCCTTCCATTGTTTACAGTAATGCTAATATCTCACTGGGGTTTAAAAACCCTATACCCTGTCTCCTGTCCAAAACACTCTTGAGCACAAGCGTATGATCACTTCCTGAAGATGTGGTTTTGTATGTGGCACACAGAATAGCTTGTATGAAGATCTGAATTTTTTGAAAAAAAGCCATAATGTCAGTTTTTTTGTATGCTGATGTTGAAGGAAATGTTTCATTGGCAAAATCTTATTTCAGCTGCACTCCCAGTGAGAACTTCAGAGCCAAGGTTTTTCAGCATCTCATTTGTCAGTAAACCTTCAGCAGTGTGCACTCTTAAAAATTGTGAAAAGATATTTTCCTGGCAAAATACCTACAATATAATAATATTTTTGATACAATATCCTAGGAGATGACCATAGCACTAAAATGCTTTCCTGTAATCAAATTAGTGCCTTTGGGAATATTGAAAGCCTTAGAGTTTGCCCCTCTTCCCCCCCCCCCCCCCCCNTTTTAAAAAATTTAAACCAAACAAAAGACCCTTACAAAGCCCTCCTCCTTATCTGAGAATAATGTAGACTGTTCTAATAGATTTTTAGTCAGAGTAGCTATTTTGTATTAATTTTGTTGATTCTGCTAACAAGGGAAGCTTTTGAAGATAAGTACCTAATAAATAGTTTGCTGTTTTATGATGAAGTGATTAGAGCTTGATGTCAAATTTGATGACTTCAAACTGTGTATAGAGGGATTGGACTAAATATGTTTTTGAACTCCATTTCACTTTGAAAGATAGCATTTCAAGAGTAGATGTGTATTTGCTGCTTGAAGACCTCCTGTCATAAAAATGTCCTTTTGGTGTATAAGCATTTAATAGGAATTGGAATGTTTTGTAAATTTACTGTCTTTCTATTTTTATCAAAACAAATATTTTAAAAAAATATTTCTGGGTGTCTCTCCCTTTGCTGTCCACATTGTTATCAAATGTGCTAATTGCACTGCTGCTGTCGATTTGAGTGAGGGCAAAACTTGCTCTGGTGTTTTCTCAGAGCCTCTTTAGGTTTAAAGTTAACTTCAACAGGAGTGTCTTTAATATTTTTGTTTGATCAAGCTATAAAAAACACCCTATAAAATTTCTGGCATACTGCTTGATTTATACCTGTAAACAACGGCTTATTGTTTGTGTTGAATGTGTATGTAGTAGTCTAGGTAGGTAAAAGTACCAGAATGCCTTACTTTCTAGTTGGGGTAGTAATATTCATTCTAGTCCTAGAACTGCCCCACAAACCTGCATTCTGAGCCAAAAGCACAGGCTGAATGAGCAGAAATACCTCTCTAAGCTTACACTTAAACACAGCAGTGTTTATGACCTGTCATGTCTGGTACAATCTTGAAGTTTATCTTTGAAAATATTCAATGGCCAAAGCAGTTAGGGTATGTAAAACCTTCTACACAGAATTCAGTTGGAGCTGCTTTTATGAAAATTTTTTGCATTTTGAGGAAAGATTTTGGAATGGTTGATGAAGTAAAATTTCTGCCAGTCATAGAGGGGCATAAGAGGGCTGGAGAAGTCACAGAAGAGCTATTGAAGTTAGCAGAGCATGCGTGAAGTGCTCTCCCAGCAGTGTGCCTGGCACTCTGGTGGGAGAGCATCACCCCAGTGATAGCTAGGGTAGCAACCAGAGCTGTACCCAGCTCCTCCACCAGCAGGAATCAGAGCTTGGAGCATAAAGTTACAGCACTCTTGATTTCGGTTGAGTTTAATGCTGTGTGCCTTGGGCTGCAGAGATGTCATATGTTTACTTCTGGACAGGAAGGGACAGCATCCCTTTGTCCAACCCAGAAAAAAAAAATGGTACAGGATACTAGTCAGGTTTCTTGGCTATTCCAGAGGTTTGTTAAGTGAATTTGGGCTAAGGGAAATTCATCTTGTAATCACATGGTCAGACATAGAGGAGAATATTAAAAATTACCTTCTAGAGAGGGTAAGAGAAGAAGAAAGGACGTGTATGTGAGGATCAGTACAACTTTTGCATTTGTGAGCTGCCCACAGTCTTTCTGATCCCCACAAAAAGCCAGTGAGTATTGGGGAATATGCTTATTTTCAAGCCTAGCTTCAGTAGTTTAACACTCTGAAAATGTACTTGCTTCTGATTCCTATTGCTTTATCATTTACCCTCTACAATGCCATTAAACCCTTCTCTCCTTTCTGATATGAAAAACCAGCATAAAACTGAGTTGTTGGTTTAGCACAAAGAAATGATAAATCAAACAGCAAAACATTTAAATGTATCCTCTTCTGGTTTTCCTGTCTGTGCTTTCCAAACCATACTCTGAAAAATATGGTCTCACTGACATGCTTGTGGGGGCATTTTTCTAAACATTTGTGGTTGCTGGAGCAACCCAAAGCATTGTTTCTACTGATTTTTATGTGCCTACTTAAGTGTGATTGCATAGTGCAGATGGCAAGACAGTCTTAATAGGAGAATTAAGAAATGGAAATAGATGATAAATTATTCACATATAAGTTAAAAAAAGTGTGTGAAGGAAGAATGAAGATATTGAAAGATATCTGAGGGTTTTTTCCTTGTTTTAATCTTTAATAAAAACCCCTTGGAAACTGAGTGACTAAAGAGCATTAATGGTGTTTTTGTGGAGGCTTTAAATATGTGCATGCTTTGGGGATGGAAGCTTATGTCAAGGTTGCAGTTGAAAACACATATTGTTTTGCCATAAGTAATGATATGTAATAAATTTCGTAAACTGGTACTATAAAATATTCATACGAGATAGTTGTTTTGATGGAAATGATGAGAAAATGTTTTAAATGTTAAGTGAGATTGAAATTTCAGTTTTCAAGAATGAATCTAGGAAAATGGTAAACTTTTTTAGACTTGCGTCTTCTCATATATCTTAAGACAATGTGGAAATAAAAATAACACATAATGTGCTTCTTAAATATGAGAACCTGCTAAATGTCTGACAGCATGACACTTAAGCAACAAAATCTGTCAAGTATTCACATAGCAGCAGGAATATGAAATAAAGTGATTGTTCCTACAGCTCTTTTACTTATTATATATTAAGTATTTGCATGTAAATATAAACATGATATGGCACTTCAGAGATAATTACTGTGCAAAAGAAACATATATGAACATCCTCTCAGATATCCAGGAATTGATTTGGACGAGTTTTCTGTCCTTTATGAAATTGCTTGTCTACAAACTCTGCAAATTCTGTTAAAATCCTTCAACCTTTGCTGTAACAGGTTCCACAATTAAATAGGAACCTAAATTAGCTTTTCTATAGAAAAAGGCCCAGTCCTTACAAATACAGATCAGGCAGAACTACCAGACAGTTTAACCAGTGGATAACACTTAACTAAGTAGAGATTGTTCTATTTCATTTGGTCAAAACCTCATTACAATGAATTTGAGGAGCTAAAAAGCCTTTGATGTTTAAGGATTAAAATGCATTGATTTCAAATTTTACTCATCTTGTTCTATTGTGTAATTTCAGTTGCATCCTTCACAATTTTCCTGAGGTATGTAATGTATATGGTGATTTGATTTTAAGAAACTGCATGCTGTCCAAGATGGAATGTGGGAACGTGGAATATGCTAATGAGTTGTCTGTGTCTCTTTGTCCCAGGGAGACCCTCATAGAGGTTTTGAGTGTTCGATTTGGTTTCAGAGCAAAGGATTTTGGTTTGGGGAAATTTGTAGGTAGAAAGAACTTAATGATTTGGGGATAATTATATTCTTAAATTTATCACTGCTTGCTGTTTGATCTAAGTGCATGGTCAAAGTTACCTAAAAGTATTGCAACGTTCCTTGAAAAGTGTGGCACTTAAATTAGTACCAAATGCAACATTTTTAGGAAGTCTATCATCCAGAAATTGTTAATGAGTTTCAAAGAGCATATCAATTACTTGCCAAAAACATCCTTGGTAAATGTAGTTGTTTTTCTCTAACAATTTGTTTAGAAAACAAGTCAGTTTGTTCTTTTCCAAACTATGACTACACTTATTACCATCATTACATATCTTAGTGCTGTTGTTTCATTGTACACTGCTCCTTGACAGCAGTAGTGATCTTATAAATGTAAAAGTTGGTTAGGCTTTCATTTTTTTTTAAATAAAAAATAGCCTGATCTAAAACAATCATCCTAAATTGCAGTACTCACTAAGCATTCCATCACTGTGACCTCCAGTGCTCATCAGAGAGTGCTCGTTACATGAGTTACTGGACTACAGTCAGACTCACATTTTGTATGAGGTAGTAGTTAAAGCATTAACAGGATTCTTAGCATTCTGAATTTGATTTTGAGGTAGGCTTGTTTGATCTGCAGGCTTACTTCAGGTGAATTTAGAATACTTTGGGGCTTTTTTTTGGTTTTTTTTTAATAAAGGGATTGTTGTGACCAGAAAATGTCAGTGTAAATGTCTTCTGTTTGAGAATTGTATGTGTTAAATGCACATATTGCCAATTCTGGTGGCAGTCTTGCAACTAGGGGGTTTTATTTTATAATAGAATAAAACGATGCAATGACACTGTCTTTTATGATTAGTTGATAAAGAGCTAAACTTTGTATTGGTGTAGAAATGACTGTTGGGTTTGGTGTTTGTTTTTGGGGGGGTGCGTTATTTCTGGGTTTTTTAACATGGACATCCAAGAAGAACTTTTACTAATGCCAACTGCTGAAGTGACATTTTCTAATGAAAATTTAAGATTTCTTGCCTTGAGTGGTCTAACAACCAGTGGATCAACAAAGTGCACATGACTTTCCTTGTTTGTGTGTTTTGTGGAAATTTTCCTTTTTATGCTTTGTGAGCCTTGGCTACAATGCTAGAATGAAGAACAGTTTTATTGAGCTTTTTGCCATTTTACAGGTTAATTTGAGAACCACTGACTGAACAGGACAACTTTTACAGACTGTAAAGGGCAGCCTTTAACATGGAGTAACAATCAAATAAAACAGAGTCTGTTGGGCAGAGTAGTTTTCCCAATTTTTAAATAGTCTGTGCGTGACGGAGGAGGAAGATTGGGGCTGCAGGCCTTGGGATGATTCATAGCAAGACAAGCAATGATGTGATGGCAGGAGGTTACTGCTAATGCTGTGGGTCACTATAGGCTATCAAGCATGCAAGTCTTCAGTGGCTCTTCTGCCTCTACTCCCCTCTCTGTGCAGTAACAAGAATATAGCTGATCAGCTTATGTGTGTGTATGGAAATGACAAAGTCTTTGTATTTTTAAAATACCCAAAAGAACCATTCTAATACAGAAACAATACAGTCTATGTGTTTGATCCGTGTCCTTCACAAGTGCATTGCAGGTATGTGACATTACAAACTTGTATGTGGACAAAAAGCCACTGTTTGTGTTTATATTTGAATTTAAACTTGGTAATTCTTAACAAAATTTGATAAATGTTGCTATGGAGAATAAACTGTATTGGTATCCTTGTGCCACCTGACAGAGACCTGTTTTGTCTCCCTTACCCTGTTAAAGCTACATGAATTAGGTTTGAATGAGCCAGGATACTTAGGCCACTGCAGCCTCTCTGGGGCATGACCTTGGCTCCTCTAAGCCTGTTCCTGACCAGCTTTTGATCCACAAGCTCACTTACGTTTCTGAGGTGCTGCATTTATGATGTTTAAGCATGAGTCTGTTCATGATGTGTGTTGTCCTGAAGTGACTACAAATAGTGATTTACAGATCTTCTTTCTGTGTCATTTGCTCCACTGTACTTCATATGAAATAAGGAGAAATTTCTTCCCTTGAAGTCCTGCAGCCATCCTTGTGCTGAGAGATTCTTTATAGTTTGGCTTAAATGATTTAATGACATATTTTTAGTTATTAGTCCATATGGATTGTTAATTATTTAATAAATTATGTTCAGTATGCATTGAAATGAAACCTTTATTATAGAGTTAGGTACTTTTTATATTAATTAGAAGTAAGCTTATTAAACTAACATTTCAGAGGAGAGTATATGTTAAGAAGACAGGTGACTGTTTTGGGGACAGTGTATAATTTCTGCCCAGTACCTCATAATAAAGTCATGCTATTAAAGACTTTCCAATGTTTAATGTGTATATGGACAAATATGTTATGCTTATTATTCTACTCCTTAAATAAGCAGTAGTCTGTCAGTCTTAGGAGCTCACTGGCTATTTCAAGAATTTAACCTCCTTTTGACACTTCCATGACTTTTTCCTGTGAGCAACTTGAATGCCACTTACTCAGCAGTAAGTAAAATAAAATCAGCTTAGGAGAGCAGCATACAGTAAATGTTGCTGGTAACAGAAAAGGCATGTAAAATTGCTTGTAAGATGATAACATTTCATAACATTCTTGAAAACAACCTCTCATATATTGATTTTTCCCATATTTTTTTATCCCTCCATGCAAATATGAAATGTAGTCTTTCAAGGAGTCTTATTTCTTCGTTGAAGACTTGCTGTATTGATCTGAAACCACAGAGCTGAAATTGACCATATTTTAGCAGTGTTCCTTTTCTAATGACAATATATGGCCTTATGTTTAAGTGGAAATCTTGCTGCAGTATTTCTGTTACTGGAATTTGTGAACCAGTCAGGGAGGGACTTCACTAAAAACCCCTTATGAGATACTGCAAATAGAATACTTCACTGACATCTGTGTGAATGGATGGCAGACCTTTGTAGACATGATTCATGGAAGCATACTGCCAGCTTGCTTCAGAATAAAGTGATGGGAGAGGAAAGATACTGAATAATCCTGTATGAATGAATACAGATTTTTGTGGTTTCTTTTTGGTCTGGTGCTCCTCTTCTCACAGGCCAACTAACGAACACACTTTTTGTTAGTACATCTTTAGGTTTCTCAGTAATGATAAATAGAAGAAACTTATCTGAGAACAAGAGACAATTTCTCTTTTTTTTTCCTGTTCCCTTTGCCAGATGATGAAATTAAAAGCTGCTGTGTATTAATTATTCCCCATGGTAACTGTATTTGGGTTGTTGCAAAGCCTAACTGCTACTCCACAAATGTTGTAAGTTTAATATAGTCAGGACTTAAAATTAATGAGAGAACTTTTCCCTCTCTCTGACAAAAGAGGGTGAAAAATTTCATAAGAAAACATACACAAAGGCTTAGGGTGATTTTTTTTCAAAGTCTGGTTCTGAAAACAAAGGAAGTACAGGAGGTCAGAATAACAGTGTAGAATTTTTGATGCTTTCCAGTCTCACTTGTCCTTTTACCTCTACTGTCATAAACCTGTTGCTTCAGAACATGGCAGAGTGTTTGTAATCCCTCAGAGGAAATGAGTTTCAGTTACAAATACCATCTTAAGCTAATTTAGCCTGGGCACTCAAACACAGCACTGTATATGCAGTAATACAATTACTGTATTTTTAGACATAACAACCTGCAGGGTGAGGATAGACAGCTGAAAGATGCTGAGAGTCTGTGCAAGCTTGGCTTTAGGGAAGAATAGGAACTCACTAGGTCCAAGTAATTTAGAGCCTGTTAAATTTACAATCTCTGAACAAATTTTTCTGTTTTGGAAGCTGCGCAATATGAATTGAACATTAAATCAGCAAATAATATAATTGTATAATCGTGTCTGCATGAACCATATTTTTAAATTCTACTGTAGTGAAATTTATGCCAGGAAAATGGGCCTCCAATCAAACAAACAAACAGAAAACCCATTATGAAAACTCTGCTTGAAGTTTTGAAAACTTTAAATGTGCAAAATGGTTGTTCTTATCCAGTGCACACAAAAACCAGTTGGTTAATAATTTCACAAATGGTTGGGAACAAAATGAGTTCAGGATGATGCACTCTTGTGTATCATAAATTCTTGCAGAAAGTGGTGTTATCAGGAGAACATAAAACACTAAACAGATGTATTGTTGCATACAAATTATAAAGGCAAGTTAGGCACAGCTTTACTGAAATGAGATAGGAAATGGACAGTGAATTTGATATTCCTCCCCTTTCCCATTGGGTTTGTGCTGTTGCTGTGTTCATCCCAGAAGAATTTTTTCTTGGATGGTTTCACAGCACTTTCACTGAGGAGGACAGTGTAGCTGCCATGCTGACTGAAACTGTATGGTTTCAAAATTGTAACATCACATAGTCAAAGTTTTTCTAGCTATAGTTTCAGCTGTAAAAAAACCCAGTTGTTTGACTGGTCTTCAATAAAGCCACGTGGTAGGGTTGGTTTAAATCTGAGGGATTTGCTGTCTTGTGAGGAGTAGAAAGTTGTTAATAGTGAAACTGATTATCTGGAGTATCCTTCTGCAGTTAGATTTCTTAAGTTTCTAATATAGTCACACTGGATACAGTGGTACCCAGGGAATGCCTTTGCATTTCATTCAAGTGTATATGCATGTTTAAACTTTAATTCTAAAGAAGTCTGTTTATAAAACCAACCAAACAAAAAGTGCTATTGTTTGGGAACAGTTTTAATGTATTTTGTATAGCAGAGTTTAAGTCATTGAGTGTTGAGGTTGTGTGGGCTTTTGAAAAATAACCACATAGTGTGACCTCTGCTGGTATCTCCTCATTTACATCTGATTTCTGCTCCTTCTAATGCTTTAGAGAGTGGGCTGAATGGTAGCTGAATGAGATTTGTAATGTTTTTTTAAAGTCTTTATAGGTTGCTAATTAGCTAGGAAAAAATCTGAATCCTTTGAAGACTGTGATTTGAATTGTTACTCGTATATTTTACTGAACATTAATTCGTAGTTTGAACTTGTGATATGTACTTTCCTGTTTGTTTAGAGATTATTGTGCATTGTTTGATTTTAATGAGCTTTTCAGGGGAAGAATCTCACAATACCAGGTGACTGGGTAATGGCAGGTGAAACTTGTCATATCTAAATGTATTAAGAGAAAAACAATCCCAAGTTCATATATGTTAAATTCTGAATTGGCTGTCCTCACTGAGGCAGAGTTCTTGGGGTTACAGAAGTTATCTCCATGGAAACTGCTGATCAGTTCTCAACAATGGTCAAAAATGCATGCTAAAAACAAATTATGAACCACATGAGAATATTTTGTTTTCTATTGGATGCAGCAGTTCTTCTGTGTTGGCCTTTCTTGCCCTTCATTATGGAAAAGGTTATAGCAGACTTGGAAAAGATCTGTGACTGCTGAGAATAATTAAAGAAACAAAGCATCTCTCTATGTGGGGAATGATAAAGTAGACCAAGGGTCACCAGACTTGGGAAACATCTCAGGAAAGGAATGGCAGGAGCCTGTAACTATGGTTAAAGTGAGCAAGGAATCCCTATTCTACAAGTAGTAGGAAACAATCAAAAATTAACAATTGCTTGATAGCCTCAAAAATGCTGAAACAAACTGGTGAACTATAGAACACAATGCCACAGCATGAAATGATCATTGAAATGCTTAGGAGAACTAGGGATAGAAAAATCATTCATCTGAAAATTCATTAATCTACTAAGTTGCCAGTAGGTGGGTGATGTTAACTACATCAGGAGCATATAACCGTGTGCTTGACCTGTTTTTGTCTTCTCCAGATGTCAGTTGGCCTTTGCCAGAAACAGGATATTAGAACCTTGGTCTGAACCAGTAAAGCCCTTTAGGAAATGTTTACACCAGGACACTTTCCTTAAAATACCACATGTCCCTTATGTCCCCATTCATCCTTTTCAGGGTATGCCTGACAACTCATCAGCATTGTGTAAATGTATAGCTTTTACCTCTTCAGAAGGCATATAAAGACTTTTGTTTATCATTAGTCCCTTAAACTTCATGCCAGATGTGGGAAAAGTTTTGTCAATCCATTTCTTCCAGGAAGGCATGTAGTCTTGCTTTAAAAATGTCATCAAGAAAGGGAGCATTTTCCTTGTTCATTTGGAACCTTTCATTATTTTGAAATAAAGCCACAGTTTCTTAAAATCTGGATATGCTTGGTCTCGTGTTAAAGCTACTGGATCTTACTGTGTTCTCTATATTCCCTCCTCACCACCCTGCAGTATTTTTCTTCTGTGAAGGTGCTTACATCCTCTAATCATCTCGCTTCTCAACCTCTCTGAAAAAGGAAACACATTGAATTCCCTAAGCCTCTCGTTGTAAGGTACCTTTCTGATTCTTGAATGATTTTTATGGCACTTCTGCACCCTCATAGTTTTCCACCAACCACTTTAAAATATGGACAAAAATAGTATGGAATGTTTCAGCAGCAGGCTCCTCCCTTGCCGTGCACTTCATTGTGTTGCCCTCCTGACCCATCAGTGGATGCTGTTTGTGATTGCCTCTGCAGCTGCAGATATGGCTGAAGTGGCTGGTTGTGGTAGCAAGATGACATGTTCTGACATTCCTCAATTTTTACTGAAATTGAATAGCAGATAGAACTCTGATATCAGTAACATTATATGAAACTGAAAGCAGGGTATTTATTATATTATCTCCAAACTAAAAATGCCAACAAATATTTGCCTTCAATTTATTTGCTAGATAGTAGTAACTTACTTTGTAATCAAAATACAGAGCTTTTATATATTGGAGATAATGGAGTATATAATGGAGATAATAGTATAGCTAAAATCCCCAAACTCTTTGAAGAGTTGATACTTGCAGTTTTTAATGATTTATTTTACTGGTAGGAAAATCTAGCATTTACCATCTCTCAAATACTGTGAATACATTCAACGTGGAGTTTCTAGTTCCAGTCCAAGCTATAGTTAAACTGGCATGGAGCCATATTTGTTCAACTGTGCTGCTTTTATTTTTCAGCTGTTTTCAGGTTTGTCCACATGATACTCAGGGATTCAGAAGGATTTCTTTATAGAAGGCAAAACAGGAAAAAACCCAGATCTTAATTTTAAAGGTCTAAGTAGCATTCAGAGTGTGTTTAAATGTGTGTGAATGTATTTATTTGAAACACTGCATAATTCCCAGTGTTACAACAGTATGAAATGTGATAGAACACGTTTTAGGATGGGTGATGAATTACGTTCTTAGTGTCCTGGTGGAATAAATAACATATTAAGATAACATGTTTCTTTATTTCTTGCAGTTGTACAGTGGAAGAGAAAGCAGCTCACACTTTTATCTCTCAGGTTTTGCTTTTTTTCTTCATATTGCCATAAGGAAAACTTTTTCCCTTATTTTTTCTTGAGAAAGTACAGAGGCTTTTTAGATTTCATAATTGACCAGTCATACTTATGATGTTTGACTGCATTAAATATTTGAAATGTAATTTCTTCTTGAGAGGAGAGTAAGTTACTTTCCTGCCTCAGTGTTTTAATTTCTTTTTGTGATGTGCTTAAGCTGGAGATGGAGTCGTTTGTAGCTTGTATTTCTTTTCCATAACTGGTATTGTCTCACATTAGAGATTGAAATCCCTTGTGGTAGTATCTCTACATTGAAAACAAATTATGTCTAGTAGCATACTGCCTTACACTTAAATATATTTATATTTATATTTATACTTATATTTATATTTATGTTTATACTTATATTTGAGAAGACAGTTCCTTTAAATTTTAAGAATTGTTCCCATGGCAAAGCAAGTTGCTGTCTATTGTTGCTTCAGATGTAAACTTTTACAATTATTGGTGAGCTTTAAAGTCAAGAGCTTGAATGCAGCTTAGAAGGTAATTAGCAGCTTGTTATAAAGTGCTTTCTTTTTTATGAAGAAATATTGTTGGAGTGCTCTTTGCTTGGACTGAAGTTGTGACTCTGTATTGAGGACTCTGAGAGATAAAAGTGGATATGCTTTGTCCCTCTGGTTGCATATGTAGATTTGTTGAATGATGAAGAAGAGAAGAAGAGCAGCTTTCACTTCTGTTCATTTTTTTGTGAAATTGAAAATATGGAAACACAGACAATCACAGTTGTAATGCCAAATGTGAGAGCAGGTGCACTGCTTTATTTATGTAACTGTTTTGTTAAAGTTAAGCAGTATTTTGTGATCTTTGGGTTTTTTGTTTTTCTGGAGTCCAGACCATAGCTTAGCCCTTTGTCATTGGGTATTGAGGGTGTTTTTTACAGGAGCATGTGTATCTGATGTTAACTGTAGCAATCACCACTCTGTGAGGCTGAGACTGCATTTACTGTGCCTCCTAAGGTGTGGTAAAGGACCATGCTGGTCTGAGTTTAGAGAGACACAGGCAAACCAGTTGGGATATTGGAGAGTCTGATGTCTGCCCAGCAGTACCCTGGTGGGATTGGAATTGCAACCTCTCTCAGATGTTAATGCAGGACTAATGCACAGCAAGCAGTTTGCTGTGTTAATGAACAACATTAAGCCCATCTCATGGCTTTATCAGAAGAACAGAGCCTTAATTTTTCAGGTGAAATCTTGTCATAAATGGAACTGTTTGGGCTGGAGGAAAAAACATCGACCAAGTATGCTCATAGTATCTTAAATTTGTGGTAATTCTGGATTGCAAGCATGTTTCTCCACAATGAGAAGTACATGGCTTGCATTTTACTTTAGTGTTGAAATCATTCAGTTTCTCTTACTTCTCACAGTTTTAAAGAGTAGGAATAGGTAGAGAACTTAAATGTATGCAACATATGGCTGAAATATCACATATACTAAAGATCTAAAAATCAAAGTTGCTGTCTCCATGACAACTGTAGCTGAGCCAAAGAGTTCTTTTCATAAAGACAGCAGTCATGCACAGTGAAAGTTCAGAGTCTGGGAACCTGACTCCTGGGATGCTTTGGGATCCACATATAGATCTACAGGGAGGTGCTATTTATGTTTGTATCCACTTGGAACTTCAGAGTGTCACTTGTTCCCAGCTTCTGCCTACAAAACACACTGATGGGAGTAGAGTGTTTTTGTGATAGCTAATTGAGATGTCTGACATGTTGCAGATGGGAATAGCAAACTAAGAAGTAGTGCAACCTTGGCAAAGAGGAGTTTTAAATGGAAAATGGGAAGATTTCTGTCTTTAATTTTGTGGGTGAGGAATGATGAGGGCTTTGACCTGTGACTTTTGCTGATCAGAATTGTTTGTATGAATACTGATAAGCAGATTCTTTCTGTGCAAAGACTCTCTAATGCTGATTACTGGAAAAACTTGCCTATTCAACTTTTCAGCTCTAGTAGCACAATATTTTAGTCATGTCAGGTGGAAATTTAATTTTTCTTCTCTCTGATGCTAATTGTTCATGTCACAAAATAGGAAAAGTGAATCTTGATCACAGATAGTAGAAATACTGAAAGTGAGTGAACCAATTTCCTACCTGTGGTGAGTTCTGTATTAACACAGGGTTGCACTGGTGTATTTATTGTGCAAAAACCCGTTTTGTTTGGATTTTGGATTGATAACAGAACAGAAATTTTATGAGATTAGTTACTATTTACCCTATTTTGAGTATCCAGACACAGAGATAAACAAAATGTGGATTAAGCAAATCTGTCTGCAAGTCATTTTCCTTCCTCCAGGCTACCCAGCAAAGAAGCTTTATTTTACCCTATTGAAGCAAATATTTCCAGTCATTTTTGGCTAGTTTCCAATTTAATCAAAATATGTTTAGATTACCTGTTTTATAATTTCAAACTAGATGAAAGCCTTATTACTTAAAAAGGGTGGATAATAATGATGCTATAGGGTACCACATAGGCCCCCACCCCCCAAATTAAAAAGTAACACTTTTAATTCATGAAAACTCTTAAAAATGTAATTGAACTTTCTATAAACCCATTACTGTAACTCGTTGCCATTACTTTGATTTGAACAGTTCAAACCTTTTCTACAGGGACAGCCTGTATAATAATAGAACTGTTCCCTTTTTCTGCTCTGGCTTCTCTATATTAATGTATCTCAGTGGCAGTAATGGAGTTTGATCATCATATTTCTGGAATGCTAATTCAAGAAAATTTAATCCCCTGGTGATACGATTTAGCTTTTCCAAGTGTGCTGTTATAAATCCACGTGAGAGCTGAGCTGCTGGTGGTTGGCAGTCAATGTTAGCACAGTGGATGGAAGCTAAGTGTTTAGAGCTCCAGTGCCTCTCCTTCATAGAAGAGCTCTGATTCATAGTCCCAGATTCTGCTATCTTGGTTTAACTGATTCTCTGCCTCTTGGGCCTGACCTTCCAATCTGCTCAAGGTGGAGCTGTGTGGCACAGATGGTAGAAGGGACTTTGCTCCTGGAGCTGTTTGCACTGATTCTCCTCAAGGCTGGACAGGAACTTCAGGCTGGAGCAGAAGCAGAGTCCCAGCTGAAGGAACAGCACCATACATGATCTTTGGCTTTGGCACTCAAACACATCCAGGCAGTTCCATCACTGACTGCTTGTTTGAGGGGATTAGGGATGGAGGTAAAGAAGGACTTCACAGTCAGGGCATGGGCATTTAAAGTGTCTGACTAAATTTCACCAGTCAGGAATTTCCAAATACAATATGAATTCATAAATAAAGCTCTATTAATGAAAAAAACAGGAAAATCATTAAAATACTAGCAAAACCTCGCAGCAGATTTTCTTCTGCTTTCCACAAATTGAAAAATGTTTGTGGACAGTGCCACTTAGCCCTGTTCTTGAATCTAGTGCTTTGTGATAGTGATGAGGGCACCCTCTTCATGTAATACATCACAGGTGAAGATTGCCATAGAAGTTCTAAGTTGGCTTTTTAAGTGACGTTGCTTTTGGGGACATATATAAAAATGGAGCTGTATTTCTTGACAAATGGTTTTATGGTTAAATTTTTTTTTTATTACTTGAAACAACCAAATATACATTAACTTCTGTCATTGAAGTCTTGGCTCATGCATCAGGTTTGGAAATCGAATTTGTAGATGGCACTCTTGGAAAAAGTGCCACCCAAATGAAACATTTTTCTTCTGGTTCCTTAAGTGCTACAAATGTATCACAGGCTGAACATAAATGTCACTAAAGCAGAATTCTTAAATACCATTTTCAGAAGCAGTACACTGGAAAATATGATCTTTAACTTCAATTTTTCTTTACCTCCAAGTCCAGGTGAAATTCCTCAATTCCTGTAAAGTATGTAAGACCACATCACAGCAAACTTGCAGGTTTTCTGAGCAATGCAGGGTTTTAGACTGTGCAGGCTCCATCATCCATCACAATTCTGCAGATTCTTGTATAAAATAGCATAATTTTTTCTGTTCTTTGTTTTCAGTTTTGCTAGATTTCAAAATGGACTTTTCATGACTGGTTTCCCAGGCTCTATTTTGCCGATCAAAAGTCTTTTGAGAATGTCTTATCTTTTGTTTTAGCAAACAATGTATAATTGATAAACATCCACTGAAAGTAATCTTTAAACACAGAATTTAAAGGTCTCTGTTAAATGGTAAAACATTGATTAGTAAGAGACAAATCCTCTTACCCAGCCTAATTTGCAAGTGAGAGGGGTTGCTAAGAAATAAGTTATCAGCATTTACAAAACTGTTAGCATTGGATTTAAGTACTGAAAGCATAGATAGGCCTGAGTTATTGTGTTGGGTTGAACCTTCTGTCCCTGGAGTTCTGTGTCTGCAGCATTTTCCCTTTTCTGAGGTGTTTCTCTACAAACCGCTACTCCAGCATATCAGATTGTCTCCCTTGGTATCCCAGTGCTCTTTGTACCTCTAAGACTTCCATACCCTCCTGTGATTTTTGTGGGGCCTTTTTTTGTGGGGGTAGGGGATGGTTGGGGGTGATTGGGTTTTTATAATTATGGAAATACAACCTTTTAACAACTTCAGTGTTCAATTCCTAATGCTCTCAGACATTCCAAAAACTGATTTTTCCTGGGGGAGAATGTGAATAAGAACAACTCTTAAACCTTCCACATCCTCATTCAGGGTGTTATTTAACAAGAGGAATCAATTTTACAATTTAGAATCTATATCTTTCTAATTAGCATTAGTGAAGTCTGGACAAAATACTTAAATTCAAGCTATATTTTTGTTCATTAGAGGTTTAAAAATTCAGGATGTCTGAATTGCAGACCTGTATTTTACATTATAAACTGAAAGATAAATAGAATACAAAAGCTTTCTCTTCTGTAGTTTTAAATGGTAATGCAAACATACTTATTGGTTATCTAAGTAGTTGCAATTTAGAATCTTATTTAGAGCAGACATTCATACATGAAGTTGCTGGTATTGATGTAGTTCTGCCAACCACCACATTGTACAGTGGGGTCATGGTGCTTGGTACATTACTACGAGGAACAGAAATTTTTTGTACGGTGTGGAACTTTATATTTACAAGAATTCTTCCAGTAAAGTCCATCAAGCTTCAGTCCTGAGCAGAACTCTAGTGATAATCTGATTCATTAGTTTTAAAGCAAGTCAAGGTTGGGTGAACCATTGAAAAATAAATTACTAATACACAGACTTAAATAGTGAATGCTACATGTTGATGTAAGCTGGCTGGAAAAATAAATGTGATCTTTGGCTTTTTGCTAAAAAGAACCCTTTACACAGATGTAGGTTAACTGCTTCATTATTGGCTGATATAATCAGTACAAGTTTGCCAGTTCTATTTTAGAATTTGGAAGTCTGAATGAGACAGATACTTTGAAATATCTTAGAATACTTATATTATCTAATGCTGATTGTAATAGCAATTTGATCTTGGCAAGATTAGCCTGGGGCTTCCTGTAGCTAAGCTTGAGTAATGAAATATTTAATGCAGTGATAAATTGTGAGGTTTCTAACAATGGTCTGGATCAATCAAGATCAACTTTATGCTTTGTGAGTTGTTTCCTAGTGGTGGTCACCATCTAAATAATGCACTAACTTGACCATAACTTTATGCCATGTGAGTTTGTCCTGGTGGAGAACACTGAATTAAGCTTTCAACTTTGTGGGCAAAGACTCAAAACTACTAATGCTCTGAAACCACGCTGGATGGATGGGGCTTTGAGTAGTGTGGTCTAGTGGAAGCTGTTCCTGTCCATGGCCAGGGGTAGCACCTGAATAATGGTTAAGGTGCCTTCCAACCCAAACCTCTCTGTGGTTCTGTGGTATTAGTTAAACCATTGAAACTAATTGCTCTGTGTGTAACGCTGGGATCACTTCGGAACACATTGTGCTGTGCCATAGAATCTCCTTCATAAAAAACCTAAGAATTCATAGCTAGCTCTGGTATTATGTTGTATCAGTTTAAATAAGGACTGTCCAAGGAAGAAACAGGAGAAAGGGGCGAAGGTGAACACAGGTTGTCTGAGGAGTGTTTAAGCCTTCCTGGACTAGTCTAGAATGTGGTTTTAATTAGTAGGGGAAATAAGTACCTGTGAGCAAAGAAGAGATTCCTATTGATAGTATTTGGGAAGGAGGATATTGCAAAATAGTTACCCTGAAAATTCTCTGCCAGATTATTTCCCCTTCCTTTCAGAGCAGAAATTGAAAATATGAAGTGTGCTTTTCAGATTTCATGCTATTCTGTGGTGTGTGACTTGATGTCATATATCTTTTTAGTTTCTGGTTTAGGACTTTATAAATCTATGGTTTTAGAAACAAAGAGATGAGGATAACAGGCATTTAAGTCTGCATGTACACCAGACCAACTTATTAACAAAACAAATTTGGTGTATTTGTTACTGCTAAAAAACCAACCCAGCTCATCCTCTCATGTCCACTTCTGTGATCTTCCTTTGTTATTAAATTTCTGGCTAATAAAATATGTACCATGCATAGTAAGTTTGTGCTTATTTTAATTTTTAAGATGTCGTAGTAATGATCCAGAGTGTCTCCACTCTAAGTCAGGTATATCTGAAATAATCTGCTGTACTAAGGCATTAATGTGCACTCATGACTCTTGCTTTTTGGTGATACTCCCACTAAAATATAAGTGTAACTTGCATTACCTGCAGAATATTGCTTAACATTTCCATAAACATACATTTACCAAATTGTACCAAGAGGGAAAATGAAGCGTAATCATATCATAATTGCATAATCAATTCACTGTGATTATATTTTCTCCCTTGATGCAATTTAGTAAATAGGAATTTGGGTGAATATGAAACAGAGTTTCTTACTTACTGTGATGTGTTCAGTTAGTTTTGGGTGGCTTTTTGACTTCAGAAGTTGTAAGAAATATTTTTTATATTTAATTCAGTTTAGGACACATTTCCCTAATGACCTTTTCAGATTGTGCAGTTATTTTCATGGAGATTAGATCTGCTTCTCATGGTTTAAGTGTCTAGATTCTCTATTGTCCTAGATGTCATGGAATTATAGAATCATAGAACCACAGAATGGTTTGCATCGGATGGGACCTCAAAGCTCATCCAATTCCAACCCTCTGCCATGGGCAGGGACACCTTCCACTAGGCCAGGTTGCTCAGAGCCCCATCCAGGCTGGCCTTGAACACTTCCAGGAGCATCTACCTCTTCTCTGGGCAACCTTTTCTAGTGCCTCACTCCCCTCACAGGAAAGAATTTCTTCCTAATATCTAAACTTACTCTCAGTTTGAAGCCATTCCCCTTTGTCCTGTCACTACATGTCTTAGTAAACTACGTCCCTGTCCATCTTTCCTGTAGGTCCCCTTCAGGTGCTAGTTGGCCACAATTAGGTCACTCTGATGCTTTTTCTTCTCCAGGTTGAACAATCCCTATTCTCAGCCTTTCCTAATAGCAGAGGTGCTCCATCCCTTTAGTCACTTTGGTGGTCTCCTCTGGATTTGCTCCAACAGACTGATGCCCTTCCTTGTGCTGGGGAGGGGTACTGTAGGAGGTTATTCCACATGAGAGTAACCAGAAGAATATGGAAAAATTCATTAGTGTGAAACTTCTTTTCCATTGCTATTAGTTTGATTATTCAGCATTATTAACATTCCTTTACAGTGGCAAGTGATGTACAAAAGCTTTGAGCAAAAAAGGTGACAAAAGGAGTTTGAGATCTGAAAGTTACTTCTGGTGTGTGGTGAAAAAACTATTTCCTATTTTAATACAGAATAAACACAAGAAAATAGCTTAAATCTTGGGAGTAGTAGTATGACAGAAAGGTGCTTGTCAGGTAGATTATCTAAGTGTAGCTTAAATCTCAGGGTAATTTTTTCTTAGTTGGTGCATGACAGCTCTGTTAAGAAATATGGAGTATTACTGGCTATAATAGTGATTCCTACACACTCTAGTGTATTTAGGATTTTGCAGCATGTTTGTGTAGGATAGGGCATATATTCTAGCTGCAGTTACTGTAACAGGGATAGATGTTCTTATGTGGGCAACTAGCCAAAGCTAGAACCCTGTCATAAAAGTGTTTTTGCTATTTCAATGAGGTGTAATCGTGTGGAGGCGGAGGAGAGGAAGTAATAGATATGTAGGTATCACAAGTGCCTTATAAATTAACCAGATGCTCTTTACTTTGAACTGCATTGCTATTTTAAATTTTCAGTTTTCACACAGGGTAAGAATCTAGGGCTTTGTATATGTCAGTAGGTGTCACTAAGAAGCTCTACCATTAAAAGCAGAATACAAAGTCTGCTGAATATGGAGTAAATCACAAGACAGTCGTAGCTTTACTGCTGTGATTAAGAAAGTGGGGAATGCAAGCTCTGCCCTGAGAAAGGTAGTGACTAAATACATGAGATCAATAGCCATGCTCAGAAGGGATGGATGAGCACTGAAAAGATGCAGTCTTCCTTAAGCAAGGACACACATTGCTTCTCTTCATACCCTTTGACTTTTTTATCAGTCTGAGACTCCTAGCCAGGACTTCTTGAACTGTAAAACTAAACAGTCTTTGGGTGCTTATGTAGCTCATGGAGAAGGCCTGAAACAGGGGTCCCTCTCTGGATCTAGCTGGGCTTAAAGAAAATGCTGTTGCTTCCCAGCTGGGGGTTGCTACCCTTGCTGTTTTGCTTCAACAGAAAAGGATTATGTACATGCTTTCTCATCTGTTTTAGGCTTCTAGTTTAATCATCTGATAAAGACTAATAAGACCTAAGTCACCTGACTTTGCTTAAGGCCGTTTGTAAACCTTAAACATGATTTCTCTAGAGGGCAAGGAGTAACAGCTGACAGAGGTCAGCAGTCAAGAGCTGTAGAGTTTTTTACGTGAATATGCGTTTAGGACCCAAGGAAAACAATCCAATTAAATTTCTATAGAAATAACTGGCTGCAAATTAGGGTTAGGCAGATATAATCTGGTGATTTTCTTCATTAGAAAGGAGTCAAGTTACATGATTTTTCAAGTCTAGTTTTCTCTTCAGTGAGTCAGCAGGTGCTGACTGACATGTTTAACAGATAAAGGCATAGCTCTTCTGAGTGTTATATTTGTGAATTTTGCTCTTTACATAAGCAGTATTTATGACAAGAAGTTGGTGGTTTTGTTTGTTTTGAGCAAACACATCAAACATCAGTGTCTGCTTTGTTAGTGATGGACAAAATGATCCTAATTTTGCAAGCAAATTCTTTAACTTTTATAAAATGTATTCTTAAAAAGGTCTTAAAACATTTTTTGTCTTGTTACTAGCATTATTTGATGCACAGGATATGTGACCCTCCCCATCATACAGGATTTAACAAAAGTCGTACCCCTAAAAAAGGGAAAAAGAAACACCCGAAATTTAAGATTTCCAGTAACAAATAATTTGAAATGTGACTAGTCTTGTACAAGTGAGTGGAAATACTCACTTGCTTAATTGTCTTGCTGAATTGGAAACTGAGCCATTAGTAGTCAGCTAGTACAGGATTAGATGTTTACCTCACTTAGGTGCAGAGGTCTAAGAATTAAACTCCTGGGGCATTGTGGTGAATGTATTGGCTAACTGAGCTCTCCTCCCTTTCTGGAAAACTGCACAAAGCTTTTTTTCTGTAAGTGTAGCTTGCAAAATTCCTTTAACTATATGTTACTGGTTTAGTTTTTCTAATTTTAGGAAGTAATGCTACAAAAATCTTGAAATACAGAAATGAAATTTGCTTACATTTCCATTAAAATGTTTGTCACTTATGTAATGAAGTAGTTTTCAAGTTTAGGTATGTTTTTTTTCCTGAAAGTTGAGTCATATTACACTGAAATGCACAAGAATTTTATTTTAAAACATGGCTTAGGCTTTTTGTTTGATTTTTTTGGGGGCATGGGGGCAGTTGTGTTTTGTTTGGTTTGGCATGTTTTTAATTAGTTTTGTTAAGACATCTTAATTTCACTATATTCTGTTTCCAGGTGTCCAGTAAGTTACATTTAATGTTACAGTGAGGGAGAAGAGGGTTTGAGAAGAATGCTGCTTTTCTGAAAAGCAGGCTAAAATCCAGATCTATTACTTATTCATTCCTCAATGTTCTGGATGTCTTAGGGATGTTCTTTGACATTCATTATTTCTGGCAGCAATGCTGACTTAGACAGACCCCACTACTCCTTCCCTTGGTGCTTGTTCCAAATCTGTGTAATCTTTGTGGTTACAGAGGTAAAGTGAATCAGACTTGTCTTACTGTGTACCAAAACTGGTACTCACAGGTATAAGGACTAAAAGAGCCGTGGAAAATGTGGACATTGCATAAATATCTGTATATTGGTGGTTGTTTTTTTCCTGTTTCACTCCTTTATTTCTCTGAAAATAGATACTTGGATGTAGAAGCAGGCTGCTGAAGTATTGCTTCTGGAGATTGGAACAGGAAATTACAAAGCTGATCTTAGAGAAGGGGTAGCAGAAAGAAGATAAAAAAATATATTCTGAAAGTATTTTAAGCATGTATGTTCTGTAAGATCAGATTCCCCTTCACCACCCTGTAGAATTGAACGAAGGAAAGCATGGTAGAAGGTGTGTATGATGTCGGAGTTCTAGTGCAGGGTAAAGAGTGGTAGGTAGAGGGGATAGAAAAGTACCAAAGATTGATGTTTATTTCTAACTGTCCTTTGTCTGAAGTTGTCACGTTATTAGTCACTGGATTCAAGACCTCATGAAAGCTCTAACATTGCAGTTCAGGACACAGTAAAAAGCCTTAATTGATCTACAATGTTTTCACTTCAATGTTAGATGTGGGTTATTCCATAGTCCCTGTTTCCTCATCTGTGGAATGGTTTCATACATTTTGCTGCATTATCACAGCTGCATCTTTCATGCTAAGTGTTCTATGGGAAGTCAGTAGAGATGCTCTACTAAAACTTTCTTGTCCAGCTGTTAGATGAACATTTTTTCTCTTCCTAGTGTCTGAAGAAGATAGGGAGCTGGAAAGCTGGCTGGCATGCACTTCAGCTTCACTAAGGACAGTGATGGTTTTGGGGAAAAGGTTCAGTGGTTTTAGGAATTAGTTGGGCTGCTTACTTGGAGGCCTAAGGCCTTCAGTTGGGAAGGTGCACTGCAGTTTGAGTGGTGAGAGATTTACTTCTTGTTCTTTGGATAGCCTGGGTAGCCAGGAAAATATATTTGTCTCCAGCTGGCCAAGTGATTGCAGCTTTTCTTTAAGGATTTGAGCAAAACTGCAGGCATCCATCTTTGTCATCTTTAGACTTGATTACTATAGCACACTTTTTCTTCACATACTTTATGCCTGACATTTTGCTCTAATCAGCATTTTCAAGTGAAACTGGTTGTAATTGGGCTTGCTAGACTAACATTCTCTGTATTTTGCATTATTTACAAGTTTTCTTTTGGAATTGCTTCATATTTGATTATCTGACATTTCATACACCTGAAGACTGACTTTATGGAGCTGACTTTATATTGAAATATATCTGGGCGCACTAGCAGCCTACTCAATTCATGAGAGCCTGAATCTTACTCTTTCTAATTCTTGATAGATGGACCTGAACTATCTCTGTGGATTCATAACTTTTTTAGCCTCCTTGCTTACTGAGATCTTTTCCATCTTATATTTTTCTATCTTGAACAGAATTTCCTTAGTTGTTTTTTTGCATCATGCAGCTGGTTATCTCTTGCAGTTAGTTATGATTAGAATATTTGAAGTTCTGCGCTTACTAATAAAAAAGCCTTCAGTTTAACAGCAATAAAAATAGAAGAGCATAGTGATTGTATCTGGTGCTGCTTGCATTACTTAAAATTATGTTCATGGATTCTTTATGCACGCTTGCTTTCACCACCACACACACTCTCTCCACCTCACTGCCAAGACCCTCAAACCAGGTGTCAGTCTTTTCTTAGGCTTCAAAATTTCATAAGGTCTGTGAATACTGTGACTGCCAGTAGAAGAAGCAAACAGCCAATTTAACTGTTGATACTTTGAGTCATACTTCCTTAAATGCATAGCCTGAAATACCTTTACAGCTGTAGCACTTCAAAAGGAAATGCAACAGTATAAACAGTGTCTGAGGAAATAAATAAATAGCTTGCCAAATAGTCTGCTTTATTTATTGCCTGACAGCTTACTTGTGCAGTTGGACATACAGATTTAGACAAGCGTATTTGAGGAGGTACTTTAGAAGTATTTCTCCACACGGGCTCTATAGAAAACCCATTGACCTGTAAAAGGATGCTGCTGAGTGCTGTATGTTTATCTGGATAGTTAATGTATTTTACTGGTAAAATGTAAATGTTATTCATTACTGGCCCTAGCTGTCCTGAAGATGTTTTAATGTGTGCTTTACTTAACTCAGATTTTCCTCTGTGCTTGTAGTCAAATGCTACTCATTTTTCATCTATTTAGGGTAATGATAGCAAAGAATGGCCTGCAACATTTGATTACAAGAATGAAGATACAGAAATTCTGAAAATAGCCTGATGCAAATATTGTGCATTTGTAGGACAGTGCTTTTGGTTTAATCTTCACCTTTAATATGTTGATAATGGGAATGTCCCTGACCTTTACCTTCCCTTGGCTGAAGCTTGCTACATTTTTATCATTATTTCTCTGCATTTTCTTTAGCTATCACATTGCTGACTATTGTTTTTTAAATCATATGAACTGATTCCCTCAGTCTCCAGAGAAAGTATTTTGAAAAAAGTTCCCCATCTCATCTTGTAACACAGAAACATCTCTGATGCATCTGTTGGTAAGAAACAATATGGGAAACAGAGCAGCTATTGAAAGAAATCATTTTTCTGGGAAAAAAACCCCAAACCTAAAGTGTAATGGAAAACAAAGAAGAAAGAAGCAACTCCAGTTTATGACTATAAATATCATTCTACTGCAATGGTGAACAGGAAATCCCTGGTAAGGAGCTGCTTGGCCACTGCAGAGTAATTAGATTTGAACATATCTATGAAAGAGATACTCTGGATATTTGCTGCAAATAGATTAGTGGACTGTTACTTCTGACTCCTGTTACAGCTTTCTCTCATTGTTTTCTGTGACTAGAATGTCAGCTTTTCCTGCTGACACATTCACAATTGATTTGCCTAGAAAAAGTGGAAAAAAGTTTTAAAAATTTATTATCGAATATAAATGGAAATATGTTTGTTTCTGTTGATGTGAGGGAAGAAGATATGAATAAAAACATTCAGATCGTATTTGCTGTGGAGTAACACTTAAATTCTTAATAGAGTTTTGGATTATAAAGTTAAATTCGGGGGCTCTTGCACAAAATGAGATGATATGAGAAGAGAGACCTTTTGTTTTACTATAAACTTTAATGAAATTCCAGAATACATTGACAGGCTCTTCAGTGCATCAATAGGACTGCACTAAAACACTTGCTGTTTTCCTTAGGGTATTTTCTGTTACTTGAAAATGTACAGTAAACTAGTCATAACAATATTTTCTCATGAGAATAGTGGTGAACTAAGGCCTGTTTTTCACATTGACATTACCAGCTCAGCTTCTTTTTACTGCCAGAGAAATTCAGTAGTGTTTATACTGGTATTTCCAACTATATTAGTTGTGCTGATTTGTTGGTATGGTGCATTATAATACCATTAAATTCTTAATAAAAAATTAATGTAAAAATTTGTCTATAATACTTAGAAGTTGAGTGGGGCTGATTTGTATAGGCAGAGGCTGCCTGCTGATTAATGGCATTCATTCCAGTAATGCTGTATTTGTTTTAAACAACAGTTGTGTAATTTTGTGCAGAATGCAGGTATAGAAGGTGATTCTCAGGTGGATAAATTATAGTCCTTCATCTCATTGATTTGGTCTGCAGTGGACCTGTTGATTTCTGCTTGTAAATGTTTCCTATCAGGATTGTAATAAAACCTGAAAATGGGGAAACTGGTCATAAACTGGTACATTCCTCTAAATATGAAGTATTAGGATAAAATCTACTTTTGGGGCATGTAGTTTCAATACAGTGATTTAGATTATCACATTCTTAGAGCAGTAATTGTTTGAGAAAGCTGAAGGGTTACACAGCTTCTAAGACATGGTAGTGAATGTGGAAGCTGGGAACAGGAGGTGCTATCTTCCTGTCACTAGACCCTGGAATACTTGAGTGATGAAATACATAGCTTGAGAGAGACCATGTATTTCCAGAACCTAAACTTCTGTGATTTCATTTTATGAGAGTCTGAATTGGTTAGTATTGTATAATTCATTGGATAGATGAGATTACAGACTGACGGTTTCTTACTCTAGTCAGCAGGGGAAACCTACTGATTGATGATAAAGTGTGGTCAGTATTCAATAAATTTTACATTTTTTATTAAAGCTCTTAATTCAGTTCTTAATTCTGTGAAGGGAGAATGTACAGTGGTGTCTGGGTGTATTTTTTAAAAATATATCTAATGTTTAGAATATGATTTTATTCAGTGCCCCCGGGAAGAAAAATCACAATTTATATGTGATAGAAAGAACACATCATATTATCAGGCATGGAAACTGCAAGGTGCAAAGAATTGTTTTCATCTCCAAAAGCACAAAGAAGTGACTGCAGTGTTTTTAAGATCAATTTTAACATCGAGTATCAAAGGGGAAAACCCAAGCAATAATGAGCTTAAGTCTAACAAAATGGATGCTTATAAAGGCCAGCAAACCTACCTCTTCAAAACCAATTGCTGTCTACAAAACAGGCTGAGGAATATAGCCAGGTTCTTACTTAGCACTGCATCTGTTTTTGAGGCTAACACTGCTGACATTTTCCTTTGGAATTTTGGCATGACTTTTACCTGACAGGGACTTCTTTCAGGGAAATAAAGCTTCTTTTTAAAAGCAAAATAAATTTATTGCTAAAGAGAATGTTCATCTCTAACAGTCATATACTTCCTAATTAAAAATACCTACAAAAGTCATTATATAATTAGTGCTTGTATTGGAGGGAGGGGAAACACGTATCTTGCATGGATCTGCCAGAGCTTCTTTCACCTACTTTATTAAATCACGACTGATGAAGAGCAACAAACATCATATGGTGCCAGACCTTGCAGAGCTTGCATGTCTAAAGGGGCCCTCAGAAAAATACATCAAAGTGCATGAATTTGGTATGTGTACAGTCACAACTGTGTGTTTGATGTAGTGTGCTACTCCATTTTTCCACATGGAAACCATGTTGGTGGAATTAAAATATGAGGATGAATTCTCACATAATTGAGATAAATGGATAATGTCTAATTGCAGCGTAGGACAGTATCACTCATATCTTGGGCCTTACTCTCAGGGCAAACTACAAGATGTCTAGTTAAGGTAAGTGTGATAATTAAAATTTAAAATTTTGTTGAATGAAATTTATGCTTGGCAGAGTACCCTTCATGAACAGATACAGAACAATCTTTCTGTGTCTTTATACAGGTACTGGCAGCTTGGTCCCATGCTAATATACTCTGAAAACCAGCTATCCTTTTTTCTCAAGGGGCCAAATTACAGCAGCTAAGTTTAACTAAACACAATTCTCTTAAGTTGTGATTAGTTTGGAAAGTGTTCCTGCAACCCATGACAAAAGTGTCATTTCTTGTCAGACCTGATAATGCAGGGAGTGGATATTTGCTCACCTGGTTTTTTACCCCCAAGTATATAATTTTGTGTAGTTTGATACACACCAGAGAAATTATTAGGAAAAGGTAAACTTTTAATGGCTGATTTTTATTTTCCTGATAGTTCTGGGTCTATTCTCATTCTCAAAGGACACTGGTAACTAAACAGATTTTGATAAAGTATTGTACTTAATGCAATTATGTAATTGAATTATCTACACTGAGTAGATAATTCATTGCTATCTTGACCCTCTGCAGTATGCAGGATTCAAACCTAACACAGAATGTCCTTTTAACATAGCTACCTCAATGTCAAGTGCCCAAACAGGTAATTTAAGGCATATTAGACAACTGCATTAGTAGCAGAGTAGGGCATAAGGTGATGCTGCAGCAAAATAAATCCTAGCTAGCTATTTGACAAAACATTCTGTTGAAGAAGTAGAAAATAAAATGTGCATTTTGGTGTGCAGCTGAAGTCTTTCTTCTGAGAAACAAACTTGAATAAAATTTCAGGACACCCTTCTTGAAATATCAGCTGCTCTTTTGTGTCAGTAAGGGATACAGAGAACTGTGATACTGATACTGTGATTGAGGTCTGAGCCCAGGATTTATGCAGTCTGGCTTTAAATTCTGGCCGAGGGCTGCCTGTGTGCATGCATGGGAAAATGGCTTCTTTGTTCTATGCTTCCTTGTTTATAAAATGGAAAAATTAATTTTCCAGTCTCAAGGGAGTTTTGGAGTTTAAATCCATAAATTCTGGAGGCATGCAGGTCTCATGGTAGATGTGGTCATTATGGTCATTCCAGAAACTTCAAAGATACAAGAATGCACCACCATGGACCAAAACAATCTAGGTGGTCATATTACAATTGTTACATTAAGGACCAGTGTATACTAGTTAGAGACTGTTCAGAAATTTTTCCTTCTTATTCTTTACTTATAAAGATCTTTCATACAGAAAATACTTCCTTTTAGGAATGCTCCAGCTTAGAATCCAAAAGGGGTAGGTAAATGCAATGACACTTGGTATCAGCAATGTTACTCTTTCTCACCAGTTCTATTTAAAAGTCTCTGTTCAACAGTGCAGACACTCTCCTTGCTAGGAATTCAGGCTTTGAGAACAATATTCATTTAGGAAATAGTTGCAGTAATTTCTCAGTTTGGTAATTAAAGTGTGGTGTAATTCATAGAAGTGAAAGAGAAGAAACAAGACCAGATTTCAGGACATTTAAAACAGCTGTGTTGCAACATTTCCAGCCCTTTGTGGTACTCCAGAAGGGGGACAGAAGGATCACTGAAGACTTGGAAAAATGTTTTTAGTAACACAGTTGGGTGCCACAATATGAGAAGGACATTGTTAGAGGCCAAAGGAAGGCTATGAAGATGGTGAAAGGCTAATCAAGCCCTGTGAGCTATCAGAAACTCAGTTTTGTTTTGCAGAGAGTAAAGTTCTAACCAAGTACATTCCCTCTGATTATTCCCCCAGTTATGTAATCTGGGAGGATAACTGGAGGAAGGAGCAGGGAAGGAACTACTGCTTTATGTTGGCCAAACATGAAAACTTAGTGCCATCCTTGTGGAGCTGCTTTAAAAACTGTTTGTGTTCATTCCTTTGATGTGGTAAATGGCTTCTCTGATCACATCTATGAAGATTTTTACAAGAAACAACTTCAAACAAGAACCTGTACTTATTTTTCTGTTACTTTGAAATACCTGTTCTGCAACTGGCATTCTCTTCTTTTAATGTTCATTTAAAGCTATGAAAAAGCACATTGTCTATTTAATCTTTATAAGCATATCCACTAATTTTGATTTCTCTTTTTCAGTGCAGAGTAAACGTTGGACTAAACTCTAGCAGGAGTAGTTTTACTCTTTATTGTGTAAAAATGTAAATATGCAGGAGTTTTTACTGGAACATTTTACAAACTTTTGACTAAGTTAATAGCGTTAGTGGGGAACAGCCAAAAATTCTGTCTTATCAAATATGCTGTTCCACAAAATATAAATCAGGCCATCACTAGTCATGAAACTTTATGTAGCAGTGTATTAAAGCTACACATTAAAAACTGCTCAAAATGTGTGTTCCCATCATTTCATCCTGCATTAAGCTTCAGATCTATGTGTATTTATTGTCATAGAAATTTGTGTTAATGTAGTGCCTGACTCCTAATGAATAATTTGCAAAAGAGGTGGACTGACAGTTTCTCAGCATATTGTGTTTGCATCTTAATGAACATTTTCTGCTTGGTCATGATCAAAATAGGAATACATTTACATAATGTTAGTCAAGTACTTGTTCTTAACATTTGGGAAAGGGCAGGTCTTAAATTTAATTTTTACTGTGTGCATGTCTAACACAAATTTAACAACTAGTTTAAACTACAAGCTGCTGTCATGGTGAAAACTGATGTTAACTATCCCTACTACAAGTTCCATATTAAATGTTCTTTTACAGTGTTTTATAGATTGATATTTTATAACTCATTCCTATTTGCTAGCTCTCTAGGCATAAATTTTATCTGAACTTTCCCTAGTCTTTCTCAGCCTTTTTAATTTAGAGGCTCACTTTCCATTTTTAACTGTTCCTGGAGTCATAATTCTCTTCCGCTGGTTCGGCACCACTTTTTCTTTGGAGACAAAAAGTAACAGGTGCTTATAAAGATCATTGAAGATGGGCTTTTGTTTAGCTTTCCTAAAATTCCAGATGCCAGTGCAATATTTGTCAGCTCCTTTGGCCTCTCAATTACTGTACAGAAGAGCTCAGGTAGACACACAGAGAGACAGAAGAGTGATTATTTTCGCTTTGAAATCAGAATTCTAGTGTTTTGAACATGTTCTTTCAAATATATATGAGCATATTTAATTTTTTTTACTGACAAATTTTTTTCCACTCAAAGTTCTGACTTTGGTGCTATAAGATATTCTCCTGGGTCTCTGCACTTCAAAGATGGAGAAATTGATCCCTTAGTGTAGGTTTCATTTGCATAAGTATGCTATATCTGTGTTGCATAATTATTGATCACCACTATGAGCAGCAGAATATTATGTCTGGAACTTGAAAAAATCGTTTAATTTGACATTTTTGTATTTTTTGTCAGTCAAGGGTTGGTTTCATTTTACAGAATAGTTGAATAGGGAGAAGATGATTGAAGTAGAAGCCGTTTCAAGCACCTAGTCTGTATATTAGTCATCTGCATGTTGCTGTATCAGTGTTTTATTCTGTAAAATAATTTTTCATTCTCTTTTTTTTCTGTAGCAAAATATAGGTATAAAAATTCATATGACTAACTTGGATTGAGAGATAAATCTCTAAAAATACAGCATGGAGCAGAAAACAAATGCAACTGAAAGAAACCCAAATAGTTTCATTTGCCACTGCGTAGCGATTATCTAGACTTTGGCATATGTAAGAGAGCTTAAGAAGAAATACTTCCAAGTGATTTCTGTTTGTCTAGTGTTCACAGCTTCTTCAGGGTGAGTGATTTTTTTTTTTTCAGGAAGTGTATATGCATTACCAGAGGTAAATACCTTGTGAAACATTATTGTGGTTATAGAGAAAAGGGCTGGAGTTTCTAGTGCTGTTTAATTCCGTACCACCGTGGCTGTGGTGTCAGCAGGAGGCAGCTGGAAGCGGAAAGGTCGGGCTGGATGGAGAACTGTGCCAGCATTGGGTCAGCCTGGCTGATCAAGCCCCTCTCCACAGCTGGTGCCTGCTTCTCCTGCTCCTCTGAGCTGCAGGTTTTGTGGTTTGGTGCTGAAAGGCAGCGCTGGCCAGCCCAAGATGTGGCTCCCAACAAGAGAAAAGGGAGAGGCCGGCTCAGAGCCCGGTGGAGCTGCGTGAGGCCCAAGCTGCAGCTGCTGGGGCCGCAGCCGGAGCACCAAATGTTCCAGTGCTGCTCCCACAAAGTCAGGCCTGGGAGAGACCTCTGCTGACTTGTTTCAGAGCCCTGTCAGGTCCCACCAGCTTTTGCCTTGTGCCTGGTTTCCTGCTGTTTTGGGTCTGGGGGGAGTTAAGCCTTTGTTTTCCCTATACCGCAGGCCCAGCAAGGGGCCAGTCACCATGTTGCCTTTGGGAAACCGCACTGGGCGCTGTCTTCAGGAAGTGTTTTTGGTTGTTCTGTGTTGAATCCCCTTTTGGGGGTAAAGCAGTCTTTTGTACACTTTTATTAATATTGTTCTGGTTATTGCGATTTTTCAGTAAACTGTGATTCTGTTTTATAATCTCTCTCAGTGTTTCTTCCAGTATCAGAAGGACTCGGGATAGGGGACAGCTTGAAGGGGTTTAATTTTCCTGCTGGGTTTTAAAAGCAGAATAAACTTGAAAAAATTAAAGTTGAGGTAGCAAATTTTGGCTAAGGGATAGAATTTGTGAAATGCGAAGTAGAACAAAACTCTTAACTGAAATAAAAACATAATTTTTCTTTGTTTTCTATGGGTATGATTGACCAGGGGGTCTTTCAACTGCTGTTGACTTAATCTGGAGACTGTTTCTGCATCAATTGATAAATGTGGATTTTCTTAGATCAGAATAATAGTGTTTCTATTCCCAAGTGTTTCACTTTATTCCTGTTGCTTTATTTGCAGTTGTTAATGGAAACTAGGCAACAGCAACTTGTATGTGGGCATCTTAACATTTCAGTGTGTTTAAGACAGAGGAATAGGGGTGTCATAGGGTTTAGGAAGTACTGGGGAGATTTGACACTGGAAACTGAACAGCTGCAGGCTTGGTGCTTAAAATGACACCAGTGAGAGGCGACAAGGTGTGTTTGAGAAGACACTGATAGCTGTGAACAGAACACAAGTAGGGCCGTGATAGCTGGAAACTCACAACTGTGAACTTCATTACAAAGTACTTGGCATAATCACGTACTGATCAGCAGGTTTTGGTGTTGGTGGCAGGGAGTTACTTTGGGTGGGGTTTTTTTTGTTTGGGATTTGTTTTAGGGTGTACTACAATTGAATACTACGTCCTTTTCCCCTACAAGTGCTCTGTCTTCCCAGTGGCAGAGCTTTGAGAGGAAAGGAATTGGATGATATATTCTTCCCCTTTAGTTCACAGGTCTGCAATCAAAAAAATTGTTTACTGTTATTTGTGGCTGCCAGCACAAATGCCAAGTGTATTGGAAGATCCTCTGGTTCCTCACTTAGAGGTATTGCTAGTATGCATGCTAGTAAACTTTCTCTGAGTAGACCAGCGGCTCTGTATTCTTGGTTCTTATTCAGTCTCTAATAAATGGACTAAGAAATACCTTGAGTAATTTTATAATAATAGGTATGTTCTGTAGAGCAGAAGTTTGTGCTTGGAGGGAGTTTAAGAGGAGCTGAAGTGATGTCCCCAGTGTTCTCAGCCTGTTCACAAGCCTTTTGTATGTCATGTTATATTACCTCTGAGCTGGAAGATACTAAAACAAAATCCATTAGGATAGGACAAGACCTAATGTTATCTCAACTGCCTTACATATAAAGAGATAGATGAAGACTATCATTCTTCTGATAGAGAAAGCCACATGTCCATTCCCCTCAAATTCCTGCGGCTTTGTAAACAAGTATTTGTGTTTATTCTTTGATAAAGCAACCATAGAAAAAAGGCTGAAGCAGATTAGATTAGATTGCATAAGCCTAATGGTTGGAAGATGTCATCCTCAGGCTGCTCACTGCTTTCTGGCCTCAGAGTGTTCCCATTCAAGTCTATTAAAAGCTACCTAAATAAACTTTTAAAAGCTTTTGAAACTGCTGGATTGTTTTGTTTGTTTGTTTGGAAGTAGCACTACTTCTTTACCTCCAGTGTGTCTGGTTAACCAAAAAGAGTGCCTGGTGTTCTTTCATTGAGGTATACAGGAATATATTTTTTTGCTCCCTAAGATGGTTTCCCACTTTTTTTAGTGGGTTTTTTAATGGCTATTTTTATTTTAACTTCACTTGCTCGAACTGTGGTTGTGTTTTAATGGTGGTATCCAGTAAAACTTCAGACTCCTTCTCTCCAGTTTGGGTTAACAGACAAGTTCTTACTCAGCTGCATAATGTAAAATAAAAGGGGAACATTGTTAATTATGAATGACTAGGCTTATTAGCTGTATCCAGACAAATACTGCAGAATTCTGGTGCCCTTCCCAAGGGTAAGTTTGAGATAGCTGTGAGCTGCCAGGTTTACTTTGTGTAGACTATTCCCAGCTCTCAGTAAATAATTACACAGACTTTTTGAACTTCTATGCAGCTGTATGTGAATTTATGTACAAATAAGAAATCCTGGATTAACTGTTGGCTCTTTAGTGGAGTGTGGAATAACACAACATACTCAAATTGATAGGCAACTTATACATTATTTTTTTCTTTCCAATTTGTTTTCTTCCTCCCCACATTTAATGCAGTTTGACCTCATGAAATGGGAAACTAAGTATGATGCCTTGCTTGTGCCTGAAGCCCTAACTGTTATTAGCCTGGAGTAATTAATAGTAAGGCCCTCCAATATTCAAATCCTTTTGGAGGTCGTCAGTGATCTTGAAGGTTGGTTTGTCTCTAAGACTATTGAAACAGAAGGAAGTTTATGTTCCTTTGCTTGTATTGTGTTTGTGCAGAAAGAAAATGAAATTAAAGAAGCTGAATGTGTAGAATAACAATATTACAAGCTTTCAGTGGTAAATCCATGAAGAAATTAGCAAATTTAGCCTATGTGCAGACTAAAAACTTACATTACTATTGACTTACGTGCAGAAGGAAACATTCATATGGTATTTAATGTGTTCTGAAGTTCTATGAAATAATATTTTGGAGACTTTTTAGTTTTCAGGTAGTGGAAGTTAACAATTTTATCGCTTGTGAAATACAGCTCCCATGACCCAGATGGCATGTGTAGCTTACCTCCCATACTTCCCATTCCTCTTGGATGGCATGTTCAGCAACTGATGATCTCTTAGTAGCATTAATATTTACTTTTCTTTTTAAGTCCTGGCAGTGAAGCAGAAGATTCTGATTAATTGTAATCCAAACAATTCTGTATTTCAAAGTAGTCATATTGATTGCAACAGCTGATATTACTTTGCCATTAAAGGAAGGGAACTGTTTATTTTCATACTAATTTGGTGTTATATACCTTAATCTTTGAAACTTGAGTTTCTTTTGTATCTGAATGATATAAATAATGTGTTTGTTATTCTAGCCAAGACAGTTCATTACAGCTTATAATGGGAAAGTTTAATACATTTTTGGCCTGTGATACAATAATCAGTTCTGACAAACCTGTGAAGCTCTGTAGCGCTTCAATGGCTTCTACTGATTTTCAGCCAAAAGTAAGAATTAAAACCTGAGAAGTCTTAATTTTTTACTGTAACTGAAATGTGTGTGTGTTCTTTCGTGGGTAGTTTATTGGTTTTTATCCTATATTGTGTGCCTAAGCATAAAAACGTGGGCATAAATAAGATTATCTGATATGTAAGGAACATGAAAAGATACAGATTAAAACAGATTGCTGTTTCATAGGCATTACAGGGATGCCTCTGATTTTTTCAGTGATTTGATGTTGGCTAATGGAAAATGTTAAGCATATTTCCTTCCTTTCTTTTTATATAAGTTTTTGACAGGAAATCTGTAGCTAAATATCAGTTTATGATTTCCATCTGTTCATGTATAATAGTGTCTTATAATGCAGTCCAGATTGCTGCCCGATGGAAATGTCCTATAGCAGGAGATAGGCTTTCCAGTGATTGTTGTACATACTAATTATTTTCGTAAATTAGTACTTTATATAATTTTGAAGACACAAAACTCATTTTAAAGACAGCTTCTTTGATGCAAAATTTCCCACTAATTAGCAAAAATAGTGCCTCATCTTTCTAGTGACAGTATTTTTTAAAAGAAAGGTTTGCATAGTTGTACTACTATGGTAAGATGAAACAATAAAATGCATCCTTAGATTCAGGTAGGCAACGGAAACAGGAAAATTGCTGAAATGTTTCTTAGTCGCAAACTTCTTTGATCTTTGCAGTGTATTTCTCAGTAGTGGTGACTAGATTAAGGAGCATTTATTGTAACAGATATAATTTTAATTCTGAGAACTCAGGTAATTTAGACTAATTAATAAAACTGTTAAAACTCTAGCTTTTGAAAGATGCATGTCAGCGTATGTTTTACAGTGAAGATTTCCACCTTCCCAGCTGGGAGGATGGACTTGGTAGTGGGAACCATGTGTTCCTGTATGGTGAGAAAACAAGACAGGGAATAAAAAAACCTTACTTGTGTTATTCATGCTCTTCATCACACCAGTCTTGATTTTTGCACAACTGACTGTAAATCATTGCAGGGGAGTTGGACTAGATGCGCTTTCCAGGCCCCTTCCAACCCAAACTATTCTGTGGTAAATGGTAAATTATTGTTGCTTTTCTTTATAAACTTTGCAGTCAAGTTACCTTAAAATACCTATATTGCCTGAGAGTTTCACATGTAATGAATTCTGAATAATAAAATTAACATGACAAATCATTTTAGTGTTTCTCAGTTTAAGACTAATTTAAGGATAGCTGTATTGTGTGTTAAATGAGCCAGGATGCTGTCTGTGACTTCCAAATTGGGCTGAAAGAGCCTCCGAGAGGCAGAACTGTGCTCAGCCTTTTGAAGTTTAGCTTTGTAATAGCCTAAATAATTATTATCAAGAGCTCTCACTTCCTGAAAAAAATGTGTTTCATACCCATGGTGAATTTCCTTTCACCAAGACAGTTTGCTGCAGTTGTTTTAGTGGCGTGAATGTGAATTTCTATGGGTTTTTGCAGCTCAGTTGTTATCAATGCAGAGCTGTTTTCAATGGGTAAGCTGATTTCCTATGGTTTGCCTCCTGTGGCTGTGTGCTTTGCATAGGGTGACCCTTCACAGAAGAGTGTGAGTATCCCATCTCAAGTTCAGAAGCTGGAACCAGTCACGTTTGTAGTCATGAGGGAGTGTGTCTCTATCATTTTGGAAAATGAAAGCCATTGGCTTCAGCTGCTTTTTTGATGCATATACTGGATAAGTTTGTATCTGGGCTGAAAGCAAAGATTGTTCTCAAATGCTGATATCCACAACAGATGTGCAGAGACAGCCAGTCTGACTCCCGCGGCTCGGCCGGGCAGACAGCGCCGTTGAACTTGTGTCAGTTACCGCTGCAGTCAGCGCAGCGCGGCAGCCTCCTGCTGATAACAGGAGATTCTGCCGTGTTCTGAGGCACACTCAGCTTTCCTTCTCGAGGAGGAGCAGCGAGAAACTCCTTTACTTCCAAGGTGTTGAGAGGCATGCTTTAAAAACAAGACCTCACAATACCTAAACCAACTCTTTTTCCCCCTCTGAGCAGCTGGAACTCACAAAAGCAGAACAGAGCTGTGACAGCTCAGTGCTTTTTCTTTCAACAGGAAATGTTGTATTTTGAAATAAAACTTACTTTGTACAATTGTAAATACGGCTTTTAGAAGTCAATATATTACAGAAATTGTACCTCAGAGAAGGACAGGTTAAAATAGTTCATGGGGCATACAAAATTACTGATGTTCCAGATACTTTTTAAGCGCCACATGTAAAGTCAAGTGAAATTTCTACTACCTGCTGTAGCTGCAGTCTTGTGGCATTGACTACAGAGAGGGGCCTTTTCCACAGCCTCTGGAATAAGTGGCTACTACTTTAACCAAATTACCATTGGGATAATATGTTCACATTTGGCAATGCAGAGGGGAGGCCACTTGGACAGAATAAACTCTTTTACATTTGACATAGTTTTGCTGAAAAATTCACTATACATGTGTACTGTGGTACAGCCCTCTATCTTGCTTAAGGGGTCTCTTCTCAGTTGGTCATAGGCTGGTAGTGTACAGATGTGAAGTCCTGATCTACAGCAATTTAGATATAAAATTTCCCTTTGATGAAAAGTGACCCATTTTCTCATTGATAGTGTGAGGTATGAAACATAGTGAGAATTTTTACCCTGAGTCAATATCAACCCTGCATATTGATGTCAGCCCAAGATATCTTGCCTTCCTAAGAAGAAAAGTTGGTATGAGCTAGGTGTCAGAAGAGGTGTGAAAATATTTTAAGGTGGCTGTTTGGAAACTAAGAGAAGTTACTTTAATATAGGAATGTAGAAGTAACAAGACTTCAGGAATTATTTTAATATGCACAAGGGAGGTTAGTGTTTACAACTTACATACAGCCATAGTTTAAAGATAAACTGTGAATTGGAAAGGAAGATAAAAATGATGAAGTAGATATAGAATAGTAACTGAGGAGTTGGGGGATGAGAGTATGCACATTTTCAGTGTTCACTCATCATGGAGCCTCCTTTTAACCACGTCATACTGTAGAGGGCTATTGCCTCTTGACTTTCCCTCCGTCTTTTCTGCCCAAACTTGTCTATGAATTGTTCCTACCACAATATGATGTCTTCTGACCACTGTTGTCACATGGATAGTTCCCTCTTTAGCCACTGCAATGAAATTTGATGAGTATCATGAGTCAAAGTTCAGTTTATTTTATTTCCATTTATTTATTTTTAAAATTAATTTTATTTTATTCCTTATGTAACAATGTTGCCAGAGTGTCTGTATGATGACAAAAGTCGTTTTCAAGTTTCCCTCTGCTCACTCAGTCTGAAGAGCAACTTCACTATTTAACGTGTATCTGGAAGGTGATGTGTCATCAGAATTCACCAGTGCTATTTTTGCTTTGAAGTATCCCAGATAAATAGTGCATTTCTTATAAAAAGACTGTATCAATCAGTATATCCTCCCACAGAAGTTTATAGTACTGCTTTTGTAGTCCCTCCCCATATTAATGGCTTGGATTAAAATATCTTTCTGATTTAAAATTCTAAAGTAGTAACTTCCATTTCATCTAGCAGAAGGGAAGATTTGTGTGTTTTTCCATACATGCTTTATTAGAATTACCAACAAATATTAATATACAAATATATCCTTATATGGTTGCAGCTTGTTAACATAAAAATGAACTTTTGAACCTTACTATTCATATATGCAAAAGTAGTAACTGAGGCTTATGGTATTTGAGGATGGAGACTTAATGCAACAGCAAGGGAAATTTAAATAGTATATACAGAAACCATTGATGGTCACTGGAGACTTAAACCAACAGCACCTCGGGAGAATTGGGGTTCATGAATGGAGATGTGAAGAACAGAGAGGAAATAGTTTAGATTAATTTGGTAGTTTTCATACTGGCATAGGAAGGAAGTGTTATAGCTGTACAGCTTCTCTGGGGAAAGCTGAGTTCAGACCAATACCTGCACCCCTAGTGAGGGCACAGACTTCTCAATGTCACGGCATCTTTGGGAGCTTGAGCTGTGAAGTTTCCACAGACCTTTTCTTTATAAAATAGTTTTTTAACATTGCTATTCATAGCCGTGCTGACTGTGTAATATTTCTTTAAAATCAAGTTAAAATACCATCAGTGCCTCGGTGTTGACAGTTCAACACTTCCGCTCTCAATGGCAGCAAAAGGATTATTGCCTTATAGAGCTCTGCAGGTTTCAGCCTTATTAGAAATGGGTTAATGCTAGATTTTAGCCTATTGACTATTGTTGGAAGCAGATTACTTTGCTTGTATAAAATAAAATCTGACCACTGAAAGTCTTAATGTCTGCAAAAGATAATCTGACCAAATATGTGGGTGTTCGTAGTGTTTGGTTTGGGGTGGTTTGGTATTTTCTCAAGATCATTCAACTCTTTGCATACTGTGGAATTCTGACTGCTAACAAAACAGAATGTAAAGCTAAATCAACTTTCTTGTCATAAAATGAGTATTTTAATGAATTTGAAATACCAAAATTACCATTGGGAATCTTGATTCCTCTTTTTCTCTGGACATGCTGGGGGAATTCTTTTTGACTTTTATTTCAATGGCATTGCCTTACCCAGCATGGCATTCGACAGTTCTGACTTTTAGTAAGTTCAGTGATGGTGTGTCTTCTGCTAATGAATAATTATGCTGTACTGTGGTTAGGAAGCATTGGTAGAGATTGATGAATACAAATCTATTGTATCCCTTACTGCTGTGGGACCAAAGTACTGAGCAAGGGGCTGGAATTGTTTTTAGTTTTTTGTAACAGCTACCTGAGATGCAGTTGAAGGAATTGTTTGCCCTTTTGTTCTGGACAAATTTTCATCAAATAGTTCTTCTTGTTCAGAAAAAGATCTGGGAGAAGACCAGAATGTTTCTCATGCATGTAAGAAAAGAATTCCTTTTAATTAAAAAACTTAATCCAATCTAAATCAGGATTAACACCAAGAGGCTTTCAATGAGCCAGCTGGCTCTCCTGCCAGAGGGAAGTTTTTTGTACAAAACCACCTTACTGTATACATCACTAGTCTGGACTGTTTCTGTTTTTACCAAGCACAAGGAGCTCTTTATATCACGCTGACATGATATTAGGTCAAGCTTTTGCTTGTATAATTTTGGTTTTGGTAATCAATGTCTGCTGCAAAGAGATTTATAGTAGTGATGTTGGTAGGCAAGTATTTGAAATATGATTGCCACTGTTTCTTAGCATGGAGAAGATGGTTCTGGAAGGTTTGCATTAGCTGCTAGTTGTGTCACAAATGTTCTGTAATGCATGGTTTCAGCCTCATATTGAGGATTTCATGTGGGCTTCTCTCATGGAAGTCCAGCTGAACTTCAGAGTGTGGCCAGGGAAGGTACGTGTTGAGAGGACTTTGTAATGTTCCCTCTATGGACTCCTTGAGTGCACAGGGCCTCTGCTCCTTTGAATCCTCTGAAAGTCAAAGGGGAAGGGCTCCCTTTAAAGCAAGTGATTATTTTATTCCTAAAGGAACCAGGTTGATACTACCTGTATTTTTATTCCTAGTTCTGCCTGAGAATAGATTGGACTTAAGTGTGAAGAGGGGAAGGATACAGCAAGAAGAGTTTTCCAGAGATAATTAAAAAGTTTTAATTTCATGTTTGTTGTAATTCTAGCATTTAATTAAAAATAGGGGGGGCTTTTGTACTTTAATTTACTTAAAATGGCTTTGATGTTCCTGAAATGTAATTTTAAAGTGGTCTATATGTTGTTAGAGCTTATCTTTATTCATGCTTATCTTTTTGATCTTGCAGATGAGGTCTTTAGGCTGCAAACCTTAGACTGGAAAAGAAGATAAAGCAGTATTTTATATCTATGTTGATATTTTAGCTACATGAAGTAGCAAATATCTTGATTAACAATTCACATTTTTGAGGGAAAAATAAAAATTACTTCTGATTTATGTATAAACTAACCAGGGTATAGAATTAAATTTAAATTCTTAAATTATGCTAAAACCAAGATAAATGATTTCCATAAAGAAAACAAAAAATATAATCAAGAGCTTATCTAATCAGTATTTTTTAAATGTAATTAAAATTAATTCTGTAATGACTTAACAACCATGGGTCTCATGCAGCATGCAGGCTCTTTTCTGTTTTTTTAAAACTTCTTTCAAAACTCCTGTTTTACAATGACTTCTATAACAACATTAAGGTTAGAAATCATGTTTATCACTGTAAATGCTTAATCTATACATAGCCAGTGTCAATTCAGCAAATATCACGCTCTATCTGTTGGTGCTACACAGAGTTTTTGTAGGGTTTTTCTTGGTATTCTGACTTCCTAAGATTCCTAGTAAAATGTTTAGCTCTTCTACCTTAGCCACGTCAGCTGCCGTTCTGATCAGAAGGCAGTGCTGTTTGCTGTCTTCCTTTTTTTGGCTGTTAGACCAGATGGCAATAGCTTGTTTTCCAGATAAGGTTAGTTTAGCCAAGATGTGTGAAGACAAGCAGGGGTATAAGTGCAATATGTTGCAAATAACAGTATGTCTTAGCAATTAGTTTTATTAAACCTGATGGCAACTTAGTAGAATACAGCATTGTCCTTACCTATAGGTCTTTCAATGATTTTAACAGATAGTTTAGTGATTCCTTTTTCTTTTTTGCCAGTCAATACCCTTTTTAAAAAGTAAATGATTATATGGCTGCAGAAAGCTCATGTAATAATATAAATAAAAAATATCTATAGATAAGCACCAGTCTTGAGGCTGCCTTACTAAATAGAGTCAGACACTCTATATTGATCTTGCTTTTTTTCACTATCTGAATTGGATTTTTCTTGAAGGAGTGACAACATGCGTATTTGTATAGTGGAATGCTTGTGACAACTGTATATGTGTGGAGAACAGTTCCATTAACTTCTCTTGCTAACTTCTGTTTAGAGAACAAATCCCTGATTTGCAACTTACTTTCTTTGCTCTTATCATAGTCACAGTGCTTTGTAACAGTTTACTGACAGTTTTGGCGTTCTGAAAAGTCACAAACCTTTTCCTTGTGTGATTACATCCTTCTCTTTACAGCTATCTGTTTACTTGTCCTAAGGAAACAAGAAATTGTAAGTGACTGGGAGAAAACAAAGATGAATGGTGACTGTTGTGTTTGTTCTCATGCTAATTCATCAACTTGAAGTCAACACTTGGGTCAAGCAAAACAGTTAAATCTGAAGCAGGACATCTGCTTGACATATGCTTATTTTTAAATATACTACATCATGGTGCCTAAACAGTTTGCTTCTGTAGATTTTTACCTAACGTTATAGTTAGCATTATGTGCAGTATTCAGGAGTCATGGCAGTGATGCTGTAGTTAGAGCTGAAGATGTGTTTTAAGTATGCACCTTCTGTTTTAAAGCATTTACAAACTTTTGAAAATTTAATATTAGGTGTAATTAAATCTATTTTTTTCTGTTTTATTGGATGCTGTTTTACCAAAGTATTTGCTATAACCCATACTATTTCTGGGAATAGCCATGCTTGTTGGGGTACCTAAACTTCGATTTATATAAGTAATTCATCTGATATCTAACTTCCCATGGGATTTTGTCTAGTTTTGTCCTTCCTGAGACAATTTCAGATGTAGGCCTTTATCTGTGCTACATATTACTAAGAGACAGGTTGACTTAATAGTACATGCATTGTGTGCCTGGTCTTAAATCCAGTAAGAGCCACAACATAGTCTTTAATTGAGATATTTTGTGCAGTGAAATGCTGGAAGAATAATATATAAGGCTGTATGTTAACTGTGGTCTTAAGAAAAAAAATATAAAGAAAGTAAGTACTTGGTCAGACCCTAATCTTTCTTCCTTAAAAAAAATTGCAGAAAAATGAGAAATGCAGGCCCTGATGTTCAAACCAGGTTGGATCTACATGTGGGTTAGTGATTTCATTGTAAAGGGTAAACCTTTTGTCTTTTAGTTTAAAATCAAAGCCTTAAGAGTATTATTCACTAATCAGTATGTTTCTACTTACATGTTCAAAATGAAGTCCTGGCAAAAATGCTGTCTTGAAATATTTCAAGTGACAGATATCAAATGCCATTGTAACTGTAGCAGGCTTTTCAGAATTTCTACTTCTAATTTTCAGGCAGTTGCTGCATTAGATTTCAGTTAACGCTCTCAGTGCCTGTGTTGGGATTTCTGAGAAGGGTTATTTTTTCTTTTAACTAGTTCCATTGAGCATTTGTTGGAGTTTAAGGTTTGGAGTTTGAAAATAATTCTGGTCTGTCTGGACAGTTCTGAAGTCAGAACAGTCTTTTTCCTTCTGTTCTGAAAGTGCATTGACCACTACAAAAGAAAATGTTTTGGCAATATTAGTGACTTCTGCTTGGCCACTAAAATATTGGTGTTTATTACAAAATACCTTTTATACCTATTTCTTTTCATGCATTGTTGGAAAACAAACAAACTCTGATAAAATTTCTACAATTAGTCAATAGAATGTCTTGCCACTAAGGCAACTGAATTCTTAGAAGGGGAAGAAAACATGGGGTTTTGACCTGACTGAAAAAACCTTTCAATTACTTTTCTGGTATTATTTTAAGCTTTGTACTCTGTTTCAGTCCTGGTTTGTGCTTTGCATGTGATCCTCGCTTGCTATAGGTCAGAACTGGGTTCAGAACACACATGTGCTAAGGCTGTCCTGAATTTGGAGACTTTTAAAAGGTAAATGTTAAAGGTTTTAGCACGTATTTCATAGCTGATTAAGACAGCTAGACTTGCAAATAAGACCAACAATATTTTTTGTCTAAAATGCAAATAAATAAAATACCTTAAGGGTTAAGTTGTTTTTAATAAGGAAAGTTGTTCTGAACTAATAACAAATAAAAATCTAAGAAAAGAAGAAAGCAGAAGGTCCAAGTTACTCTCTTAACCAGAATAAGTTATGGCTGCTGCATAAGGCAGTGGCAGTGCTTTCCACAAGTGTCGTTCCCTGAGTGGGATGGTTGTTAACCAGCATTTCTGAAGCTGTGAAGTGATTGGTGGTAGTGGGTGTCAGGGGCTGGTAATGCAATCTGCCCTCTAAGGGTAGTGGGCTGCTGCTTGGGTAGCAGTGTTCTTGCTGCATGACTGAAAAAAATTAAATGACATGATATGAAATTGCACTTTAGTTTCTTAGAAATCTCTTTTGTTATTTTTGCCCACAAATACATGTTGGTCTTTAATTCATGAAGCTTCTAGAGAACCCATGGTGGTTCTGCTCTTAGTAGGACTTAAAACTAGAGCAGAATAGAGTTGTTATTTATTAAGGTCTTTGAAAAAGTTGGTATGTTAATACTGATGCCTTGCACAAATTTAACCTTTAGGCACTTTTCATTAATTCAATCTATATTTTTTCTTCAGATTTAATTTGGTATAGTGAACAAGTCTTCCTTGTACCATTGATCCTTTCTCTTCTTTCCATCCATGAAGTATTGATATCTACATAGAGCTGCACTCTGGTTTGTAAGTCGTGTGCTGCTAAGCAGCTCCCAGAGGTCCCAGAGGAGACCACATTCCAGTGATGGATGAAGGCTGTGTGTATATGGTGGGTGTTGAAAATTATTCAGAACATCAACTTTGCTACAAAATTATGACTCGGTTTTAAGGTGTTGTTCAGTTTTCATTCTTCATCAGAGGAGAATGGAGTCCACAGTGAGCAGGTTTGCAGTCCTGCTCGGGTTCAATATTTAGGGCAATCATGTGTTTAATGCAGCTTTTGGGCAGGGAAACAGCTTGAGAGCTGCTCAGTGCCTCAGGCTACCAGCTGCTTGCCTGATTGGCCTGGGAGCACAGTGGGAAGAAAGCTGAGACACCAAGTCAGCTGGCTTTGGTGTTGCTCCCAACTGGAGGAAACCTGCTTATTGGTTTAACGTGGTGTCCAGTAGTGTAAATATACAGCCACAGTTTGCTCAGGGTGGTGCTATCAAGACCAGCTGTCCAGTTCCTTCACATCAAGCCAGTGTGACTGAATTGTGAATCCACATCTTTTTCTTCTTCAAGTGGGCAACACTTGAAGGCTGCTGAGCTAAAATTTATTTTAAGACTGAGTCTTTCCTCATCTGAGTGGGAGCTTTCACAATGAAGCATGGCAGGCACATAAGACACATTGAAGAGAGAGCCTAAATAATGTCTGTAGATACATACAGAAGGAAAATAGATGTAGGGGACAAAGAACATAGTTTGGGAAAGTAGAGCCATGTGCTCTGAATTATTCTTGCAGTTACTTTAACTTGATTTTGACAGCCAGCAAGGCTCCAAATGTGTCTTTCATCAAGAATGGTAAGTGCTAAGTTAGAGGGTAAAGAAGAATTTCTGATTTTGATAGATTTCTTTGTTCAGAAATCCCAGGAGGTTCTTATGCTTCTGTGAAAAATGTGAGGAATTTGAAATGTTTGGTTTTGCTAATCCTTAAGTTGTTAGAATCCATGACACTATTTTCTTTGGGAAGATTTTGTATGCAGTTATGCAGTTAACACTTGGATTTGAAGTAAGTGCTAATAAGCTTGTTTTACCTAAGACATTTATCTGTTTAAATGTGCAAGGAATGTAGACTAATAACTGCTTATGATCCCAGTCATTTGTTTCTATAATTATTTAAATATTGTTCATTTGGGTGATTAGTTTCTGTAATTATGTAAATACAGTTCAGCTGGGTTTTCAGATATTTTTAGAAGTATGTATGGGTCCACTGCATTTTTACAGATGATTTTATTAGTTGAGATCCTTGGCCTGTCCATTTCTCTCCAAGTGTTTCTTGTTAGTAACTTTTGAGCTTGTTGAGAAACTGCTTTGCCTTGAAAGGGCAGTGACCTTGAAGTGATGGCATATGGATGAAATGTTGCTATTAGTGCTTCTGCTGAAGGAGAAGACATAACTTGCCCATTATATGTTATTTTCTGGTAGCATGGGACTGGCAAACCAATTTGTTACTAGCCATGATATTTTGTGGTTTATTGCTACAAGAGGATGGCTCAAGAAATGTAAGTCATGCCAAGAGGCTGAGTTACAGAAATAGGATGAAGGTGGATTTAGAAGAACATGTAGACAAATAGGTGAGAAAACAAGCTTGTTCTACTGTTTACAAAGCAGCTACTTCACCCAGCTAAGGACTTTCTGCAAGTAATTCATCTGCTGATAAATAATCAGTTCAGCAACTTTTGTTACACTGATCTTATTGGTACTGCCTATGTGCAAACTCTCCTTGCAGTTGATGAAAATTTGCTTGCAGGACAGCTGCAGATGACAGAACAGTTTATCCCAAGGTGTAGCAATTATATTGTGTATTACAGGGAAATTAAACAAGCAATAACAAAAAAGTGTGAGACAGAATATCTTATGCCTTAAAATTATCCTGTATTATAGTTTTATGAAAACTTGTACTCAAAGGTATCACTTACTTAAATGCTGCATATCTTTTTAAATGGGTGTAGTAATGTAATGTGAAATTTAGAGTGTATGATCTTAACCCTATTTAAGCATTTGGCTCATAATAATTTTGCATAAATGTTTTTCCTACAACACAAAGTTTAAATAGAATGTAGTGAAAGCAATGAGACTGGAGGACATTTTGTCCACTGAATCTCTGAGAGGAAAGAAATCACCCATCCTGATTTTTAAAATTTGTAAAAATTGTTTTCAGTGAAATCAGTCCAACCTTATGTAGACAAGTTCTTGTAATCAAAGTTATATTTGCAGAGCTGTCATCTAAGGAGATTTTTTTGTAAACACAATGTATTTAGTAAATACACCTCCTTATCTTCCACGTGTAAAATGTCTTTAAAGCATTGCATTTTCTACCATATTTCTAAAAGCATATAAGTATCATTCATTTTTCAGCCATTACAGGGCTTCTACTTCCAAGATTATTTAAATTTTATAGAACAAGTTAAGTAGTTAATCAAATGCCCATTAGCTCCTCACATTCTCTAACTTCTGATTACATAGGTATCCCAAAGACTTTTTTCACATGAAAAACTGCCAACTGCTTGTGATTGGGAAAATTGTGCACTTCTAGAAAACTTGCAGTTTTCATTACTGTATTACTCAGACTAGAATGAAATAGGCCTCAGGATTGCTGACCAGGTTAGACACTTCCAGGTGCTTCCTCTGCTTCTCACTTCAACTTCCCTTGCACTTAAGCAGTTTATATCCTTCACTTCATTTCAGATTTTGTTTTTTAACTACTGCAATTATTTCAAAAGGTCATTTCAGTTCTTCATCTTAAAGATCAGTTTTTGTTTTAGTTTGAAATGTAAAGCCTCCTTTTTTTTCATAATAGGACTGTCTGTACACATCAGGCTTGCGAAGGTTCAGCTTCTACTGAAGTTCTTGCTTTCCCCCTCGCCATGGGAAGCTGAAGGTGGTTGGATGCAATAGCCTTTCTGCTAATTGCATCCAATCATGCAGCTTTTATATCTTATGCGTGGTCTTTAAAGTGCCCTTATCACACTAATTCTTGAATCATCAATGTTTAAAATACCTCATTAGAGAATACTTCTCATCAATCCTCTTGCAAATCATGTCTCTTTCTCACAAATGTTTCTCTCTTCCATGTAAGCGTCATCAGCCCTGGGGTTCTGTGCAGCTATGATTAAATCGAGCTTAGATCTGCTACTCTGGTGTAGAAAGTACCAATCAAATTTGTTTCATTTCAGCCTCCCTAGGTGGTATTCACTACCCATGTAGCCTTGGGCAGCCACATGGTTAACTGTGTTCCCCACTGAATGCTTCCTCTAATCTATTACTGGCAGGAGGGGGAGAGTTGCCAGCCCCATTCTTCTGTAGCCATCTTCAGAGAGATGAAACCTGAGTCTGTTGCCTCATCTCTTTCCAAAATAGGATGTTTTCCAGCATTGATGGGAGAGGTAGCAAATGAGAAAGGAAGGAGCAAAAACTGTGACTGATGTAGTGGGGAGCAACAGATGTCATGTGGAAAATTGAGATAGACTCAATAAGCATTTCCTACAAACATTTTCCTACTGATGTAACTTAGTTATGGGGTGTGAGATATGAGCATATGAGAGAGTGAGTGAGTTTAAGCTTTGAAGCATTTCAGACAGATGGAAGTTTGTGGTTTAAGACAATTTACGTGGAATTACAGGGTAGGCTATTCACAGCTTGATGATTCTGCTTTAGAAGTGATTTTATGTTATAATTAAAGAGATTTGGTGAAAGAGAATAGAAGGAGCTGGACTAAAGAATCAAGGGAAGTAAAGGTCAAGAGCTGCTACTGCTGTTAAAAGTGTGTCATCCATAAAGAGCTATACCCTGTAAAAGAACATAATACAGAGAATTACAGGTTACTCTTGTGATATCAACTTCAACATACACCGTTGACAAATTAAGATTTCTTTGAATACATTATTAAAGGCAGTACCACCATACATGAATGAGAAAAAAGTGCTTTGCTATCTGTATTACAGCTTGTACTAAAGCACATACATATCTGGAACAGAAAAAAACCTGAGTCTGTTACCTGTTTTGCAAGCACCTCGTGCTTCTATTCTTCAAATCAAACTTCAAATTAATAAAATCTTCTTCCACTATAATTTTTTACTAGGGGTATTGTAGAAATCATGTGGGATATTTCAGGGATGTCTCCATTTTCATAGTGCATTATATAGACTTTCCTTTAGAGATGATGACTCCAAAGACAATGACATCAGTGTGAGTCACAGAGGATGGTCTGTGTTCCCTAAGCATATTGTTTTCTAGGCTTTGTGTTCTGTGTTGGACTGTCTTTCCTTCATTTCTATGGATGAAGTTTTGTTCAGATATGTCAAAAATATGTAGTACAGCAAGTGTTTCCTTTATTCCTCAGGAGCTACTGCTTTTCACCAGATTGTGTTCTAAGGTTTGAACTTCAGAACTGGTGAGACTTACATCAAAATTTTATATTTTTCTTCCTTAACAGAAAGGGCTATTGCAAGGCATGAAGTCAGAGAAATAGAGCAACGTCATACAGTCGATGGTCCCCGACAAGATGTGACACTGGATGAAGAAGATGATGTGGTGATTATTTACAACAGAGTACCCAAGACTGCCAGCACATCTTTCACAAATATTGCCTATGATCTCTGTGCGAGGAACAAATACCATGTTCTGCATATCAATACAACCAAAAATAACCCTGTTATGTCTCTGCAAGATCAGGTAAGCTGCTGAATCTGGGATGTCTTTATGAAAGACAAGGAAGAACACAAGAAAAAACGTTTGCTGTTGTAAACTTGGGTGATCTGATGTATTTGGCTTTTTTGTCACATATTCCGATATAAATGAAATCTAATGTTTTCATATTTTCTTTGTAGAGAATTAATATTATTTCTAAATAGGTTTAGATTTATGCTTGGCTACTGGAGGTGATAAGTGTCTGTTTATTGGACAAAAATGAAGCTAAAAAGGGGCATGACGGGGGTAGAAATGACCTTTGTTGTTATAACTGTTTTGGCTGTGCAAAACAACTTGCCTGTCATCTCCATCTGCAGTGAATGCAGTCTTAGGCAATTTGCTCTCTGAGTAGTGCAGGCACTGTGCCATGCTGTCAGGGCTAGACTTGTGTCTTTGGTACTGGGGCTGGGCAGGTCTCACAGGTGATAAAAACACACACAGAAAAGTGCTTGTAAATAGCTTGCTCTGCAAAGGATGGGCCACTTCACATCCATTAGAAGTTCTCACTAAAATCACTGTAGTACCAGATTAGTAATGATCATGGCTACTGTATTTTGTAAGGAGTATTTTAAAAACATGATGGGAGTTCAGTGCTGTGTTTTTTGTTAAGCTGGTGTGAGGAAGTAGGTTTGTTGGTTTATTTTCTATAATATTTCCTTGGCTGTCATGAGTGCACTTGCAGAGAATCCAGGTTAGAGATCTGAAACATCACTGTCATCATCCCTGCCTGTAAAACAAATGTTTCTGAACTCTCTGCTGCTGGTTGTATGCTGATCACTTAAGTTGATATGCAGCAGAGGCAGGAGCTGCTCTGCATTGCAGCATGTCAGCACTGAGCCTTCCAGCTCCTCTCAGTGCATGTCTGTGATCTGAAGCAGCTCAGCACAGCTGGACTGGGGCAGGGGAAGCAGATGCTAAAGGCCCTCCACTTCCAGTTCTGTATGTGAAAGAAAGATTGAGGTAGGGATCTCTGTGCAGAGGAAATAATGGACTCAGATGATACTGCAATCTGTTTTGTGATAGTGGGGTTGTGTTAATGTGGAGTATTTCCTCCTGTAAAGCTGTTTCCTGCATATGAAGGTGATACTGTCATACATGATTGGTCTGATTATAGTCTGGTAGTCATCACTATAGTCCTGTCCACTGCATAGAACAAGTACTAAAGACCTGTGCACTAAGAGCAGTGTGATTTTTCAAAATATTTAATAAGCTTATTAATTATTAATTAAAAATCATACTCAAGTCAGGTATACCTAGTGCTGCATTTCCCACTAAATTCTGTTTCTGTCAAGGTGTCTCCTGAAATGGAGGTCTGTCCTGAAGGCTAGGAGAGCTAGTCATTGCATAGGTATAAATCAAACACAGGCTACCTTAAAATTCTACTTCTGTTTGAACTTAATTCAAATAAAATTTATTCTTTGCTGGCTTAGTTTTATAAAATAGAAACTCTTCACCTTCCCTCTAATAATAATCTATTGAAAAATGTAACTCTGTCTGTGCTGAGCATGTACACAATACTGTCAGTCCTACTTTCATTTGATACTATGCTCTTGTCCAAGGTGGTAAAGGGTGTAGTTTAATTAGAAACTTGATACTGTTCTTTGATGGCCATTAACTGGGAGATGCTGACACTGAGGAACTTCATATATTGCATAGTTGTTCAAAGATGCAGAAATAATTATTCTTCTTCTTCAATACATGGAGATAACACCTTGCCATTGTAAGTCATAGTGCATCGTTCAAGATATGGCAGGGGTGCTGAGTGATAGCTGATGATGTTTACTCTGTGTGGGATTGGATTAGCCTGCCATATTCATATGCCACCTTCAACAGTATAGCTCATTTGGGTGCATTAGGTGCATATGTGCCAGTAGTAAAATACATAAACATATCATAGAGACAAAATTGTTCTATTAGTGATACTGTTTGTTAAGGCAAATCTCCCTATGCAAGGTGAAGATTGCCTCAGGCCTGGCAGAAATTTGTAAATTAGTGAGTGTTCTTTTGTGCAGTTTTTCTGCTGTACTTTTTCCAAACTTCTGTAATTCTGTAACAGATTCTAAGTTCTCAGCCCATATGTGAAACCTTTACTTCTTGAATGCAGTATGAAAAAAATGATATTTAAAATCCACTCCAAATATAGTCTGTATATGATTTGAGATAATCCAATAAGAGTTCCTAACACCCATTTTAGTTTCAGGTGTAACTTGTCCCAGCAGTCCTCCTTTCCTTTGCAGCATCTCTGGCAGCAGGATCCTGGGAGCTGCCCCTCTTTCCCCAGCCTGGGCCTTTTCTTTACAGGAAGCTGAGTGCCTTGTTGCCCACGTTGCATTTCTGACCTGTGTGCTTTTCTTAATTAGGTCAGAGTAGTTGTTTGGTTGAGTTTCACTTGCTGCTTGCATGTTTCAGCACTGACACTTTGTCCATACAAGAATGCATGTGTTACAGCTATCAGGTTGGCATACCAGTCACACAAACTTTATTGGTTTTGTTACATGGTGAAGTTGTCATTGAAAACACTTAAAATTAAATTACTGTTCTGCATTACAGCATTTATTCTTTATATATTATTTAAAAAGTGGGTGTGAGAACATTCTCTATACTGTTATGAATGCTGCAATTATCCAATGTTTCAGTCCCTCAGCTTGCTGATTTCTGTTTCTTGGGTTTTTTCTCCTTCAGTTTCTCTCTCAATTTTTCTCAAAAAAGCAGCATGAAAATATATTACTTGCTTCCAAGTGCATTCTAAAACAGTTGGTGTCTCAGAGGACAGCACACTCATAGTGGCTTTAGTGGTACTTATTTCTTCTGCTAGTGCAGGTTTCAGTGGCTGTCAGAAGTGGAACAAGTGAAAAGGCTGCAGCAACTCTGTTAGAAGTGGAAGTACTGTCATGTGCTTGTGAACATGTAAGAATTTTTCTTTTGGTGTTAGATGGTCTACTGTGTACTAGTGCTGCATGTGTGCCAATTGTATTTTTTCCTTCTGAGAAAGAACTATTAGTGCAAGGCAGGTATCCTGGCTGTACTGTGGCTGAACTGCTGAACTCAATCTTTTCACCATCTCACAAAATTGATTCTCAGCTGTCCGTGCCTTGAGCTTGCTCGTGGTTGTTCATGGCATGCAGCCAAAGGTGTGCAGCTTGCCTGTTCCCAGCATTCCAGACCCTCTGGTTCAGCACTAACTCAGACACACTCATGCACACTCAGACACATTCTTGCTCACTAGCACATACACACACTGTTGCACACTCAGACACACACTGAGACACATGCACACCATCAGATACACTCAGACACAATCACACACACTCTGGCACACACGTGTGTGTGCATGTGTGTGACTGCAGGTGTGATTGTGAGTGTGTCTGAGTGTGCATGAGTTCATGTGAGAGTGTGCAGTCAGACTCTAGAGAAGAGGGACTGGTGGTTGCATTAATGTAAAGAGATAAGAACTTACAGCATCACTTTAGTTTGCACACATGGCTTTTTCTCAGACCAGGTATGCTGGTTGGTTTTTTCCTTCTTTTGGCTCACTGGGACTTGTTTTAAATTCCTACTGTCCTAGAAACTGAACGTGTTTAACTTACCTTTCAGGACATCTTATGCCCCTGGAGTACGTTTGATCTGGCTTTTTAATTCAGTGAACCTCAGCTGATTTCCCACTTACTGAAGGCTGTGAAGCAACTTTGTAGCTGATTATATAAAAGCACTATGAAACAACTTCACAGGAATTCAATTCACGTCTATCTGAACTTTTAAAGTCACCTCAAATTTTATTCAGTTGGGCTCAGATGGAGAAGCTTGCTCTGTCTCTTGAAAGCTACAGTATCTGCTAAGCCCTGAAAAGTAAAATTGATCATATTTAACAGTATGAAGCAGTGAGCAAATATTCATCTCTGACCTAAAATGTGTGAATCCTGACTCATTAGGCTGTCCATGACCTGGAACAATTCTGGCTTTTGGAATGCTGCAAATTGCGGAAGAAAAAAAAAATCTCTTGCCTGCAGGCTAGTTATAGGTGTTAAAATCTATAGTTCTCAGGGGCTCAGCATGTTGCAGGTCCATCTTAAGATAGATGTAAATGTCACAGGTGTGTTATAAAACCTTCCTAGCCTTCTCTTAGCTTGTCTTGTGCTAGACGCTAGACTATCCATCTTATGTTCATAAAAATTATTTCCATAGCAGACAATAACACTGTAAGACAAAGGCAATAAAGGATTTTTTTGTAACTGCTACTGAAACATCTACAGTTTGATGCCAGATGGCTGGCATGGGTTTCTAAAACAAAAAACTTGGGATTTTGTACTTAACATTACCTTATGTCTAGTCCAAGTCTATTAGAAAGTGAAATCTAGATGATACGGTTCTAGATGAACCTAAATGAACCTAAATGTACACTTTAATATGTGGGCTGCACTGCACAGCCTAAATAGCATAACTGGTTTACTTGCAGAATTTTATCAACCAACCATGATATTTTGGGGTTTGTGGGTGAAGGAAGGAAAGGTGATTGATATTTTGTACTTAGGAAGTATCTTTGCCAGGTAAAGAAGTATTTGTAGCTGAGGCTCTCCACTGAAAATATATTGTTATTAATCTTGGAAAGATGCAGTCAATGGAAGTGTGGTTTATTTCAGTAGCTGTAAAGGTAAGGGTAGTTCAACTGGATTCAAAGTCCCACATTATCAGTTTGTGCTATGAACAAAACCAGAGAGAAAGCCAATGCAGTTTATGAAACAGCATTGTGTAACATTGTGCAGTGCTTTTCAGCTAGATTTGCCACCACTTCCATGTGCAATATATGCTTTAAATTTGTAATGCCACAGACTGTGAAACTTGTACACTAAAAAAATTATTGTTGCCTGTTACTAAAAAGTAGTATACATTTCTGTTATCTGAGAGTCCAAGAGCCAATGTTTAAAAAAATAAGGTTACCAACCTCTTACATCATAGACTATGAGTTTTGAACAATTGAAGAAACAGCAGCAGGCCAGTCTCACCTCTTAAAATCTTCAACTGGTTGCTTATAATAAATAGTAAATATTATGCTTCAGGACACTCTCGATCACTTGACCTTACAGAATAATAGTTATGTGGTGTCTTGAGCTCTCAAACTTTCCTTTTTTGTCTCTCTTGTCTCACCTTAGAATCTTTGTGGTTATCTGTTTCTGTGTATAACAGAAAAGATATTGCAGTTGTGCAGAGAACACTATCTTTTAATTCACAGCCTCAGAAATGGCATATCTTTGTCAGCTCAGGCAGTACTAATTTATCATCCTCTCTTTATTATCCAATTCACTAGATTTGGAATAACTTTCAGTTACATGCTTTGATGTTAAAATATTCTGTTCATCTAGTAAAGCCAAGCTCTATCAGGATTTGCATGTCCCACTTAATTTGATCACACTCTCTGGTTTGGGGCATGTGTCTTATTTTGTTCTTTGAAATGTAAAGCTATTCCTATTTTTGTGAAGTTTGCCAGTAAGTGCTCTATCAGCCCTCATTCAAGGCCTACTTCATACTTCAGCATGAAAGTTTCACTGAAATGTTAGGCTGAAGGAGACTATTCAAAATAGCAAACTATAGATATGATTTACATTGTGTGCATTTATAACATTTCTGGATTACTTGTGCATTGCATTTTGGGATGGAGGGGCAAATGAACCATCAGATTAATTTCTTATGTCCCAGTAAAACAGGTCTAAGAACGTGCTGTAAATCTAGTACACTTTTATTTGAGGGACTGAATACAGATCAGACAATTTTATCAAATGTGTACTTTTCTACTGAAAGAATTCTGCATTCCTTTTCAATTCCAAACAAAATGGACTGACAAAAACATAAATGTTTGTCTTGCTGGTGTTTTTGTGACAGATTTCCTTGAACTGTCCTTCTGATTGCTGTATTCTGCTTTTGTTTAGTTTCTGATCATTAAATTCTGATGATCTAAAATCAATCATCTGTATGCTGCAGGAAAGTAAATTTTAGGTGGCACAATTTTTAAAATATACTCAAATAGCCTTTTTTATCTAATGCATTATAAGATCAGAAGCCAGGAAACACCGTGTATGCGTAAATGTAATGAGCCGTACAGAAACAGTTTTTTTTGCCGACTTTCACAGGTGCGATTTGTGAAGAATGTGACCTCGTGGAAGGAGATGAAGCCGGGATTTTACCATGGCCATGTCTCGTACCTGGACTTCGCCAAGTACGTGCCCGCGGCGGCTGCGGCCGGGCCGCCCGCGCCCTCTAGCGCTCGCACCCCGGAACTGCAGCTCGGTGAAAACCCGCCCCCTGGCCTGCCCAGATGCCAGAATTTGGGGTTGATCTTCACCGAGTTCTCTTGTTTTCTTGCGTGATGAAATGCAGCCGAGTCTCATTCAGAAAAGAAAACGTTTATATACTGGGATTAGTATTCCTTGTCTAAATTTCAAGCTTGTTTTGCTGAAGATCATGACTTTTCTCTGAAACATTGGCAGTTCTGTTTTAGGATCAGCTTCCCATTTGGGGAAGTTAAACATATCTGTTCTCAAATATAAAGAAATATTTATATTTCTTGATATATTTTATATTTTTTGATATAAAGAGTAACAACGCCTGCCTCTTAAGTTATGTAATTCTTTTTTACCTTAGTATCCCTTTACACTCTATTGACATATGAAAAGTTATCTTTTGAAGTAGTTTTCTAGTAGTGGTCTATAATAGTTTGATTTGCTAGAAAAAGCATAGAAATAATTCTTGTGGAGTTAAATGCTGCTGCTTCTAAAGTTAAATAAAATATCATAAAAGTCGTCCCACTGACTTCAAAGGTTCAGGATCATATCTTTATTCCCACCTTCCTATGTTTATTTTCTTGTCTTATTTTTGCTTCTGGATCTAAAGCTTTGATCCTCAGTAGCTCAGTCTTATGAAACCTCCCCTTGAACTGACGAGTCAGTTTTGCTTAAGATGCTTACTAGGCAGTGCTTCATCTTGCACTTGGAGCATGTGGAAAATTATTTAAAATTGAAAGTGGAATTTTCAGATCTCATTACATTTGACTGCACAAATGATAAGCAACCACTGCTTTTACCTCTTGCTGACAGTCACTCCTCAGTGTTTTTATGTTTCTGTGCATTAAAGTATTTATTTAAATTCTTTTTTGTATGTATATCCTTTTGTTTAGTCATTCCTTTTAATTACTCATTCTGTCATGTACACTGATTTTTAATTTGGACTTTTTATTACAAAGAATGAGATGGGGAAGTGAGACCTGTGCAGATTCCCAATACAGTACATTATCAGAAAATGCTAAAACCAACAGTAGTAGCTGAAAATGACCAGTGGCACCAAGTTTACAAAAAGTAACAGGCAAAAAAAGTTACTGATAAATCACTCAATCAAATAAAATATATCAAAATTCATTAGTTTCCTTTTGGCCTTTTTAAAATTAAAATGCTTTAGCATTAATAAAGGCTTGAACGAGTAACATCTTTCCAGTGCAGCAAAGCTGAATGTTATTTTATACTTCAGTTCATAAAGCTGAAAACATTTTCAGATACTGGAACTCCTAAAACTAAAATATTTTACATCTAGAAAGCATCTAAGCAATTTCACAGATTTCTTTTATCTGCATCTTCCCTCCGGGACTGTGTTATCCTTGTCTTTGTTGTTTGTTATCCTTTCACCTGAGTGATTTTTTTTCCCCACAACAGCTTGCTTTCTCATACTTTGGGTTTTCATTATTAAAATAATATCTTGAATACGCTGGTTGTGCTTGGCAAGGCCCACACCTTTAAGGCTGTGAGGTATGTTCTTGTAGTGAACATTCTTGTAGTTAAGAAGTGTGAAATATTTCAGAAGAGTCAATGCTTCCCTATACATGGACATCAGACTTAGGTCCATTGTCAAATATCAGAAGTACCTCTTAAAATATGCTGAAAATTGAAGTACTGGATTCCATCAATAACTTACAGTATTGAGGACAGGTTATTGTAATCCATCCATGTAGAAATTATGCTAATAAAAGTTTAATTTTTTTCCCTTTTCTTTTTGTCTTTAAATTTTCTTATCCACTTATTCTCTATTTTCTCTGGTAAATAGTTGGGAAAAAAAGTTCTTTGACAATGCAATTGCCAATTCATTATCATTATTAATAAAGTTACAGTAATAACTTATGTTGCTGGTGAGTTTATGTTACTGTAACTGAAACCAATTCTTCAAGCTTGTGTGCAAGTGGAGGTGATTGTACAATCCAGCACAAGCATTTCTAAGGACTTGGACATCTGCATTTAACCCACAGATATGAGCTGTTCATTGGCTGAGTCTGCTGCTGTGTGGAAATGGTTTGTTACAGCTTCCTCAGCATTTGCAGTAGTCTGTGGAAGGGGGCACGTGCGTGTCTCGTGAACTTCAGTGGAGCTTCAAGAGGGTGGAGTTCAAAGCCTGGACTTTGCATCAGAATGGTTGAAATTTTTACACTCTCTCCAGTCTGCAGACTCTGGGAAGTCAGAGCTAGCATGCAGACAGATGTCAGCAATTCTGCCTTAGAGTGCTCCAGTCTGAATCATTGGTACTCTGCTGGCAGGATTGGAGAATCAATTGCTCTTTCTGTAGCCTTTAACAATTTCTCTGTCTGTAGTGCTTGTTTTTGGCAAAAGCAATGCCTGTTAATTGTTTTTTCCTAACTTCCCTCTTTCTGCTGCTTTTGCTACATTTCTGTTCAGCTTTTCAACTTAACACTCTTCATATGTACAGTATCTGGTAGTAAAATTTAGCCCTTTAAAAATCATGGTACTGCATCTTAAAACTGCATGTGCTCTGTTTTAGCCAAGCTGGGAGGCATGAATGGCCCTCAAATGATAGAGAACGCTTTTCTAGTTTGCATAGGAGCAGAAGAGAACTTTTTTCCCAGCTTCTAGCTTTACTTCAGGGCACTTGACACATTTGCAATTTCCATTGTGATATAAACTCTTTAATATTTGGATCCTATAGTTATTTGCCACAGCATGTCTCAAATGGAAAAGAAAATAAAACTGAGAAATGTTTGTAAAAACTGACTTGAACATAGATCACTGAAATGTAGCATTTGCGCAAAACAGTTTGGTGGTTTAAATTTTTCTCCTGTGTCATATGAGCTTACCACCTCATTTCATCAGGCTTCTGTTTGTAGTGGAGTACATCAAAATTTGCTTAGGGTAAATGTCTAAGGAAAAATTTAATATCTTTAAATAGAAAAGTTCATATGGTTACAGATGCTATCTTAGACTTAGGTTTAATAGGCATAGCTGTATGCATTCAACCAAAGCAGTGGATGGGCTCTGAGCTCTGTCTCCCTGCTGTTAGAGTTAATGTCTCTGACAACTGGAGATCTGCCAGGAAAACCACTCACAGCATTGCAAAGCCCAGTTCACAAGGGCAGGAACTCAATATCAAGCTTCCTTGTACTTATTATAAACATGTATATGGCTGCTAAACTAGTTAAGGCATTTCTAGAGTCAGAATGGTTGTGTAAACATTTTTAGTATCTATTTGTGTGACAATATGTCTGTTTTGTTTGTTTCTTTAATAATAAACCCATAAAATCATAATCTTAGGCAGACTGAAATTGAACTTACTTTCACATCCATGTAATGCACTGGATATGAGGATGAAAAGAAGTGATCATTAAACTTCCTCTCAGTTTCATGTATTCTGTGTGTGCATTTCAGTTGTAGCAATAAAGACAGGCTTTTACATATTAGATGAGAAGCTTTGATTTGTCCTTTGAAAGATGTTTTTTCCTCTTTTACTTTAGATTTGGTGTTAAAAAGAAACCAATTTACATAAATGTCATAAGAGATCCTATAGAACGCCTAGTTTCTTATTATTACTTTCTGCGTTTTGGAGATGATTACAGACCGGGGCTACGGCGGAGAAAACAGGGGGATAAAAAGGTAAAGTACACCTAATAATATATGCTGAACTTACTAAAATTCGTGTGAAAACTATTTTAAAAATGCCCTGATAAAAGCGAAATTGTTCTTTTATCAGCCTTGGTGATAGTGGTGGCTTTGTAAGTTATATTCTCCATTCCCTGTCCATACTGGAGCAGAGCATGACATTAGTAGGTTCTCTGTACCCTTAAAAATTCACTGTATGTTGCAGAATTATAATTATCAAATTAGGCTTATCCTCCTGTGTAAGAAGGCTACATCTTTTCTTGTTGAAGACTGAGACACATTTTTTCAGCAAAAGCTGTAGAACAACTGATGCTTTGGCTTTGTTGTTTATTTTCATATAATTAGAAACCAAATTTATTGTATTTTTTTAAAATGTAAACATTGCAATGTCTTTTTGGAAACTGTGGAGTATGATACATGAATGTCTGTACTTCCTCCTCATGTCTTAGGTGGCTGTAGACAAGTTCACGTTAGCACATTCAAACATAGACTACTAATACAGTTTCAGGATGGCAACATCATCCATAATGAATTTGTTCCAGAAAGAATCTATACATCCACTGTCATGGTTTGCAGTACGATGTTTTTCAGGCATGTTGCTTTGGATTTTTCTCGTATTGGGAGGAAAAGCAGGGTACCAAAAATATGAGTATGGTTTAAAAAACTGTAGCTAGAACAGTGTGGAATCCTGTAAAATGTAATGAATTTTTGTACTTTGCAGAGCCAAACACTTGATACAGTTTCAGTGATGATATTTTCTTAAGCTGATGCTGTTTTCCTGTAATGTTGACAATTTAGTGAAGTGATGTGTGGGTACCAAGAGACATTGAAAAAATAGTCAAAAGCCACACAAAATACACAGCTTAATCTATAAACACCATAACAACTAATAAACGTGAGTAATCCTTTTGTGTGCTGCCCCCATCCAAACAGTACTTTTTAAATATTTGGAGCAAACCATTCCTCTTTTCTTTCCAGTTGGGAACTAACTGGGCCTCTGTTATTTAGGCTTTAGCGCCATCTTCAGTTACTGCATTTCAGTTAGTGCAGGTATCCTGTAGCACAGCAGCATAGGAAGAGGAAAGCTTCAAGAGTAAATTGAAATTAAGCTTAAAAATTGTCTTTATAGAACTGGCTAAACAAGTGAACAAGTGATGTGATATGATATCATTTTAAAGGCATTTTAAAAAAGAGCAATAGGATCTCATCTTTTGTAGCCTGGCTGCTTCTTTCCTGCTAAAGATCAGTCACTTGGAAAGCTGAGCATGCTGCCATGTCTGAGCTGTTTCTAGGACATACAACTTACTAAAAGAGTTAAACTTAACAGTGTTTATTTTCATTTTGAATTATAATCCAAACAACCTGATTAGGTAGCCACTGGGAAACATGCCAAAAATCCTTAGTGTTGCTGCTTGGTAGACTGCACTGTAAGCTTTGATTTGCTGGGAAAAAAGTCATATGCATTTCTGTTTATAGTGCTTGCAATGCATTGCATTATTAATTTTATGTTTTTCTACTGAAGATGCTTTTTACATTTTGTCACTATGATACCACTTTCTTTAGGTCTGAGAGACTTAGTTGTTGTACAGATTTAACATGTTCTGTAAGCATTTCAAGTTCATTAGAAGTGAAATTGATTTACTGTATCAAGCTTCTGGCTTCTTTCATGTAAATGAGGTAGTACTATTCTTCCAAAGTGTCCCCGAGGAACTGTCCATGTATAGATGATGTAAGTTTTGCATACATTAGTTACAAAATTCAGTAAGCTCAACAATGGATTGAGCCAACTGCAGTGTCTTTATTCTAGTATGTGTTACAGTAGATTAGTGAAAAGCTCTTCAGTTGAAAAGTATGGAAGGTCAGAAATTACTTCTAGTGGAACTCAATTGTTTCTTTATTAGTGGAAAGGAATCTCAACATATTTTATACTCCTGTCCCCTCCTAGTCCATACCATGGCATTTATATAGAAGAATTCTAAACTAGGTTGCTTTCTGTATCCCTCTGCTTGCAGTCACAGATAGCTTGGCTCCAAATGCAGAGTCTGTAGAGGCAAGGGTTTCTTATAAAAAAATATCTGGATGGAGCAGCCAAGGTAGGTGCATAAGAGGAAGTGTAGAAGGAAGTCTGTCCTATTTCAGCTTACTTAGAAAATGGCTTGCTTCCTCTTGCTTATTAACTGTAAAATAACCTGCAGATATAAGCAAAGAAATCTTTCTTTGCACAGCTGCCAGTTCATGTTTAGTATAAACATTCATAATTTAGGAGATGCATTTAACAATAGATCAGTGCAAAGTTTCCCTAGAGGACTATGCTAGGGGCAAAGCATACCAATGTCTTGTTTTCCTACTTAAGCTGCATTTTTATCTATGTTGTGTGACATGTGCAAGCTATTCTAAACTCAAGAGTTCAATGTGAACCAAGTTACCACAGTTTACTCCCTGCTTTGGCATAGTAGCAATATTTTTTTCAGATTATCTCATAAACTTCACCTCAAAATAGAAGCAAATTATATTTTCCTTGTTCTTAACCCCAAATAATTACACAAATGTGTTTTTGCATAGTTGCTTTGAACAGAAACTTGTAATTATCTAAAAAGTTGTCCATGGGATCTGGTTTTTTTAATATATCCTAGATACAGACCTTATATCTTGATTAGAAATACCATAAATAGTTCCTTTATGGTGACACAGTAAAGCATTTACAAATTCCCTCCAGTGCTAATGGAGTTCCTACTGTTACTGTAGTTGAAACTCTGTTACTACAGCTTTGTATCCATGTAGAGAGCAATATTGTATGGAGTATTCTGTTATGCCATGAACAACTTTTCAGTTCTTCTGATTGCCAAAACAAAATTAGCCTCTGAAATGGCAGTTATTTGTCATTATTCAAATGTAATAGAAGCTTGTTTAATCTAAACCACAAAATGTACAATATTCTGTGTTTAAAAAGATCCAGCTGTTGCAGGATCACACCATTACTTATGGCATTTAATGCTATATCTTTAGTGACTTCTTTTATAGGGGAATACAATTATACCAACACTTACTATTTTTGCTAGTTTTGACAAATAGCCTTTGGTAAAGTTATATGAAAGGTATATCAGTGTATCAGGTAAGATCAATTGTCCATTAGTTGTAACCATAAAGGACTGTCCAAGTACTATTTAGCTGAGACAGTAGATCATCCTAATAACACTGTGAAACCAAAACTTGAAATTTTTTTTTCTAGAACATCATATATGTGTTTTTCTGTCCTCACTACATTTAGCATCTAACCAGTTTGAGATGTTTGATGCATATATGAGATTTTAAAGCTCAGCTCAATTTTGTCTTTATTCCAGACCTTTGATGAATGTGTGGCAGCTGGAGGTTCCGACTGTGCTCCAGAGAAACTTTGGCTTCAAATTCCATTCTTCTGTGGCCACAGCTCAGAATGCTGGTAGGGAGATAAATGTAGCTTGTTCGTCAAGTGTGTCAGTGCTGAAATCTAAACTTTAACAAATTTCAGTATGTAGTCCAGTTAATAAAAGTGTGAGGGACTGAACAGAGTGAAGCAGTGGATACTCCAGTAATGTGTTTTCTGTTGAAGATGGATTTACTGAAACAGTTTTGCAGTTCTTTAAACTAACAGTATGTTACAATACTGTATCAGCAGTGCTATGAGGGAAAACATGTTTTCAATTTTAAAAACTTTTTTGCAGATTTAGAGTCTCAACAATTTTTTCTTATGTCAGAATACAGTATCCTTCTTTTGGAATGGAGATATTTTAGTTCAAGCTCCTAAAGTTCCTGGGGAGTACACAGTAATTGAGATCAGGATAAATTTATCTTTTCAAATGTTTACCAGATATCCAGTAGTCAATGCTACTTAGCAGAAACTGAAACAAAAGCAAATAGTGTCCATCTGTCAATGCAAAATATTTTATAATAATGGCAAAGACTTAAAAAAACTCTTTAGCAAAAAAAACCCAAAAAACCCCCACAGAGTTTTTGAAAGATTCTGAATGATAGCAAGGGCAATTATTTGTCAAAGGTTTTGTTCGTTCAAACACAAGCAAAGTAAATGGCCACTTGGGAGCTCCTCTTTCAGTGCCTGTTGTTCAGACCTGTCTACTCTCTGGCCATGTGGAGAAGCAGAGAAAGAAAGAAGGTGCAAAAGGGAAGGTATGTTCTTGCCAGATTTCTGGTATCTAATGTGAAAGTAGATAGAGAATATTAATATTGAGACAATGTAAATCCTTGAAAAACTGCTTGAATAGAGGCATTAATCATATACACACACCCCGGGTATTTTTGTTTAGACTATTTTATAAGTAGAGCCACATTTTTAGGTAAGAACACAGATGAGAGAAACTGGAAAGGGAAATGAAGTTAGGAATGGTTATAACTTGGAATAATTCTTGCCTTTCCTATACAAATGTCCTGTTGTGAAGTAATCTCCATCTAGGGACTAAGGATTGTTGGCTGACATCAGAACTTTCTATAATTGTTCTCTGTCATTTTAGGAATGTGGGAAGCAGATGGGCTTTGGAACAAGCCAAATACAATCTGATTAATGAATACTTCCTAGTGGGAGTTACTGAAGAGCTTGAAGACTTTATCATGTTATTGGAGGCAGCTTTGCCCCGGTTCTTCAGGGGTGCCACAGAACTGTACCGGACAGGTATTAAAATAGTTGATTTCCCTGGATTTTTCATCTTCTTACTGCCTTTTTTAGTGTGAATTTTTTAGACCTAGAGGAATAGTTTTGAGTCTCTGCCAGGTTTGCCTCTCAGCTGGATGGTGCTCCTATAGAAGAAACAAACTCGTTTTCAAAGAGTCTCAGTTCTTTCTTTCTTTCTTTCTTTC